>VWZF01005089.1:553640-663278 GCA_013396755.1 Sclerurus mexicanus
GTGCGAGGGCCGGCACACCTGGGCAGTGGGATGTCTGTGCGAGGGCCGGCACACCTGGGCAGCGGGATGTCGGTGCGCGGGCTGGCGCAGCCGTGCCCCGCAGCCCGGCCCGGCCCGGCGCGGCCCCGCTAGGTGGAGCTCGGGGCTCAGGCACCGACGGGCTCCGCGCTCCGCCCGCCAGAGGCAGCCCCGGCCCCGCAGTGCGCGGGCGGTCCCTGCGCTGCGGGGCTGGGAGCGGCAGTGCGGGGCTCGGGGGGCAGGAGGGTGTTGGGACAGCGGGGGGAACGGTGCGGTGGGGAAGGTCAGCGTGACAAATGTCACCCTCGCTGTCAGCCACCCTTTGAAGCGCTGCGGCAGAGATGGGCTTTTGGGAGAGATGCGATGGTGTAGGCTGAGGTGGCCTGGCAGGCACTGAGCTCCTGATGCGCGGATACAGGAGACAAGAGAAAAGCTTTGCTAGAACGCTTGCTTTTTGAATGGATAATTTAATCAGTGACATTAAGTCCTCCCAATTATTTCTTGCCATGGCTACTGCCTATTTATTAATTTACTTCATATAAAGCCATCATGCAATTGTCACACAGCAAGTAAACAAAAGCACCCCGTAGTTTTGTTGGGAAGGCATAAAAGTAAATGAAGAGGTTAATTACCACGGTTAATTAATTGCTTTGCAGATTTGGTTGTGCACAGCATCCCCGGTGCCCTTGGTGCCGGGAAAGCCCGGGGTGATGGCAGCAGCAGGGGCAGCAGGCAGGGTGCCATTGGCAGGGCAGTCGTGGAGGGATGATGGCTGGGTATCGGCATGTCCAGTCCGGGACAATCAAGTTTTGTAGAAGCCTGTGGACACCATGGGTGTGACCAACAGCTTGTTTCCTTACCTTCCAGAGTGATTTGCTTAATCAGCCTTGGCTTCCTGCTCAATCAAGGCAGCTCCTTTGGTGGGGCAGGGTGGCCTGAGGGGCTGCCCTGGGAGAGAAGACAGTTCAGAGGCTGGAAAACCTTCCCTGGAGGGAGCAAGAAGGAAGTTTAAATTAATTTAGCATAACAAAGAAAAGGTTAAGGGGTGACTTAGATCATCATCTCTTAAGTACTTATTTAGGAAGGAGATTTCTGGGAGCAGAGGGCTGTTTAATTTGGAGGACAAAGGTGTAACAATACACAATTCCTGAAAGATGAAGACAGGTAAAATGGGGTGACTTCCTTGTTAAGATTACCTACTAATGTGCCTGGGGATGGTAAAGTTTCCATCCTTTAATATCTTCAAATCCAGATTGAGGATCTCTCTAAAAGACAAGCCTGGGGTCAGATAGAAATTATGGACTTGTTTTCTGTGGCCTGTGTCTTGCAGGAGTTCGTATTAAATGATTTTATCTGATCCTTTAGCCTTCAGATCTATACATCAACCTGAAATAGCTAACAGCTGCCACAAATCTGCTAAATCCATCTGGTAGTTTGCAGATGACCATGACGTGATGCACTTTGTGTCTGCCTCACCCCAAAATGTGGTCCCAATGTACATTTGGGACCTCTGGGCCACTGCAGACTACAATAAGCCCCTGTGAGCCCCCCCTTTCCTAAAATGGATTTCAGTGGTGCAGCACTTTCTCATGCTAGTTTTCTGTCCAGGGGTGGCTGAAAACTTCTTGCTGCACATCTAATGAAAGTATGTTTTGTGGTCCAGGCTCTGCTGCTTACTGAGGATGACTACATGATCCATCATCTGCAGAGGCCATAGGACTTTATGTCTGCTGAGCTCTGGCTACTCTGAGAAGTGACTGTCACTGAAATAGTAGGCACCAATACCTACTTTTACAGAAAACATTATAGTTTGGGAGAAGAAGTCCTCTCTTGCCCCCCAAAAATGTGTGGGTTTCTGTTGAGCAAGTTCAAATTTGCCTGATGGGGGCATGAACCTAAAGCTCTCAGCTTCCAAATCTACCTGATTTAAGGCTGCTGCATGGTTTGAATTTTTTCTCCTTGGAGTCCTTGAGTTGCTCAGCTGAGCATTGTGTTAATGCTGGGCTTTGAATTTGCTATTCCTCCCTTGAATCGCTATGCTCTGTTGCCCAACCGTGGGGTAGTTCCTCAGCTGATGTAAATCAGTTTAGCTCCACTGCCTTCACTCCTCTGTCACATACCAGGCTTACACTGTCTCCCCACAGCCCAGTGCCCCGAGGCAGCCACCACAGCAACCTCACTTGCCCCCACAGGCCCTGCATAGAAAGGTGAGGTTTAGCTGGAGTTCCAAGTAAAGCCCAGATGGCTGGGGCAGAGCTTTGGTGGAGCAGTGCTCTTGTTGTCTCGGTCCTGTGGCCAGGACTGGACTCTCTTATCTCCCACGCTTTGGAACACGCAGGTAAAGTATTGCTGGCTCTGAGCCCCCTTGGTGCTGATGGGGTGGAGGATCCAACTCGGTGAATGTTGCTACCAGCAGTAAGTAGGAAGGCAGTGTCCCTGTGCTAGGTCCTTGACTTCTGCAGGCTTCCTGGTGGATTCAAACTTCCAGCATGACTCAGGGTATTGCAGTGAATCTTTAAGATAAAATCTTTTGCTTGCCAACATGCAGGCTGGCTGCCAAAGGTGGGGGAGGAGATCTGTTGTGAGTCTTTTGTATGTGCTCATAGTAAATAGATACATGCCAAATTGATTACGCTTGCCTTTCTATTTCTCCACTGGGAATTGAAGGAAGGGAAGAAGTAGTCCCGTGTGGTTTGCCCCACACCACTGCCTCACACCACTTGGTTTCTCGGGTGCCCGTAGCTGCCTGCTGCTGCTGCAGCCAGCACACACCGCAGAAACAACAGCCTTGTGATCCAGTTTTTGCAGTCTGGAGGAAGATCCCCTGACGAGGATGCTCTCCCACTCCATGTCTGAACATACTGCTGGGTGAGAGAAGTGCAGGTGTCCCTAGTGATGGGTGAAGAGAACCAGAATGCAGCAAGGCAAAGTGACATGGGGTGCTGCTGGCTGGGGTCATAGCTGCGTGTGGCAGGGACACGCTGCCTGGCTCAGCCCCCATCCTGCAGAGCTGAGCAGCATGCTGGGCCAGCTCAGCCCCACGCCATGTCCGTGGTCCTTGCCTACTTGCAAAACCCCAGGTTAGCATCAGTTTTTGATTTACTGCCTCATTGCCAAGCCATTAATTTTTCCAGTTTAAACGCTTAATGCAATAGCCTTATTTTGAAGTCTGCCAGCTGAGCTGTCTTTGCTTAGGACTATCATTTCCAACTGTTCTCTGGCAAGATGATTTCTCAAATGATTTAAAAAAAAATAATCAAAGTTGCAACCACATCTGTGGCTGCCTTTATCTGTGAGAGCAGGGAAAATTAGCTCAGAGGCCATCAGATGCTTTCTGAAATGGAAGTCTTCTCCTGGAGATGACACAGCTCCTGTTGGTGGAAAGACCAGCCACTAATGTGGCTCTTGCTGAGATTTCTGGTACCTGTGTTCTGTGGCTGAGTGAAAAGAGCAGCCCAAAAACCACCTATTTAGGCTGCTATCCTAAATCAGCTGTGGGTTCTCTTCACGCACACCATCCAGCTGTGCTGATGCATTGGCAGGCTGACCTGGTAAGGAGATCTATAGTGTTAGTGAGTGGTTTTACTTAAATGCTTCTCTTATTCTACTAGTCCTTCCTAGACTGCAATACTGGTCCTCCACCCTTTCCTAGCACAGCTGGCAGAGGAGGCAGCAACACAAATTTTTGCTTCTGTGGAAGAGACTGGCCAAGGAACAGAGTGCATTTGGAGCATTCTCTGTGACATACCAATGAGGTTCCACTGGTTTACTGCAGCTGAGGCTCTGTCCCTGTCATCTCTAGGAAAAGTTGATTAGGACCAATGGATTGCTGACTTCTTTTATGAAGAAGCTGTAAAAGTTCTTTTCTTCTGCTAGTGCTTTTCTCCAGGGAGTTGTTGGCAGAGAGAGGCGAGTGTCTCAGCAATAATACATTTCAAAGTTATTATGCCAGCAGAAAAGAAACACAAGGATTTGAGCTTGGTAATATATATTTTTTTATGACAGGACAGAACACTAAAGTGGCCCCCCTGCTGTGCAGACCTCCCTGGGTCTGCAGGGCTTCTGGCTGGCTGCACTGTGGGGCGACGGCACCCGTAACTGGGACCCCATGTCAGGTCTAATCCTGGGGGGAAGGTTCAGCCATCGAGCTGGCTCCCATGCTGGCTGGGAAAGATGGCAATTTGCATGGAGCTTGTCTGGCCCTTGGGCATGTCCCTTCTTCTGGCTGTGGACAGACAGGGACCCTTCTCCCTCCACCTACCAGTCGCAGTGATGCGTTCAGGTAGTGAGCAGCACCACCGAGCCCAAATCTTCATGCTGCTGTGGTAATGATAGTGCTTTCACAGAGGAAATGAGTGAATTGTCAGCTGAGACCTCTTCTTTTTGTAATGATTAACCTTCCACTAATGATTTGATATAATATTGGGTGACACTGAGTGCTGCAATATTGATGTTTAATGTGTTCCAAAGCAAGGGCTCAGGAAGCAATAAAGATTTACTCCAGCTAATGTGTGAGGGCCGGGCTGTCCCTGGGCCCTGTGCTTGCTGCTGGCCTGACGTGTTTGCCGTGGTGTGGCAGCATCGTCTAACAGAAGTTGAATTTCTGGCTAATAATTTAATTAAGGTTTTGCTGTATCTCCAATTACTGGAAAAAGCCATGATTTTTTTTCTGATACGTGTTATAAAAGCAGCCTTTCATACTCCATGGAGCCAGGGAAGAGCACCTCATACCTCTCTTTTGGCTCCTGATCAGTCCTGCAACAAAGCCTGCCTGCCCCGCAGCAACATGTTGGGCCACACAGAGGTGCTGCCCACAGTGCTGGGAGGTGGCTCCCAAATGGAGGAGAGTAGCAGAGGCAGAGCACCTCACTGGGGCACTGATCCAGCCCCAAGACCCTTCATGCCCCATGCATGGCTGAGGTAGATGGAGCTGGCACAGACTGACACCACAAATAAGATGGTGTGGGAGGAAAACTTGGAAGGACAAATTACTGTGAGTATTGATTCCCCTGGTTGCTTGCAGAGGGATCTCATTTAGCAACACTGCCAATGACATTATGTGCAGAATCTTGTCCATGGCTGGTTCCGTGGCATTAAGAGAATTACTTTGGCCTAATGAATAGGAATAAGAATATTTCAACCTCCTCCCTGGAAAGTAATGGTGGATCATCAAGTGTGTAGCCAAGTTCAGATCTAGTCACTTGCCAAGTGAATGCAAATGACAGGTTGCTTTATTTAATGAAGGCCATGGTGTGTTGGCCAAAACTGTTGTCTCTTTTCTCTGTCAATTGGTTTTCCCCCCTCTCTTGTAAATCAGACTGTGTGTCTACTCCTGATTGGCTTTTTTTTCAAGCAGAAGAAATTTTTGCTGACTCTTGCACTGAAATCTGTCTGTAGATTGCACCAAAACTCCTCTATCAGCTGTATTTTATGCTGTGCTATGGGAAGAGGCAGAAGGTGGTACTCTCATTGTGGTCACTGCCAGCCTACAGTGGAGCCACAGCTCCCTGTCTCCTTCCAGCTCGGAGCTGGTGAGATTCTCCATCGATGTCACTGCTGCCCCATCTTGCCAAGACCAAAGGGACATTGTGGAGCCCCATGCTCTGGCACTGGGCCCTTTGCTGGCATGGTGGGCTGCGATGCACTTGGGTTTGTACAGACCCCTCACTCTTGCAGGGCACCAACCTCTCTGCTGTCAGCTGCCATTCAGCCAGGCAGCCGCCAACTGGTGCCCTCCAAAGCCTTCCTCCTCCAGCACAGCTTGTGGAAGTGCTGCTTCTCTCAGCTGCTGTCACTGCACAGGGTCCAGCAAACAGAGGCCAGGGGTGCTGCAGATGGGAAGTCCCATCCCTTCAGGGCCTGGATTTAGCGCTGCACATACAGGGACTTCTTAAACTCTTCAAAACCAGGCTGTGCCTCACTGTGGCTTACAAATTAGATCAGCATGAGACAAAATCATGAACTAATATTTTCAGATGGGACATGATGTTTTGCTTCATTCAACAGTGATGATTTGCAATGGCTGAGGGTGGGCTTTTTCCCCGTTCTTTTGTAAAAAAACAGAAAGTGTTTGCAAAGTAAACTCTGACATTTCAGCTACAGACCAGTCAGCTTTCAAATGAAATGGCTGTGACTGCTCACTGCCAGTTAATCTTTGCATGGAGGCTTTTGCTTTAAAGTGCTGAAGGGAGGAGGAGTTTTTGCTTATTTGTTCAGAATCAGGGTTCTGTCCTAATTAATTTTTTAGTTGACAGGAAGAACAGGTTTCTGCTTTGTTTTGCCAAGTGTTTTGATGTATGAGCAGAGATGTCGCACAGGATGTGTGTTTGCAAAAGAGGCTGATGGGGAAGATCAAAACTGATTTGTTATGTTTGCAGAGAAGGAGGCTCCATATCCGAGAAGCAGAGCAGGGAGTGACTGAAGGCCCCAGACAGCAGTATTTTGAAGCTGAAATTGTGGCTGGAAGCTGGTGACCAAAGTCCTGTTGACCTTGCAGAAGCCATGATTTCATGCCAGCTGCCTGTCACGTCCTCGTGCCCCCATCCCAGTCCCAGTCTCTGACCTGCCCTAAACAATGTAGCTCAGCACAGATCTGGGCCCTTCTCCTGTGGGGTGAGCTAAGGCTTCTCCTGCTCCAAGCCTGCGCACAGGAGGGGCTGCTGAGTGATTTGGGAATGAGATGGTCTGGGAGAGATGCTAGACAGGTTTCTGACCATTTGCAAACAAGCTGCAAAATTGTGCTCACAATAGGGCTGCAGAGCTGCCTTTTGGCTGGAACCATGCCTGGAAAATGTATTTCCCAAGTGGGACTTCAGCCATTACAAAACCCTGACTGATGTGGTTGAAGAACATGGCAAACATATGACCCGTTACCATGATCCCCCAGACTGGATCCCACTAATGTGCTTGTTTAACCCTCTCTGACACCACCCAGAAGCTTCTGCCTCTGAGTGTCCCACCAGTGTCAGCCCTACTTGGTACAACCCCCGCCACTCCCGCCGTCCCCCCATCCCCACAGGCACAGGCAGATGGAAGCTCCCTGGAGGACTGTTGGCCTGGCTGCTGGGAAAGCAGCACTGGAGAGCATGGGAACAGTCAAGGAGCTGGCTGCATGGCTCACAGAGAGCCTGGGAGCAAGTGCTTGCTTGGAGGGCTCACCGGGGCATTGTCACCAATGCTGCATGGAGTGGGTCAGGGGATTGTCCCCTCTTGCCTGGCACCTCACTGCTTCTGAAGGTTGTTGGTCCCCTTGCCTCTCTTTCTGGTGCCTAATTGTTTGCTTGCAGCCTTTGTCCTTCCTGGCAAGCCACTGCCAGAGTGGGTGGGCTGTGGTGTGGGATCTATGCTGGGATGGATAGGGGTAGGATGGCAGTTGTGTTTGGGATCCATAGCCAAAACCTATGCTTTATGGGCAAGGTATCATAGCTTTGGGGACCCTCAAGGGCATGGGCACCATGTGGGGAGCTCCCTGTTCACCCTGCTGCTGGGGGAGGATGTTCATTTCCACAGGCAGACAGCAGCAGTGAGCTGCTATTGTCCTTCACAAGCTGTTCTAACTTGTCTCTAACACATCTCCAAGAGCACAGTTCACCTGGACGGGTTGCCATCCACAGCAGCACTGTGGCTGGGTCTGAAGTTGATGCCAACTGAGGCACCTGGCTGAGATCCACAGGCATGGAGCTGGGTGCTCTCAACTCTCCAAAGAGCCGTGGCGCCGTGTCCTGACACTGGCATAGGCTGGCACGGTGCTTGGTGAGTTCAGATGATGTTTTTACACAATTGGGGCTGGGAAGGATTGAAGAGGGTTTCTTTTTCTTCATCTTTTTAAACAATAGATAACAGCAAAATCCATCCCCTGCCTCTTTTAAAGACAGCTCCTTTTCCTGATGGGTAGATAGATATAATGAGATTCTCAATCTCATAAATCTGCTGTGACTTTATTACCTGCATCTGTTGGAGATGATGTGAAGAGAACTTCATACTGAGAGGACTCTTGAAAGGTTACAAAGGGAACCAGCAGTCTTCAGAAAATCTTCATCTAGAGAATACAGCCAAGAAAACCCACACAGAAAAAAGCACTTGAGCTGGATGAATCGGTGTCAGGGCTGAACGCAAGTGATACTGGCAACAGGGTACTTCGTTGTGAAAGCAAGCCGAAGGCAGTCCCCTGTGGGGGGTAGCTGTGGTGCAGCAGCCAGACTGTGGCTGCTGCCCACAGCCCTCAGCCCCAGCACTGGCTATGCAAGGGGCTGGCTGGCACCCCTACACTTGCACACCCCAAACCACTGTGCTGGCAAGGGGAAGGCACGAACAGTGGCAGAGCTAAAATGTGCTGCTGCTTTTTTATTTGCCCTCTGGTGGATGTGCCCTTATTTCAGCCTCTGCCCTGGGGCAGTGGCACTGGTGAGAGGCAGCCCTGTAGCTCAGACCCTGGTCCAGGCTGCTGAGTGCACCACATGGGACAGCCCCAGGGGTAAGGTGATGGCACACACACCACAGCCTGATCACATCCCCATGCTAGGAATGGGAAGGGGTGAAGGAAATGGGCACAGAAAATAACTATTTGTTCAGCTGGTCAGTAAATCAGTGGGGATATTCCAGGTGAGCTGGTGGCAGCGTTGTGCTTGTGGTAGAGCCCTGGTCCAGGGACTGGCAAAATCCTGGAAAGATACCAGTAGCTTCTAAGCAGGGTGGCTATTTCTCAGGTGGGACAAGTACCTGCTCAATATGTCCGTGGCCAAGAGACCTGCAGGAAAATTAAGATGTCACAGTCTGGGCCTTGCCCCCGGACCAGTGTTCAGGGAGCTGTGATTGCCAGGCAAGGCACTGCAATTGGTGAAAATGGGCTGGAGAAGATGCAGGAAGGTGCAGCCTGCTTCCAGAGCACAACAAGCTGTCGTGAAAGGTCATGTCTGCAGTGTGATGCAATGACATCTTCATGATGTCATAATGCAAGCTGGCAGCTATTTTGGTGGCAGAGATCTAGGCTTAAAACTTCCACACCCCTTTGCAAGGGAGAAAATGTGTTTGCTAGCTTTCCTGTCCCAGGTAGCCTCTGCTCTGACACCTCACCCTTGCTTAGAGAGGAAGGCAATCCAGAAAGCAGAGCTGCAAGCAGGGAGAGAGCAGATGACATCTTTAAGCTGTGATCATTGAAGAATATTAACCACTCTTGGGCTTTGTGACTGCCAAAAAGTGATGCTTGAGCAACGTGGCGCCAGGAATCCTGAAGTCACTTTTGTAGCCTTGGAAAATGCAGCTGCTTTGGGATTTCAGCCCAAGACGGCTGTTATTATCCACTGTGCAGAAGGAAGCTTCTGTTGGGAGCTTTTACAAAGGCCATCAGTCTTCCCAAATAGTGGTTGTTTTTATCACCTGGCAGTAATGATACTCTCTGGTCCCTTTAATATCTGAGTGTGTTCCCAAAGTGAGACGGGGAAACTCATTTAGGGCTCACCCCCTCCAAGGGAAACAGCTTACAATTTTCTGCCAGGTAGCCATACTGTTGTGAGAATGGGCATGACTCACCTAATAAAAACCTTGCTGACAGACACGACCTCCTGGAGGTTTATCTAAGTCGTTTGTTGCGGAGCAGAGCAACATATATCAGGGCTGAAATACGTGCCAAGCAGCAATCCTAATGCACACAGTGTCTCTTCTGTAATTGATTCTCAGGCAGGACAAATACCCGGTGGAGAGTGCAAGGGGCCCTGCCTACTCTCCCAGCTAACATGTTACAGAAGTGGTATTGCTGAAGCCCGTGGCTAAAATCCTCCTTGTGGGCTGGCCGGCTGTAAAACTTCATCACCCAAAATATCCCCATCCCTGCTTGCATTGTCTGGGGCATTTGGGCTCCAGTACAAAAGGAAACGTATTAGAAAATGGATCAAAAGTAATGACTCTTGCCAATAATGTGTGTGCAGCATTGCATGGGCATTGACTTTCATTTTTAGGCCAATGCTGTTTTATTGTACCTTCAGGTAAATGTTCAATGAGGAAAAACCTTGTCCAGCTCCTTGTTTCGGTCAGTAAATGCCATGCGTGCCCTGGGTGGGAGGCTGCCGGCTGCCATCTGGGACCCTCTGGAGATGGGGTGAGTGATGGCACTGATGCCACTTAAACCACAGGGAGTTATGAATTTTAGGGATGGCTTAAGTTGATGGGGTGGCTTTGTGTGGCAGTGTGGTGTAAAGAAGATGGTGGCTTTTTGGGAACACCCAAATTCCCCGTACTAGGAAAGGGCCCTAAATTTTGTTGCTCATCTGGTAAATCATACATACACGTGGGGGGGGGGCAGCTGTGGTACTGCCTCCCCATTGCTCAGCGACTGGGGAACTTGCAGTGGAGAAGTCCCTGGAGAGGTGTGAAACCTTACCTGATACCCCTAAGCAGCCTCCTCAAAAATACAGGCTGGCTGGAGGAGCAGGCAGCAGAGAAAAGCTGCTGTCTCCTGCAAGCTTCTTAATTTCATCAGCTGCACGGGGCTGCTTCACCACTCATCCCCCCCCGCATGGGATCAGGTGGTATTAGAGACTTGATCCTTGGGAAGGGCTGGGGGAATGTCTTACGGTGCAAAACCGGAGGAGCTCAGCCTATTTAGCTTATTAAAAAGAAGATCAAGAGGTGACTTAATTGTGCTGTGTGAGGTACCTTCATGGGGAGAGAAAGGCAGGTATTAAAAGGCTGTTTAATCTAGAGGAGAAAGGCATTGCATGAGCCCGCGCCTGGAAGCTGAAGCCAGACAAATTCAAATCGTGAATCAAACAGACCTTTTAAAAAGTGAGTGTTAATAAAGATTAAACTACCCAGGAGAGCGGCGCATTCCCTTGCCTTTGATATATTTAGACCCAGACAGGATGCATTTCTGCCCCATACGCTTGAGCCAAGCAGGAGTTACTGGGCTTGGTACAGGAGTAATTGGATGCCAGACTCAGCCCTGCATCAGGGAAGGTCAGGCGAGATGATCTAATGGTCTCTGCTGGCTGTCAGTGCTCCCATGCCTGGCATCTGTGATTTGTGTGCCTGTGGCCAGCCGGCTGGCAGGGATGCAGCTCTACCAAGAAAAATTGGTGGGGAAACACTAGGAATGTGGACTCTGTCAGAAGGGACAACAAGAAGACAAGTGAAGACTGACACATATGTGGGGAGAGTCAAAATATTAGAAAGGAAAGGCTTTTAGCCAGAAAATGTATTTTTATTAAAAAGAACGGATTAACTCTGTGAACATTAACAGACATACATTTTTTTTTGTGCTTAGCTACCCTTAATTTTTCTCATAATTCATTAAAAATAACATCACCCCTCAAGTTTTACATTGACCAGAAAATCAAGGTTTTAATAGGAAAACCCCATTAGGGGAAAGACAAAGACAAGTCATATCCCAATTTCATGTAAGTAGGGTACAATGAAACAATGCCTGAAAACCTCAGTGAGACCCAGGAGTGGCTCAGGAACCACTGCTCACTTGACAAGGTTGAAGTATGTTGTGAACTTATTTTCCTCTTTATTTTTACGAGCCACTCCTGAGGCCTGGCTGGTGAGTATGGCTGCAGAGAGTAGCTGCTGTGGGGTGTCCCTCATAATTTTTAATAATGCTGTGAATTTGGCAGAGCTCATCTCCTACTCAGTGCCCCAAGTCACTGTCTCAGCCCTGTGGGACAGCATTCCCGGAGTAGGATTTTGAGACGTAGCACAAAAGTATGGGGGGATGTACTGAGCCTCAGATGCTCCCAGGCTGAGTGCTGGGCTCTTTCAGGGTGGAGCCTGTGGAGGGCTCTTGCTGAGAAGTTGTTGTTCAAGGTGATTTTCATAATATTTAAAAAATGTGTTTGCTTCCTCTTGCAAATGTTCAAACATCTTTAAAGTGTCTGTAGTGCCAAGCTGCTTCTCGCCCTGTTTTAAGAGAAATAAGCTTTCTTTATGGAAAAGGAGCCACAAAAAGCGCAGCAAGCCCAAAGTTAACAGCGAGCAGACCGAAACTAAATTAACACCAGCAAGATTTCAGCTGCCCCTCCAAAATATTGTGTCTCACGGCAAAGGGTCTGGGAAAAGATGGGAGAACAGATTGCTTTAGCGCATCTTCATGGTGTCTCTGCGGCACAGATGAAGCTCAGGCTGAGTCTCCTTCCCCTTGCCAAGCCTGCAATGGGGACTCACAGCCCCCAAAAGTGGACAGTCAGAGGCACAGGCTCAACACTGCCATGAACACCCAGGGGTGCAGCTCCACAAGGGGATGCAACTCGGGACACTGCAGCCAGGTAGTTTAGAGAAGCATAACCTGGAAAATCAGAACATGAGCCCAAAAAAGGAGCAGTGAGCAGGAGGCAAGGGACAGGGAGGGAGAGCCTGGCCCTTCTCTGCTGCCATAAAGGTGGGGGCAAGAGGATGGGGGTGTTAGCCATTGGCTGTGGTGTCAGCTCCATGTGGATTACGTTGGCCAGCTTCAGTGATGAAAATAGGCAGCTAACAGTGATTCCTTTTTGTAACAGAAAATAGTCAAAACAGCTTGAAAACTATTCATAACGAGAGCTCTGAGAACAGCCAATGCTACACAGACAAAGTGAATACTGTCATTAAGCGCTCTTTGGATGACAGTCCCAGCAGTTCATTATCCCCCATCACTGCACGGGGAGGGTGGCGGAGGAGAGAGAGGGGTGAGGGGTTTTTTAAATAATCTTTTTTTTCCTAAATAAATCCTCACTGTAAAGCAGATCACCAAAGGAGTAGTACAAAGGCAGCATCCTGCTTTGCCAGTGCCCTCTGAGGCTGGAGCATGAGGTTTTTGCAAGAACCAATGCCACTAAAACACAGTCCCAGCCTTGATTCTATTTAATTTGCTAATGGATTGTATTTATCTCCATGCTTCTCTTCTTTTTTATTTTATATTTTTTAAGATATGGTTTCTTGGTATATTTTCTTTCTCCAGAAGTGCAAACAAAACTTTACTTTTAAAACCCTGGCTAACATTTCTGACTCACATTAGGCAGCAACTCCAGCAGACATCAGCTGCAGCCTCACTATCCAGTCACCATGAATGATGCACCAGGTGCTGGAAGCCTTCTTCTCTATGCAAGGATACTCACATGCAGGTTGTGACTTCCTTATGTGGATGCGGGTGGGTGTCTTGGGCTGTGTCCCCAAAACCCCTCCACATGGGTGGGAGGGGGACAACCAGAGGGAGCAGGTCTCCCAGCTCTTGTCCTGCAGTGGATCAAATCCGGTCATTACCTGTGCTTAGGGAAGAGGTGCAGGATGCTGAGCCTGGTACGGGCACGTGTTTGCAGCCCAAGCCAAAGTGTATCCTGCCTAGGCTAGATGGGGACATCAACTGATGGTGTTTTATAATTAGCCTCCTTGTTTGAAAAAGAAGTGGTTTGTTTTTGTCAGGAACAGTGTTACGATGCAGATGGGGTCTCCTGACCAGAGGGCTTTTAGGATGTGAATATCCCTCTACACCCAGAGGAGACATCTGTGCCCTTGCCTGGTTGGAGGAGCCCAGCACCCTACCACTGCCATCCTAATTCACGAGGGCATCCCTCGGGCATCAGGGGGAACACGGACAACAGGGCTTGTTTAAACTTGTGCCAATATTTCCCTAGCCTGCCAAGTCACCTGGGCAGCTGTGATGAGTCACTGTAGTTGTGCTGTAGCTCCCTGCGCTTCATCAGCATTATCTCCCCTTCATCTCCAGTATCTGGGGAAAGCATCATCATTTATTCCCGCGACAGAATGCTGAATCTCTTCAATTCCAGCAACATTGCTGCGTTCACAACCTTGTCATTATCCTGAGGCTGATAACCTCAGCCAGAGGTGTTCATTTTTTAAGTCATTGAGCAATGTACTGTTTGTGACACTGTGGAAATCCAGAAATACAAGATACCCTGGTACAAGTAGCCCTTTGCATTCTCCCAAATCACCTGCCAAACCCTCCACCAGTCAACCCAGCTTCCTCCTCAGCCCTTGAAATAGATCCTGGTTTAGAGCTGCCCAGCTGCAGGTCCCATTACAGCCCCCTCCTCACATGCTGCAGTCTGGCATCGCTGCTCGGCAGGGACTGCAAATCACTGTTGGAATGGTTTGATCATGACACCCAAAGCAGTACACAGCTCATTCCCAAGTGTGGCAGTGCTCTGGTTTAATAACTTGGAGATGGCATTGGCAGCACGACGCTGGCTGTTTCATGGTGGTCAGTGGGGCTAATTAATCCTCTGTGTGACCAGAGCCCCACCCTGCCTGTGGCCTTGGCTGGAGCAATGCCAACAGCACGACTGGGTTGCGGCTGAGATGTGGAACTGCCTTAAAGGGGCCAGCTTTTACCCGCCTCTTTCTCTTAAACTGAGGCTGATATTGTTTTGGATCTCAAAGTCTACCTTCTCCCTTTGGAAAAAAAAAGAATAAAATTACTATTTTTGAAACAGCATCCAAGTGCGACTCTGTGACTTGCTCTGCAATGCCACCAGACCCACTAGGATGCTCCTTGCTGGTACCTCTGTCTGTATCTGGCCTCCACAGAGCTGGCAGTGACAAGGCTCATCCCAGGGAGATGGGCTAATGTGCTTTGCACCACCCCCCTCCCTGAATCCCCAAGGTACACAGCTCCATGGGGGTTAACTGTGCTGCCACCTTTGCCCTTGGCTGCTTCAGCATGTTTCCCCCGTGTTTCCTCCAGCCCTTTGGAGTGTCTTGCTGCTGAAGCTAGAAAGAGCTGCTTGAATGGCACTGACCTGTTTGTGTATTTGAAATTCAGAAAAGCAAGAGTTACTGAGATGGTTTTCTATTTCCAGGAGGAAAGCCAGAGCCAGGACTGGCCTTTTCTTCCTCCTTCTTTCCCCTAAACCAAAACAAACCCAAGTTTTTAGCTGCTTCAGCAGATAAACACTGCCTCTGTGTCAGAAAGAGCCATGGAAAATGCCCTTTGCTTCATAAAACTGAGGAGGCACATCTGTAACTCTCCTTGACACAATTAGCCTGCTGCATGGGAAGTGGCATCTTCTGGACACTAGGATTCTCTTGCAGTGGCAGCAATGGGCAGCAATGATGGGACAGTCCACTGTAGGAATGGCATGGTTCCCCTGCCTGTCCCTATCCTCATCCCTGTCCAGGCTGCAAGGGATGGGTGGCCTCAGCATCGTGCTTTTGGCAGAGGGCAGGAGGTGTCTAGGCAGAGTCACCACTATCTCGGGAAAGCCCTCCCAGAAGAGGACGAGGCTCCCATCACGCCCTGTGTGGGTGCAGGAGAGGGATGCAGTGAGGATGAGGATAAGTGCACATGAGCCTGGCTGAAATGGTGTGTGTCACCCATAGGAAGCACCAGACCTGGTTTTCTACGTGTTTGCAGGATGTCTTCTCATCCAGGAAAATAAATAAATGGATAAATAAGAATTGCTGGGCAAGACATTGTGGCAGGGTGCCAGTCCCAGCCCAGCCAATTCATTTGCAGTTCTCATTAATTTGGAATGACCTTTGCTCACATTTCCACCACAAGTACGTTCAAAACAAGGCAGACATTTAACTCTGTTTTGGGCAACGTTACTCTAATGTGGGGTTTTTTTGCATAGCTCTCTCTTTTATGGTAAGCAAATGTACTGCCAACTTTTCTCTTGCTATGTACACCAGCGAAGGGAACCAGATGCTTCGTGTTTTCCTCCGAAATGTATCTGAATGTTGTTTTTTGTTTAGTGTTACGGAGGGAGGGCTGGCTTACAGACAGAATTTCATAAATCCAGTCCTCACTGCACGCTGTTTCCCAACTTACGGCGGGTCCTGGCTATGGCTCCTGGCTGGATTTGCGGTCCCTCCTCACACAATGTGGCAGCAGCCCCTGAGGCGCTGAGGGGCCAATCCCCAGTAGTCCCACTCTCAGCGGGGCACAGTTGCCACCAGGGCAGACCCCAGTGCGGGGGTCCCAGCTATGTGCAGTGAAAGGTGTGGGGCTGGGCAGGCTCATCCCACTGACTTCTTGCACAACAGAAGGTCTGCAGCTTGACCACGCATAGTGGCCATGGCTTTCAGGGAAGCTGTGGGATCAGCCCAGAGACACACCTCAGGGGAAACAATTCCCAGCCCAGGGACGTGTTTTGCTGCTTGTGGAGAGCAGCATGTGTGGATTTTTCTGGCGAGTGTTGGTCTTCCTCTGGAAATGGAGGGGTTTCTCTCCATCATGCCCAAGTATACTGGGGCAATGTGACTTCCTGTGCCCACCTCTCTTTGCCAGGTGGCTTAGAGCTGGTGTTCTCCATGGTGGGGGCTGCTCTTCCTTCTGTCCATTCAGGGTCTGAGCTGTTGAAGCCCACCCAATAAATTCCCGCTGTGCAAAAAAATTAAGCAGTCTTGGGCAAGATTGTCAAAAATACTCATGCTACCAGGGCACTTCTGGCCATTTAAAATAATTCTTTACCTCCATTTGTACTTCTGCTGCTATTTTTATAATCACTCTTCTGCTTTCAACTGCTTATCTTCCTTAGCTTTCCATCTTCTTTTCACACTTCATGCCCTAAAATCTTTTCATCACTATTTTTTTCTTTTTTTGGGGGGTGGGTTGATTGGGCTTTATTTCTTCTCCTCTGCCAGATTTATGTGAGTTGTCAAGTCCAGCGGCCGTTCGTCTCTGCCTGATGACAGACTTGCTTTCCCCCACTTCCCCCCTATTCGCCTAAAATCAGATTCATGGTTGTTCTTTAAGGTCCTTTAATATTTTAATGCTCTGACTATAAATTCCATTTTCCCTAAGCTTCAATCCTTCTGTGGGCCTTCCCATGGAGGGGCAGCAGCTGCCTCCCCCCGCCCCGTGCTCGCTAGCGTGATTTGCGGTGTGTCACAGGCAGCGTTTGGGGTGGCTTTGCTCCGTGAACGGGAGCGGAGGGCAGAGGAGGGGAGTGGAGCAGGAATTCTCTTTTCCTTAAGCTCAAACGATTCTTCAAAACTTGACAGGAATTGACTTCTTTTTTTTTTTTTTCCCGCTTTCAAGACATGATTTGTTGTGGGCTTGTTGTGCTTTTTATTAAAATGCTCTCGTGGAGTGCTTAGAAAGGTTGGCTTTGCACAGCCCCAGCTTCCTTCTTTAATAAATGCAGCCTCGGCTTACAGTTTTTCCCTCTGATGTGTCAGCTGGGGGACTCGCTCTCCATCTCAAATACACCCAGACTGCTTAAATCATTCTTATTTCTCTCAGAGGGAGAGAGAGACTTTTGCTCTCCAAAACTTTTCACGCCCTAAGTTAATAAAACTTCTCCGCTGAAAGGGATGGATGTGACACCGTGCTGAGGATTTCACGGCCGAGCGCTGGATTATTGCTGTGGTGTAAAGGGCTCCCCAGCCTTGGTAAGCACATTGAATGTCTTCTTAAAATACGAGGTTGAAATGCATTTGGCGATAGCTGTCCCTGAAAGCTGCTGGAAGAGCTCTCCCCCTTTGCTGGTGAGGAATGCTTCCCAAGGGGCTGCACAGCCCAGGGCTGCCTCTGTGTTGCTCAACACATCCCATTGGTGAGGTGCCCTGTGCCTCTGCTGAAGGCCACTCTGCTTGGGAGTGTGCTTTGAGGGCTGCAAAGTGAGCTGGGCTGGAAGCCAGGGCAGAGTTACTCGGTATAAACCCGAGAGACCAGGAGGGCAAAAACAGTGCTAGAAATTTTGACAGTGTTTGTAAAGAAGTCAACTCTGTTATTAAGCATGAGATTGGCAACTGGTCCGAAGGGTGACAGAGCAGCCCTGCACCACACCAGAAGGGACCTGATAGGAAATTATCAGCAACACCTGGGACAGCTATTTCCTCCAGGTTTGTAAACATTTAACCAAGGACATATTAGCAAAATCTTTTGCAACAAACAGTCCTGAGCTACCAGCCCGTGCTGGCTCATCCCGCAGCCCTCCACCCACCACGGCAGTGCAAGGAAGCAGGGCTATATTTCTTCCCTTGATTTTTGGCACCCGGGCCAAGGCGGGGGTAGAGCTGCTGAGTGTTTAATTCAGTGCTTTCCATTTCGAATATTAGTAGTGCAACTGAGTTATGATAGAGGAGCCTAGAGAGGAATCATTCCCTCTCGACACATTCAGGATTAGTTATTTTCCTATTAAACTGCTTTAGACATGGTGAGTTTGTTGCTTCAAATGTAGCAGGAGTTGCTAGGACAGCCTAATCCTACCTGATCAGTGTGCATGACAATAGGGACCTATTGAAATCAATGCAAATTCTGCTATAGCTGTATACAGACAAAAACTCAGTCACCCTCTGTATTTACACCACAGCGCTGTGCTGAGCAGCCAAAATAAGGCTGAAAGGACACAGCAGGGACCCAGCAGTGGCAGCGCTGGCTGCAGCCAGGGCCCCAGTGCTCAGCTCACCAGAAGTCAGCACTAGGGGGTTCACCAACATTTCTCATGGCCTGGTGGGTTTGGCCCATTTGGGGTGTAAAGTGGGAAGGTGTGAACTATTTTGGTGCAGCTACAGTAAACAGAGCAATCCAGTGTCCCTGCAGAGTGGCCGTGGGGAGCTGCTCGATGGAGAGAGGGTGCCTTTGTGGGTATTTGTTGTCATCCTCTGAGCACAGGGAGCCTAACAGCTATGGAGATATAAGGCAACATACTGCAGTGGACAGGCTCTCCGTGGTCCCTGCAGAGAGGAGGTGGGAGCACCAGCCTTCCTGCCTGCCAAAGTCACTCTCCGTGGCTAAGCTGGCACCAGGTTTCATTGAATCCTGTTGGATGGTTGGTGATAGTGCCAGGCTCCAGGAGGCAGAGGAGCTTTTCAGAGAGCGACAGAAGAGAGCGAGGCAACGGGAGGCTCCACTTGCACCTGCCCGCAATTAATTAATTACGAATCCACTCATTAGCTCAGCCCCATGGCTCCCCTCACTGCCAAGCCCCCAGCTGTCCGGAGAGCAAGTCATCATTTGAAAAGATTTCCCATTAAACTCGAAAGCAAAGGAATATTTCAAAGAAGCAGGGGCAAGGGAAACAGCAAGGGTGCACACACGATTGCAATCAGCTCTTGAGGATGTGCTGGAGTGGCTGGATCCCCATCTTGCAGCAGCCTGAGAATGGTGAAATCGATTTCATTAGCCTGCTCAGCCCCTGATTACTCTTGTGACACATGGAACACACCCGTGGCCCCCACGGTCCAGCCTCTGCTGCAGTGGGTACCCATGTGTGTACGGCAAATGCACCAAGGCATGCCAGGTCCCACCCCACCCTCTCGGCCACAGAGCAGCCCCAACCAAGTGCAACCCCAGCTCGCGCTGGAACGAAAAAAAGCCCTGAAGATTTCAATTTCTTGAAGTGTGTGCCTGCCTCCCCTTCGTGCTCAGGCGGCAGCTGCAGCCCAGCTCGCAGGCTTTTAACCTCAGCCGGAGCACGCTTCTGCTTTGCCGCCCATTTTCCTATTACCTGCTCTCTGCTCCTCACGTTAGCGGGGGCTCCTCTTAAACCGCAGTGATTTACAGGCGGTGTTATGGCAGGACAGGTCTGACACTGATTGAGTCGCTTATCTGCCGTCTCCGTCCTGCTCTCTGACAGCCTCTCCTCCAGGTATCAATCTGCACATCAGTTCTTTATTCCTGGGTGAGGGGAGAGCTGTCAAGGTTGCAGCTACACTGTCATCTTCATCTAAGCTGCCAGCCGCCCTTCATCACTTAAAGACCCTCTTTAACACACAGGCGCTTTGGGAGGGGGCCACCGTGTTGGAGACAGCAGCAAAATTTCATCTGCTCTCAAGGTGCTCAGAGCTTGATTGATTGGCTCTCATTTGTCAGGGTACCCATAAATAAACAAGAGTTTCCAAGCTGTAGGTTCAGCCCCACTGCTTCTCCCTTCTGTAGCTCCGCACTGGCTCGTGGCTGTCAGCTGCAGGGAGAGTTGTCAGGGTGCTGGGACCCCTGCGAGACACGAGGTTCCCTTGGGCCTAGGTCACCATCAGTGTGGTGGCACAGAGCAGAAAGAGGGTAGAGAAGATGTGGAGCCAGGCTTGGCACTGGGGTTTGCCAGCGGTTCCCACTGTCTTGTGACACCCAAGGATGGGGCTGAAGCAGAACTGCAGAAAACCATACCATCCAAGTCACTGCTCACCTTTGCAGGTCCAGGGAAAGAGGACAGAGATACGCTGGGATACCAGCACCTGCACCCTAGTGAGGTGGGCAGACTGGGACAGGCTGGCCCCCACTGTGTGCACTTTAGTTCTAAATTATGCTCTTCTTAGCCTAAAATCACACTCCTCTCTGGGACTGCTGGCAGCACTGGGCAGTGGCACATGGTGACAGGAAGGGACCTGTGTCCACTTTTGGGTTTTCTCTCAGATGTTGCTCTTGGGCCAGAGCAGCTTCCAGCTGCCCCCAGCTCTGAGAGGCTGTGCGAAAGCCTGGTGTCACTTCAGTGTAACAGGCAGCTTGGGGTAATCCAAAGGGATGGGCACTGTGCAGCGAATGAGAGCAGTGGGCATGGCCCTGTGTGCCTCTAGTGGTGCCTTGTTTCCCTGGGGGTTCTGCCATCCACAGCCCTCTCAGTTTGGTTTCCTTGTTGCTGCTCTTTCATGAAGGAAAAAGCCACTGAAACATAATTCTCTACCATAATGTTTATTAAATAGTAATTTTAAAAGGATTTTATACAAATCATATAAACACAGGGTTTTTTTGTTTTGTTTGTTTGTTTTTTACACCGAAGAATCACAGTAAAAGCTCTTTAAGTCCATAAGTCCTGGCTCAGCCAGTGAACGATCAAATACCTTGAACTGCAAACCTTGGAGAAGTTCCATTTCTGCATATAAATTCTTAATGGTTTAATTCCCATGCTCACCTCCGGCACCCTCCCACAAAAGGAAGTCACCCAGCGCTACAGCCCATTAGCAATGTGTCCTCGCCGTAGGAAGGGTGTGGAGGCAACAGCCCCTTAAGCAAAGGCATTAACACCGATTTGTTTTTTTTTCTTTTCCGAATTTCACAGAGGGAATTGCGATCAACAAACCTAATCTATGTGCAGAGGAGGATGCAATGAATTGAACGTACTGATGACTTCCCCCCCTGCCCTGTTGAAGTTACAATCAAACACAGTTTTCCGTAGAACAGTAAAGCACCCGGCAGAGGTAAGTGAGGTATTGGCTGTGCAGCATTATCGGCCTTCTCCCCCCTGGCAAGCGCACACGTGGGCCCTGCCCATCTGCAAGGGGCAGGTGGGACACGCAGGGTGGGTGCTTCGCTGGGCCCGTGCCACGTTGGTGCCAAGATCAGCAGTACTCTCCTGCCTCAGATCAAGAGATACATTAACACGAGTCAGTCCCACAGAATAAGTCACATACACGATACATACAGAGAATTCACGTGCGTGTGCAAACACACTATTTCTGAATATATGTATATATGAACTCTTCTCTCTGTATGCCTACTAGACACCGTAACATCACCTTTTTAATTATATATTTTCACCTATTGTTTGCCTAAGTTGGCTTTTCTAGTGTATGGTCCTTTTCCATTCATCCTTCCCCTCTCCTGTGATGTGAAGGGGATAAAATCATTGAGCAGCAGCAATCCAGCTTTGAAATGGTCTGGTACATTTCCTCTCACTGCCTCTGTTTCTTTTGTACGGTAAAATAACACCCCTGTGGAATTTGTCTGCGAAGAACGCCAAAAGAAATAAGGTGATTCAAAAGGAGAATCAGAGATACATTTACTGCTGTTTCTGTCGGGTGCACAGTGTGAATTAAAAACCCGAAGGCCTTTGTGTGTGCACGTCTCTGCGTGTGTGTATGAACCATGGATGTTCTGATGACGCAGCTGCTGGTATCTGCTCCCCGAGTACACGTGCCTCTTTCTTACAGCAGACAAGTCTTTTTTTTCCCCTAGAAACTTATTGTCTGAGTGAGCTCTTCATGGAACACGAGACAAATGTTCGTATTCCCACAGTACCGAGGAGCAGCTGGAGCACTGCTCATGTGTCCATGCTCATCTCCTCTCCAGATGTTGCTCCTCTCCCCAAACACCTGGCCTCCTGCACGATGTGTTTGCAGGGCTGAGCAAACTGAGCTTCACAGCACATCACACCTTTTGTCGCTCTGCAGTTAGTGAAGAAAAAATTCCATCCCCAACCCCTACTATTTTCTCAGTAAAATGTAAAAATCAAGACATGTCAGGTATTTCCAAGGGGCGCCTGGAAAAGGAAACCCAACGTGCCGGAAAGGTTTCACATTTATGTGTGTGCAAGCTGACAGGGGTGATCCATCTGTACTGAACTGGAAATGAACACATTGGTTTGGGGCCCAGCATTTGAATTCTTTTTCTCCATTCAGTTGTTTTCCTAACATTCCTCTCCACAGCACAGTGGTAAGTGGAGAGGTTATCAGCTGCCAGACAACGTAGCCAGACCACTTGAAAGTAGAAGGACCAAACTTCTTCTGCTGGGCTCTACCCAGCAGAGACTGGTGAAGAAGAGCGTTTTGCAGGGAAGGATGAAGGCCTCACTTGCTTTTTGATACAGCACTGATCATCAGATGGAGGAAAAATACTTCTTCTAAGGCACTTGTTCAAAGTAAAAAAAAAGCACAGCTCATAAATAAAACTTGGGGTTTTTGCTACTGATCAGGAGCAGCTCAACTTTGCTCCGAAGGGAACACGGCGGGAGCCGTTTGGTCCAGCGGTGCTGGTGGCACCAGTTCATGCCCCCCAGCTCCAGGGAGAAGGGGAGCACCGTGAAAGTGAGGGGGGGCCAGCGGGCACCATGGCTGGGCTCCCTGGGGCTGTGGGCACGGCTCCAGCCTCCTTCCCTATTGATCTTCCCTCCCTGGCACTTTGGAGAGGCCTTGGCACTGTACCTCAAGTCAAACCCCAAGTGAAGCCCCCTTCCCAAAGCCATTGCCTAAGTGCCGGGCACCTGACAGGCTCTATCTTTTGTTTGCTGCAATTTTCTCATTATAGCAAAAAGAAAAATGGCAGGTTCAAGAGGGGTGGGAGGTTCACAGAAAGGCCTTCCTGATGAAGGCCCCAGTTGTTGCAATCAGGGATCTGGATTTAATAAATGGCTCTTATTCACAAATCACTTTAAGGCTCTTCAGCTTCTCTCAAAGAGGTGCTTCTACACATAGGGTTTCCTTTCTGTTTTATTTCTTAATGATTTCAGAAAGCGCTGTTGTTACCATTGACATTAAAGGCAGTATCCCACCTTTCCCTCACTACCAGGAGAAAGAAAGTTGAAGGTAACAACATGCTTCCATTTTCAGGAATGCAAACTGCAGCTTCCTGTTCTTAGTGTGAAGTGCACAAATCCCTACAACAATATCTGGATGGAGTCTAAAATGGGCAGGGTCTCCGTGTGTGTGTGTGTCTATGTTATTTCTAAAGAAATCCCTCAGCCTTCTCAGCAACTCACCAGAGAAAGGAGGTGGGAAATAACAATCAACATTTAGTTTTTCACATCCAAAAGGTAAACCAGTCTCCCTCACCACATCCCAGCCACTCGCATCAGCAGAAAATGAAGATGAACCAACAAATGAGGGGCTCAGTACCCCCTCGCCCGGCACAGTCTGGTTTGCAGGAAAACCCACTCGGTCCTGGCAGCGTGTAACCTGCCAGCAGGACCTGGTGGCAGGAGCAACAACTCCCCGCACTCCTCCTGCTCCCCTCGCTCCCCGTTATGGCATTCAGTTCCCATAGAAAACAGCAGAAAAAGTACCCCCTGCCAGCCCACCTCATGGGGCACAATGCCAAGGGTGATCCCAAGGCACCCATCAGGCCTCCGAGCAGCACTTCTGGTGGTTCATCTTGACCTTGTGCTTGATGCCGTCGTACAGTTCAAAGTTGTAGTTCTCCAGCGTGGTGGAGCTCCGTGAGGACAGCCCGGCATAGGAGCACGTGCAGTAGAGGAGCAGACCAGCACAGATGGCCCCAAGGAGGACGCCGAGAGAGCTCATTGCTATAATGGTCACCAGGATGGGATCCAGGGTGTATAGCCAGCTTTTTTCTTTGTCCAGCTTCGGGGTTCCTGGAGAGTTAGTAGAGAACAGTGTGTCGTTCCTATCCGATCCAAAGTAATCTGCAGTGGAATGGGCACTTATTATCCAGGAATCACTTTTTATTCCCCCTCACCTCTATACATTTCTTACTTGGAGTTGTGATGGCTTTAAAAGGGTATAAGTATATATATGGGAATAATTCAGCAGGATTCACTAACCCAGGTCTAGAAATACTGTGAAGCACCAAACTACCAAAAAAGTTAGGCATTCTAATTCACTTTTACACATCAGACTATTTACATGGCATGCTAGCAATTTACACCCACTGCAACTCTGGCCCTTCCAATGCCACCGGGTTCAAAACTATGGAAACAATCTGTCACAGCTCTCAGACTTAATTTTCTTCATTTACAAGTCAAAATGCCATGCAAGCAGCAATTAATGCTTGAAAGATCAGTTTCACTTGTCCTTACACAAATACAATATATTGATTTTGCAAGGTTGCTGGCTGTTGTAAAAGGAAAACAGGAAAACAAAACTAGTATCTTTGTCCAGACATTAAGCCACCACTTCAGTGTATGTTCTCAAGTGTGTTCTAGCTCCTAACACCCACTAAAGTTGAGGTTTGTGAGTAATCGTAGCATCTGATACTGACACACAAACTGCCACAGCTAAATTGCTCATGTGGAATTTGGGTACCAACCTGGATCACTGTTGTCTTCAAAGTCTTGCTCAGAGCTTGGAAAGTCATCCTCCATTCTTGGTAAGTTCACTAGAACAACAAAATGGGAAGCACTGTTTGTTAAAAGAGGCCTTTTTGGGGGCATTATTGCCAGTGGATTGCGAGACCACTCAGAAGAAAGTAACAGTTAACAACCCTGGCCAAAAGAAGAAGAGTTCTTCCATGAGGAAAAGTCAATGAAGGCTCTTGCACCTTTGAAAGAACAGGATCTTCCCACTACATCACATTTCATGACCACCAAATGACCAGCTTTTAAGAAGAAAAGAGAGCGAGTGAAAAGCAAAGAAACCAGACAACCTGAATAGCACTACAATATTGTCACTGGTGCCTGCATAATGGCTGTAATTCACTATTAACATGCTCATGGATATTACCCTTACAGCTTTGAATAGGATCTCAGTGCCTCTCATTACTTGCCACTAATGCTGGATCCATTTAGCACACAGTCTACTTTTCATCTTTTCCCATACATTTTACTGGATACAGAGCTTCAATGATCCAGTTCCTTTTTGGGTTTCAGATAAATTCATAGTAATTTGAGGAATTCATGTATCATCATTATATGTTTTAATGCAAAAGCTGTTTGAAACTGGGAGAGAGGCAAATGGGTGTCCATATCCAGGCATTTATGTTAATATTTCTCTGATCCAAATTCCCTTTAGTGGTGACATTTCTTTTATTGTTCAGCACAGACCAAGGACTAGTAACCAAATGCACATACTATCTGAGGAGTAGTAAGCTATTTTCCTGTGATGTCTTCCTAGCATTATCTCCATGTACAGTTACCATGGCTCTTTTTCACTTTTCCAAAAGAAAATGTCTTTTCATTTCAATCTGCTATGATTTTTCAAAGCTGACTGTAACTTGGGGTCCTCAGCTGAGAAGGTGTCTTGAAATGATCAGGAATGGAGAAAATTAGGGACTACTAGAAAGCGGGCACACCCTTGAAATAGTTGTGGTTGAAAACCAAGACTACTTTGCATCCTGTGCAAAAATGGCAAGAAGAGTTTAAAGAGGTTATAAACAACCAAAACCAAAGAATGTAACTTGAGACTAAAAAAACCAAGTGCAAAGAAATGATTCAAAACCTTATAAGAGAATATTTCTGCATATTTGCATGGATATTTAGGACTTGAAAAGGCCTCCTGAATTTTCAAATCCATTTCTTTGCTATTCCAGGCAACCATATCAGGCAATCCCTGCCAACAACATTTCAAGGTTCACTTCCAGAGCGGGGGGCTCTGCTGAATGCCACGCTGCCCCAACACCACCTTACACCTGATTGCAGCCATCCTCTGTGCTGGTACTAATGACACCTTCCCAAATATCCATTCCTTGGATGGAATTTTAACAGCACTCAAAGGATTCTGGGATTCCTTTGAATTTTTAAGTGAACCTGGCAACAGGAACACACAGCCTTCCTGATGATGAGTTCTGCATTTAGTGAGTCAGGTAGTTAAGATGACTCAAGGCTGTTGGTAGCCTGTTGAAGAAACATAGGTGCACTCTGTCTTCTGTAAATCCTCACTTTAGCAGCGAGTTCACATGATTTCTCAACATTTTTCAAACTGACAGGCCCAGATGGCAACATCTTAGGGCTGGGAGAACTGCCTGAGGGCCTCTTGCAAACATTTAGAACCAAACATGTGGAAAAATAACTTGCAAAGCAGTTTACACATGGAGATGTCTCCACTGCTAGTCGTCCATTGGAAGACAAGCAGTGAGATTTGCCATCCGTGTCACCCACACAACCCTACAGAAACTGTATGTTGCTCAAATACGAGCAGAGGTCAAAATTGGGCCACAGTCTGCCCATGTGTGGGGAAAGACTGTTGGAAGTCATTTTCCTTTCCATATTGTAGCTGTTCTAAATTTCGTGTGAGAACAAGCTAGCAATTCGGTCCTTTTGTTATTTCCCAGGGTAACCTTGAGGGAAAAGCCAGGGAAAAAAGTATTGATTAATCAACACTTTCAAAAGAACACCAGTTCTTCCAGACTGAAAGGAAAGAGCACTGGGAAAATTTGAAAAGAGAGAACATTTACACAAAAAGCCCAGCCCAGAATCTATTTACTCTTCTAGCAATTTGCTCAATTCCCCATGCTAATATGACTTTTAAGTCCTGCTTAAATGATATCTTCCTCCTTGCCCATTCTCCTTTCTCCTCAGGCCCTCATTCTTCTGTTCCTCACATGCCATTTCATTGCTATTTGACTGCATGTTATCATGCAGGGCTCTACACCAGCTTTGGAAAAATATAATTCGACGTTTCTTTTTCCACCCTGGGGTTTCTCGAGTCATTAACTGAATCAGCTGGGGCTGTGTGGGTGTCTGTGGGAATTGAAGCTGGTGGTCTCAGTTCAGTTCCTAGTGGAGATGATTTGCAATCTAGCCCGTCACAGAATCTAGCCTGCTATTTGTCATCAATTAAGCTCCTCTGGAACAAGTCTCAACAATACTGTCACAAGCGAAGCAGGCCACAGAAAGTGCACCCCTTGGAAAGGGGTCCCCAGAAAAGCCCTGCAAGCTGCTGGGCAGAATGGGAGAAACATGCATCGCTCTGTGTTGTGGAGAGCTGGCTTTTTTAAAGGGCAGCTTCCAGGCATAATTTACTTTGCATTTTAAAGGGAAAAAAAATGTTGGAGAAAGGGAGGCAAAAGTTAGGGGAAACTGTATTTAAACATGAGGGAGGAATGCTTCCTCTCGAGTGAAAGGCACTTTTTAAAGCTTGCATGCTGAATGATGGCTGTGAGCACCTAGCCAGCCATGCCCAAAAGATGATGTTAGCAATGATGCTGGAAACAGCCGGATGCCAAGAAAGACTGTTATCTGTTGGATCTGAGAGCACTGCCAGCTAAAAGGCGAATTTATGGAACCTGAAAAAAGATAGATAAAATTCTAATCAAAGCCATGGACTGACTTAAGTACCATGCTTGTATGAACTCACATGGAGCAGGAGAGCAGGAAAGAATTAGTATTTCCAGAGATTAAAAAGCTTCAGTGTACATTTGCTTTAAAGTAGTGGCAGGGGTGGAAGGGACTGAGCCAGGGTGGATGAGGGAGGCACAAAGGCAGACAGGGTTCTCTGGTGTCCCACCATAGATGTATATGTGCTTCTTGCAGGAAAGCTCCTCAAACCTGCACCTCACCTCTCCAACACTGAACTCAGCATGTCATATGGACTGGCATGTACTTCCCACCACCACATGTGCTGGATGCCAGCCTTCCTGCATGGGCTTACCAGCAGTGCCCACCGCCTCAGGCTGAGGCCTCTGCACCAAGCCAAGAGCTGTTACTTTGGAGAGAACATCCAGTCCTGATTGCTGGAACCAGGACACATTCTTCCAAGGCAAATGAAAACCGCCAAGAAAAAAAAAATTGCTGTTTCTTTCTAGACTGACTTTGTCTGGTTTAAGCCCAGGCACTGAGTGCTGCCTCCTGCTGGGTCCCTCCACGCTGGGGCAGAGCTCTATCACCCTGCATCTTTCTACACACAGGCATTTGCGACTGGTGGCCACGGCGCCTCTTGGGCTCTTTCTGGGTGAACAAAATGAGCATCTCAGCAAGAGGTGTCTTTCCCAAACTTGCAGCAATTTCCAGCTCTTTTTGTTGCCTGCCCACAGCCTCTCTGGCACAGGGTAGCCTTCCCTGGAGAGAACCCAGGATGTATTCCCACTATCCCTGTGCTCCTGCTCCCTGCTTTCCGCAGGGGTCCATGGGCTCTGGGGCTGAAGGGGAGGCACCACGTGATGGTGGCTTGTGAGCATTGTTACCTACCATCTTTCACTCCCTAGGAACATCTGTGGCTGCGGCTGTTGGTATAAAAGAACAGAAAGAACACGTAGGAGGAAGGAGAAACAACAAATTGTTCTTTCTGGGGAAGTGCGCAGCACATGGTTGTTTCCACACTATGGAAAGGACCAGAGGGCAGCCATCTACATGCTCGCCCCTCTTTCCTGCTGCTACAACATCCCTCTCGGCCAGTTGCTGTCTGGCCCAGGAAGGGATGTGTAGGAGGTGCCCCACTGCTCTGCTGCCCGAGCGCCCACGAGGGCCTGAAACATTAAATGCAGCCAAACCCAGGAAAACGGGGTCAGAAACTGCCGCTTCCCAGCCTTGGCAGAGAGAGACAGAGCTTCGTCTCCACTCTCATCCTTGTTTTTCTCTCTTTGCTCATTCCCAGTCCTTTCCTCTCTGCAGCAATAGCGTGACTCCAACACACATCATTTTGTTTTGACACAGCAGAGCAGCCGCGGTGGCCTCGCCTTGACACCGCTCTGCTTGGCGGCGGTGCAATGTTGCTCCTCTGGCTGGGAGCCCCGGGGCTGGGGGTGACACCTCCCACCCTCAGTGAACAGGGAAGCACTTCTCAAAGCAGCAGCACAGGCACCAGGCAGAAACACTCCCTCTGAATCCCTCATTGCTCTATTTCCAGCTGAAAATCCACCTCACTTCTGTCTTTCCCACTCCTCCAAAAACACAGAACTACTTTAGTTTACAGAAGGACTAAATCCCTGCCAAATTTCAAATTAAAACAGTGCTTTGGCTACAGTTGATCATAAAAGAAAGCAAACACGCAGCCACTCTCCAGCCTGGCTGCCCTCTGCAGCGCAGGAACTCTTGGACCTCACCCTCCGATTGCTTTGGGGCTGCCCCTGCAGTGGCCAATGGTGCACACCACAGAACCATCTCAGGGGCACTCTTGCCCTTCTCAGACTTCCCATGTACGGGTAAGCTGGGGAGGTGCGGCTGGGCAGGTGAAGACCCCCCACCAAAAGCACTTGGAGGCATGAAGCCAGGCTGGGTGCTTGGTGTGGAGGAGGACACGAGCAGGCAGCTATTTCCAGCCCCGGTGCTGCCCTCCAACATGTGGCACCCTGCCCTGCTGCACGCATGGCAGATGGCCAAGGTGGCTGCCCAAAACAAGGACCCTGCCAAACCCTCTCTGCAGCAGACACATCCCCTGTTGCAGCCTGATCCCTTCTCCAGTGTACCCTGCTTTTGCACCTCTCCTCAGCACCCATCCGGCCAGGGAAACAGTGATGGTGGCACGCAGGCAATGCAGCATGACAGTGGCTTTACACAGCATGGTTCTCCTCTCCCTCTCTCCGGACAACCAGGCAAGGAGCTGATACTCAGGTTCGGCTCCCGGTGCTAGAGCTCACCAGTCCCAAACCGAGCAGCCCCTTGGTGCAAGGGCAGCACTGCCAGCCCACTGCCACTGAGCAAGGGCTCGGAGCTGGGGGAGACGCTGGCAGCTCTGTGGCATCCTGATATGTTTATCACCCTCCCCGTTGTTGCTGTTTGTTTTTACTGCGCAGTGGCTAAGGACACGATTCCTCAAACTGGCAGTCACGCCTGCAGTCTCTGCTAAGAGCCGCCAAAGCCACTGATGGAGGAGCTGTGGCGGAAAGCCAAGCGGCTGTCCAAGCTTGCCTCGGGGCCTTGCCTGCTGTCTGTGCACCTCACTCTGCTGCCCTGACACGGGGTAAGCGGGGGCCGGCCCCCATAAAGTCAGTAGGTTTTCACAGGGTTTGTAGAAGGGCAAAAATCCAAACAAATCCCATGCACGGTCTGGTTTCTACCGTGTTCCCTTGTACTCACCCAGCAGAGGCATTTCAGCCCTGCCAGGAAAAGCCAACCTTGCCCCCACAGCCCGGAGGGAAGCAGCTCTGCTGTCCCTGTGCCAAGTGTCATGCTGCAGGTGCATGCCCTGGCAGGAGGCTGACCCAACTGCGTGGCCGGTCTCGGCTGGTGAACCAGCGCTGGCTTTACAGGCTGTTCCTGAGCGATCAGCCATCTCGGGCACGCTGACATTGCCAAGGCACAGCACACGCCACAGCACCCTTTGCTTTGCCAGGCCAGTGCTCCCTCTCTCACATCCCCGCTAAGCACTGGCTTTGTCCCATCACTTAAGAGAGAATGCCCTTGGACCCCCTTCTGCCAACTGCATAGCATCACTTTCCCTACAACACAGCAGCAACTCTAAAGATAAAAAGACTGACACCATCACCCCACATACCACCAGGGAGCCATGCCCAGAGCTTCCCCGTGACACACAGGAGTCATCAGGCTTCCACCCTTAATGCCACTCCCTGAAATATGGAGCTACCCCAGAAAGTTTACCCTCTTTTTTTAAGTAGATGCTTAAATGCCTGAAGTTACTGACAGAAGAATTTGCATCAAAATCGTACTAAGTTGTATTTATTTCCTTAAACAAAGCATGCTAATTTTAGCTGCTTTCTTCCCTAGGATGTGCTGCAGCCTGAGCAGCACCCAATTCTCCGGTCAATCTGTCTGTGGCGCACGTACGGAATAATTAGACCCTGAACGATTCCTCCCTTTTCATCTGTTTACTTAACAGAATTTTTTTCTTCCTTGTTGGGAAGCCATCAACCAGTCTCTCCCTCCCTGTTTTTCACATGTGCATATTTGTTTTGAATTTTGCTTGAACAGTCGCTGAAGTGTACAAAATGCAAATTACAAGTGTATGGGCTTTGCTGTACAATTAGAGCAAGAAAAAGCGCCCTCCCCCAGAAAAGCAGCATGAGTCCTCAGCCTTGCTTGTGTTTGAACAGCCAATGTGAAGGATCACATTTAAATTTTTTCTTTTTTTTTGGATGGCCTGAATTCCTAGTAAAGTCAGGAAGTTTCGTTGCAAAGCTGAGCTGTATGCCAGGGTAAAGAGTATGATAGAAGGAAAATAAATGAAGGAGGGAAGTAAAAACTTCTCAATCTGTCAGCAAAATATATTTCACATGAAATGTGATGCTGCTGACTCTGCTGAAGGGGTGGAGGGTGCACCTAGAGAAGATGGGAAGTAGAACGGCTGCAGCAGAGGTGCCTGTAACAAGTTGGGAGGACTCGGGTGGAGGGAAGGCAGGGGGCACACACCTCTTCAAACACTCAGTGCTGTGGCACCTGGGACACTCCCATGGAGATCTCTTGCACAGTCTGACACGCAGAGGCAAGGATTGCACAGAGGAACGCATTGCTGTTTTCATTATTAATTTTGGTAATGGCTCGCCCACTTTTTGCTATGCTCAGGGATAGTACGTGCGGCTCAGCTGAGCTGGCAGCCAAGCCAGGCCCTGGGGCCCTGGGAAGTCAGATGTCCTGTCTCCAGGGGCCCCACTGGAGAAATTCTGCGTGATCACATTGATCAATTTAGCACTTAGGCAACGTTAGTGAAATCCCCAAACAATCCCAAGTGTCAGTCCAGCTGCCCAAAACTCCCACTAAGGACTGGTACAAGTGTAATGGATCTAAAAGCTGCTATTAATGGCCTGATCCTGAGTGCAGCAAGGCAGGGTGCACACAGCAGCTGTGCTGCTGGGAGCCGGGTCTGCAAAGGATTGCAGCTTCGCTTTGCTAAAACAAATAGCCCTGATGCTTCAACCAACAGTGTTCTCATTAGCAAATAAAGAAGAAGAAAGAAAAACCCCAGATATTTGTATAAAAATATCATCATTTTATTACATTCCACACAATACATCTTCAAAGAATTTCAAATTTTCACAAGATATTTTTCACACACAGGCAACTGGGCAACGCTGGGGATGTCAGGGCTTGAGGAGCAGGAGAGAACTGGGAGTAAAAATCTCGAAGTGACCTTTTGTTTGTCTTTGGTGATTTTGGTTTGAAGGACAGGGTGCCACATTCTCCTCTCTGACACATGAATGCACACTTGCTAAGTCCATGGAGGTGAACTTAAGTCAAAGTGAGGAGATCGTCCGAACTAGGGAGACTGAACTGACTTTGGAAATGTGACAGTATCATCTGCTGACATGGCTTGGGCTCACTTGATAACGCAGCAAGTGCATGCCAGTATTTCACATCTGTTTTAATTTGCAGCTGGCTGAGGGGGATGGGATTTCACATCCCAAACCATATACACCCCAACACCAGCGCTGTGTGATGAGGAGGCTCATGGTAAAAGCACCTGGCCCTGGAAGCCCCTCTCCAGGGACCCTGAAATGGTACTGCCTTCAAGGTGACAGGAGCTTCCCAGGTCCCTCCTGGCTCTGCTGGGACAGGCATGTCCCTGCTGCTCTTGAAAACCTTGTGGGAGCCAGGCCCGGGTGCAAGGCTGCCCCGAGCACCCACCACCCCTAATATGCTAACCATGGCATATCACCCTGGGTTTTCCTGCCCTCCCTGCATGTTTTAGACACTTGCTGCTGCAGCTGAGGAGTTCCCGCTGAAATCTGTTGTGGAAACAGCATAGGGAACTGAAACTGGCTGCGTGAATTAAGGCAAGGAGGTGGGGGAGAGTGATACCCCCATTGACAGAGATCCCTTGGGGACAGGGCTCTGCTGCCATAGGGGCCAATACCACTTACGCACAGCACCGCTTGTATTTCTACTTTTTACCCAGACCAAAAGGAAGCTCAAGACTGCAGGGAAGTTAACAGAGCTGCTCATTCACTTTATGCAATATTAATGGGCAAAGGAGGGGTGGGCACTAGCAAGTTTAGGAGAGGGGAAGGAATCTGATCACTGATCACAAATGAATACAAACAAGATGGAGAACCTTGCTCACTGGAGGTACTTTTTTGCCTGCAAACAGATTAGGGTTAACGATTCAAACCATTTTTGCATGTCATCATTCAGTAATTTATATAAGGCATTTCCACTACAATATGCTGGGCCATTCAACAGTTGGAGGCTTGTGGAGGCTCCTCCTCGCCTCCCCGGTTAAGCAGCAGCAATAGCTGGGCCCTCCAGGTGCACTGGATGGGCTTTGCTTGCTAGATGTTACTGGTGCTTTAAGAAGCAGAACATTAGCAAACGCAAAACTGACATTCTAGAAAATCAACTGGCAATTTTTATGATTCAGCAGCTATGAATTGGGCAGAGAAAAGAAAAAACAAACCCAGAAAGAGGAACTATGTCCCTTGAACATTTCTAGCAGAAAGACAAGGAGGAGCCCTCTCCCCCTTCCCCCTGTAAAAGCAAAACCATCAGCACCCAGAGTGAGGATACTTTTTAAATAAATAAACCTTAAATTCTCAAGAAACTACAGTATTTAGCATCCACTGAGACCTGCTGAAGTCTATATGTTACCCTAAGGCTGGCTTTAACAGATACAAACAAAACATTCATTATGAGCTTCTCTGATATAAGGCAACTTTAAATAGATTCACTTGTGGGTGGGGGGAAGAGGAGGGTTTCCCCTCCCTCTTCCAAACAATGGCTGTGTTATCATGTTGGCTGCAGAAAGAATAAGATGGAGAGATCTTACTTTTTTGAACGTCTATGGACCTCTCTGGATTCTTCTAGCCATCTGGGGTGGACATTCCTACTGTCCAGCCCGGCCTCTTCTTCTCAATTTGCACCCAAGACATAAACACTATCAAACAAGAAACCCAGCCAAAGCTAGATAAGGCAACAAAAAAGCATTGCTCTCTTCCCCAAGTAAACAAATCAGGGCATTCACCATAAGCACGTTCCAGACCTTCCAGAAAGGAGGTAGGAACAGGGCGAGGAGGGGGGGTGTGGAAATTAAGAACAACAAAAAAGCATTCCCTGTGCAAGTAGAAGCAACAACAAGCAAATTAAAAAGGGGCTGTTTCTAAATATACATTCAGTCAGTCAGACGTATGCACTGCCATACACACTCACACAGATTTAGCACACATGCACACAAGCCTCACACACAAGCTTCCAGGCTCGCCATCAAGTTCCCTTGCAGGTTGCCTACCGGGAGAAGAAAAACCAAAAGAAGCTGACCAACAAAAAAAAAAATATTCCCCAAACAAACACAACAAAACAAACAAACAAACAAAAAACCCCACCCAACACCCCAAGACTCCTTGAAAAGTAATCGAAAGGGAGTATTCACTTCTGAAGTGAAGGGGCGGTGTGTCTCTTCTGGCGATCCAAGATGCAGCATTAGTTTAGAGTTTGTAAAAGATTCGGGAAGGGTTGGGGGACAGAGAAGGGACGGAGATGTCTAAGAGTTCACACGTATGCTAGGTAAGGAAAAAAGTGCAAAACTGAGGCAACGTATTTGAAGTCTTAGTTTCTGTCTGTCTGTCTGTTTTGTGTTTTGTTTGCTCTCTCGTTCCTGTTCGGCTCTCAGCAGCGCGAGCTGGGGTCTTGCTCTAGTTTTATGGTTAGAGTGGGCTCCACGGCCACGGGGGCCCCGTTGGCATAGTGGGAGGTTTTGTAGGTGATGGAGTGATCGCTCTTCTTGGCCGCATAGCGGAACCGGTGGTAGTGGAGCACAAGGGCCAGCGCGACGGAGACCAGCACCACAACAGCACCTCCGGCGGCAATAACGTAATACCAGTAGGCTGGGATGGGCTGCACTGACACCGTGTCCACTGTGGGCTCGGTCCCTGGCAGGAGGGTTGCCCCTGGGGAGGAGACACAGAACAGGGTTGCTAGGTGGGAGGCATGCAGACGCACAAAAAGAAACACACATGCTTTCAAGAGTACAGCACGGAGCAACACGAGGTCCCACAGCCGCCTCTGGATACGGGGCGTGCTCCTAGGGGAGGGCATAGCCTGGCATTTGCTGAGCCCGCATATTCAAGGGCCTTCTTCTTCCCTTTTAATTAATCGGGCTGCCTGGATCGCAATACAAATTCCATATGCACGCTATTATTACTGTTATTTCTGGCATCAACAAATGTTTTTTTCCCTTCTTTTTTTTGGCCATCTCCAGATCAGCCACCTGGTTTTGTCTCCACATGGCAGATGTTGTCAAGTGGTGACAAAACACATCATGTTCCTAATTAGAAGAAAAGCATAATCTTAGATGGCCAAGGAAATTACCACAGAAGACTGGGAAAGAAATTACAGGGAGAAGCATTTGTCGTTCTTACTGAAAAGACAGAGAAGAAGATCTCTGTCTGAAAGTGCTCTACACACAGATCTAGTCTCAGTAGGTGCCCCATTCACAGACGTACAGATTTCCTTATTATTTTTTAAAGAGAGAAGAGATGGTTATAATTATTTACACGGCCCGGGCTGCGAAATTCAACCCAAGACTCATATAAGAAACCCATGCTCTCTGCATCTTAAGCAAGCCAGGATTTAGAATTCATGCTGATAAAGCAACATGTCTAGGGAGGGCTGGAACCCAAGGGCAGGCAGTGCCCATGCTCAGCCCAGCAATGGTCAACTCCTTGTACTCTTGCAGCTGTAGCATGTTACAGGGCATGGCTGCAAGGCGCCACTCCTCCTTCCCAGGTCATCCCAGGACAGCTCGGCACACATCTGTTGATCAGACGTGCCGGGCCTCACCACCCGTCCTCAGATCATGTGCACACACGCGGCTCCGGCAGGCACCGAGCACCGGGGTCTGCTCACGCCCACGGCCCGCGGCCGGCTCTGCGCTGCTGCTCCCGCACACGCCACTCTCACCTCCCCAGCAACACCCGTGGGAGCGAGCTGTAAATAACCAGGGAGAGATGCGTTTTTGCACCACATTTATTTACTGGCAACTTAAAGGGGGCTGGAGTCCCCAGGGAAACTCTGTGAAGGGTTCGCTCTGCCGCTGGACACATTGGCCCCCTGCTCTGCTCACCCTCTCCTCTTGCCACTGGCCTGCTACTGAGGACAGCCCTCTGGCTAGGTGCTGGGAAGCAGAACTTTGGGGGCTCCCGGGTTTGGTGTCAGCATACCATTGAGCTCTGTGCTAACCAAACCCCAGCTGGCTTTCCTGAGCAGACTTGGAGGACGCCAAAGGAAAAATATGGAACAGTGCAGGATGCACTCATCTTTGCTAGCAGCAAGGGCATCTTGCAGCACAGGCTCTGCCCTCCCCTTCAAACACTGCCCTAACAGCAGAGCCACTGGTTGGAAATTTGAGATGGCGATGGCTTTTCTCCTGTTAGTGGCACAGGAGATGAGGCAAAATAATGGTACCTCTGCCACTCACAAGGCTTTCCTCCTCTCTCCATTCCAAAACTGGGCACAGAGAGTAAAAATAAGAATGAACACTTCACCCAGATGCATAGCTACAACAAAAATCCCCCTCAAAACCTAGAAAAATCCCCACACAAGCAATACAAATCCTGTTTTTACAGAGCAGGAGGCTGGGAACCACCCACAGATTTGTCATTGAAGGCAAGAAATTCAGATGTCTTAGGAGAAACCTAAGTACCAGATATGCCACCCTCGACCCCAGCTGCCCCTCGCCATCAGGAATGGGGGTGGCCCTGTCCCTCCTGCCTCACAATGGTGCCTGCAGAAGGGGGATACAGGCTGGGCTGTGTATTGGGATGGCAAAGGTAGAGAGCAGGCAGTCCTCTGACCTCCTTCTCTACCTCCACTGGCCATCCTGGTGTGGGGGAATGAATGCAGCACATCCCTGCACCTCCCCAAGCAGCTGCCCCTCACTGTCTATATAGGGGGTGGCAGTGTGGGATATCCCATGGGGGTTGCTCCTGGCTCCCTATGAGGCTGAGCATGTTCAACGCTGCCTTGAACTTCACTGATAACCCACCACTGTCTCCCACCACAGATCCAGCTGGCCAAGCCACCACAGACCTGAACATGACCCACCACCATCCCTGATGGATCAGCAACACCTCGTCTGTGGCTGACAGCACTGGGGTGCAGGGCTGACCCCTGGGAAGATCGTGACTCTGCTTGCTGTGTAGAGGCCACTTGTGTTTACACTTGCTGACAGTCTCTGCTTACATAGCGCCTTACTCCAGCAGGAGATTTATGGGTGAACAGCCTCTCACACCACTGATATGCACCAAGCCCCACCAGTGGAAACTGGGGTGGGGAAAGGGGGCAGGTGCCAGAGATGACAACAGCTCCTGAGTCTCAAGAGAGCAGGAAGAAGGTTTCATCCTGATGGCTGTACATTGTCCAGTGGAGAGCTTGGAGTACAAAGAGTGGGTCTGGCCACAGAGGAGCATATGTCATGGTGCCCAGCCTGCAGCCCTTGCTCCTTCCCCATTCACCTCTGCCTGCCTGGTGATGGAAGGAAGCAGCATGATGTGGCCCAGATGATCCTGCTTGCGGGAAGGATCCCTGGGGGACTTCAAGGCGGCTGCAGCTTCAGGACAATCTCTATTTGGCCCTGACCCACTCCAGATGTCCTCATGTAGCAGCCAGGGCTGCAAGTGTGAGGGGTGGTGCAGAGCCCTTCCTCAGCCCCCGTTTCCGCATTGCATGGCCCTGCTGAGGAGATAGCAGAAGTCTGGAGAGTTCATTTAGCAACTGAAGTCATTAAGGAATCACACTCAGTTGTCTCTAAGCCCTAACAAAGCCAATTCCCAACATTAATGATTGTTCTTCCTTACACTGCCAGCCACTAAATATAGCTGCCCATCCACTCAGCACACAGCACTGATGTTATCTGCTCTGTTTTTACTGGCTCTGCTGCTCTCTGGAAAAGTTCGGTGGAAAAGTTCATTGCTCAGGGAGATGGAAAAAAAAATAAATCCATCTTCTTAATAATTTCTCCACTCCCTTTTGCCTCCCGCCACACACACACACACACTTGCTCTTCCTCATTTATTCACTAGTGCTCTTGTCTTAATAAAGAACTGCTTCCTGCTGTTGCTGTCAAGTTAGCGGCTGCTGTGTTTATGGCACAGCTTGGGACACCAGTCAGTGGTAACCCAATTTAATCCCTACAGGGTGGGTATTTCACGTGAGCGTGCTGCTGGCACTCAAACATCCCACCTGGCCAGGTACAGCACCATCCTCTTTCCAACTGGGAAAATTCTACAGGGACCAGTTTTGGAGCTCTGCAGCAAGAATCAAAACCCAAAAGAAGGAAAAGCAGAAGTCACCTGGGGAAGAAAAGGAGAAAATCTTTTCCAGAGAGCCTCCTAAAGGGCTGCATGCCTTGCTCTGCCACTGCCGTGTCACAGCTCATATTCCTTTCCGAAATCACTGACACTAAGTGCTGTGGACAAGCAACACAGCTGGACTTTTCACAGATGACACAGATGAAAGGAAGTATTATGTTCATCTAATCTGAATGCCACAAAACCAGTGTCAGCCTCAACCACACAACTGCCACCTGTCATTTCTCCAGGAAGATATCTCTATCTTGATTTCAAGATACCTGGTGTGAGAGAATCCACCAGTCCCAAAGGCAAATTCTTCCCATAGTTTGTCTCCACGTTCTTTGGAATATGTCTCCTATTTTTAGCCTGGTATTTATCTAATTCCTTGCTTTCAGACACTTGTTATACCCTTTCTTTAAGGGTGAAATGCATTTAACTCTCAAATGCAGCACAGTTTAAGCACACTTTACTGGTCTTGTAAGATCCCGACCCACTAGCTGAAACATATTCCACCTACACAGTTCTCTTCTTATTATTTGCCTTGTGATTCTGGAACCTGTAAGGTGCATGTTTTCAGCTTTGCTCCCAAGACAGGAGAGACAGGGTTTGCTATTATTTTTAATGGCATCTGACTTTTTCAGCTCATCAAGTAATTGCAGGAGTGGGGGCTATAGAATATCTCAGTAATTTCTGCAAAGTCTTTTCTCTCCAGCTCCCTTTTTTTCTCCAGCCAGGGATTTCTTCCCCTCATTTTACCCTCTCCTTCTATTGGGTATCTCTGTCCTTTCCTCATTTTAATTATTATCATGTAATTGCCTCCAGTCTTCACTTCTTCATTTTTTCCCTCTGCATTTTGGTCTTTCCCAGGTCACTTCATCCCTCTATGCCATCTCTTCCTGCCTGTCATCCAGGGAAACCTTCTCAACCTTTTGCTGCAATTGCTCTCCCGTTCTGACCAATACTAGGATGTCCTCGAGGGAGCCAGGAGTGGGCAGGAGCCACTGGAATAAGCTGGCAAGTTCCAGTGTGAAGGGAAGGTGTTCCTGTAACAGCATCTGCCAGTGGTGCTCAGGGACCTCACTGTCACTACCCAGCCAGCGTGTGCTTGAAGAATATGATGGGGAAACAGAGGTACACAGGTAGCAGGGCAGGGAGTGAGAGGGAAAAGAAACAACAGGAGTTAGCAGGACTTCAGAACAGACTCACTGTGAGGACTCAGAGGGAGGTTCAAACTGAAGATAACACACACATAATAAGCCCCAAAAGACAAGGATGGTGTTCACAAAATAGATATCAGAACAGGCCCAGGAGAATACAGAGCAATGGTGTAAGTCAGGAAGGGTTGTGAGGCTTTAACTGGCAGCTGAGAACATTGCAGCAGCTTTTCAGTAACACCACAAGCCTGAATACCAGATAAATAAGCAGCCTATAAACAAGCAAACCGAAATCCCTAGTTGTTACAGTACGGGTATGACTGTAAAATAAGGTGTTACACCCTGCACTTGTGCCTCACGTTGGTAACACTGCACAGCCTGCATCCCCAGGGACGGAGTCACGCGCACAACTTCAGTCACTTTGTCTGCTTTTCCTTTACTGCCACAGCTCCCAGTGCATGTACCCACGAGAGACAGCCTTGCCCACACAGAAATGCAGCTGCTTCTAGGGTAGAGTCCAGCCATATCTTACAGTTCACCAGCATAGTAGGGGATGGAAAGAGTACCGACATCATGTTCAAGTGAAAACAAAGGGCATGTTGATTGAATTGACAGAACAACTTTAAAGTTAAGGGGAGCCCCAAGTTTGCTCTTCATCACAACACAATTCCCAGACACATTCCTGAAGAGGTAGGTGGGAAAACAAAATCCCAAACCAAAATACAGGGAACCCCCCCTCAGAGTAGACTGATCTTCTCTGCAAAAATAGATAGCTTTTCCCACCACAGAGCAAGACAAACAGCATCCCCACTGACTCCTTAAAGGGAGAGGCAGTTTTCCTGAGTTCCTCACCTTTTCTCTTACTCTGTACGTTTAATCACAGAAATGCTGGTTTCTATCCTCCAGGCTAGTATTAAGCTATTAAATGCACCATTTCACCTTGTTTTCCTTTTATTGACTGTCACCTTCAGAGCTACTCGTGGCAGTTTGCTCTCCCACTTCTACCTCCCAACTCCTTTCTCCTTCCAAGCAGACCAGCCCCACCTTCTTTCACCAGCATGTCAAACTCCACCACTGCCAGAGCATTTATGAACTAGAGAACCACCTTCCCTCCCAATAAAGTGAGTTACAGCCACCAGATTTCATTTTTAAGTTGCTACGCTTTTTTTTTTCTTTAAATCAGTCGAAAACTACTCCTCAGCCTTCACATTTTGGGCTTAGCTGCCCTTCAGGAGGCTGAGCGCCTCTGGTGACGGCAGGTTTCCTAATGCTATTCAGTCCCAAGACAGGGGGACCTGCCTGCTTGCCTGCCCTGTCACCTAACAGGAGTCAGAGGGTACCACCTCTGGCTGCTGTGGAGGGGGAGGTTTAGTACACACTTGCCATTTCAGTGCTCAGATCATTTGCTCTTTGTACAAGCACAAACACTGCTTTTCCTTCGATGTAAAAGCCCATGCTAGCAGAACCAAACCACCGAGAGAAGTGCAGTTTTACCTGGAAAGTAGGAGTTCTCACCTGGGAAAGCTGTGATGGGTTCTGCAGAGGAAAAACAGAAACTAGTATTAGAGCGGGGAATATTACACACAAAGCCCCCCATTTATGTCTCTGTTGATTTGCAATGGCCAACGGGAGCAGGCATGCGGCTGTGCCCCCCAGAAGCCCCTCACTGGGAACAGTGCAGGGTGCCAGCCAACCTCATGACGACAGGGAGAAACCCAGCTCAGCTGGGGACCAGCCAGATGCAATAAGCTTCAACTCAGACACAGACTTCAGAGAAAAATATGTCTGAGGTTGAGGGTCATTTGGATTCAGCCTGGCTGGCCTGAGTCATTCAATGACAAAGCCTCACCTGGCCCAGTGATGGAACCCTGAAACACCCTAGATTTCCAAAAGTGGTTTGGTTTCTGGCTCAACTCTGGCACTGTTATTCACATGGGAACTATGTTACTTCTGGGCAGTGATGTCATGCTCCTAGCCATCTCAAGGAACAGAGGCAAGTGATTTTTTTCCTTCTTTCAAAATCCTTTGAAGAAGTAATCTATTACAAATTACTGGATCTGGAAAGCAATAATCGGTACTTACTACTGATTACTTTCTCACAGAAGTAATAGACTTCTGATTATTTTTAGATTACTTCTGCATTATGCCTGTGAGTCACAGAAGCAGAGTCTGGCTCTACCGAGTGCTATGAAATCATCACTCGGGTTCAAAATGCGAATGACATATTTGCCAAAGGAAAAAAATTATTGTGACTTATTAGCGTTCTTTCATGATAAAAAGGAATCAGATTACTTCCAAGGATTATGTTTGAAAAAAACAGTAGCCTGTGCTGGAGTCAGCTATTCTCGTGGCTCTGACAGAGAGAGAGCAGCACTGTATCTCTACCATTTCATTATTATTTTGGTGATATCGGAAATGACCCCTAAGCTGTGTTAAAGTTTGCAGTGGGAGTCCTTTGCTGGAAATGATCTGAAACAAATGTTCCTTATGGGTTATAAGATCCACATTCAACTTCCTAGACTGGGAAAAATAATTTGTGTAGCAGTTTGGTGTTATTTTTAGGGCTGGCAATGCTTGAAACTTTGTAATTTATTAATGCTTTTGGTTTTGAAATATTAAGCTTTAGGTTCATGAGACCCAAGATACAGTAACACTGGAGGTAGGTGAATTGCTGAGCTCAAAAGAAGTTCGATAGGAAATGCTATTAGTGTTAATCATTGGTCTTGCTTCTCTTTAATGCCATAGAAGGCAAGGGATTAGAACACCACTGTCAAGCCTTAAATACAGGGAATTCAACATATGAAGTATTAGCTCCTTTGGCAGATGGGAGACCAGCAGAGTTCAAAGCATCAAAGAAACTGGGACTGACGGCACTAAAGAGCATTTCTGGGGCAGTCCTAGTCCTCTGTTCTATTATCAGTGCTGGTTCCTGCACCATCCTCACCATGGCTTGCCTGCACAGGGTGGCAAATGATGTGACCAGCCCTTCTCAGGCACAATTTGTCCGCTGCTTCCTCCCCTGAGAAACACCCCTTGGAAGAGAGCGTTTGTCCTGCTTGAGTAAGGAGGCATCGGGAACCTTCCTTGGTGGGGGAGAGGAAAGCAGCTGCACTGAATGGGGCCTTTCAAAGGCCAAAAGGGAGAGGGGCTCCACTCCACTGACTTTTTCCATTGGTTTCAGGATGGGTCAGCCACTTTGCTGGTGTTTAGCAGTAAAACATGCTTCCCCCAAGTCGTGCAAAAGAGCAGGACCTCCTTACTGTGGGTGGACAGATCCTACTAACTGAACAGTGCTGGTCCCAGGCTGAACCCAGATACCTCTGAATCCACACTCAAGCTAGATGGCAACCAGAGCCATCAGAGTGCCTGCATGGACATGCCAGCTACAGAAAAAGGGCAAGGCAACAGATCCACCAGCAAACTGCTGGAATGCACTTTTTTTGCTCCGCTCCACCTTTTTTTTCTCCAAGTCCTCTCTGTCTTTTACACTGAATTATTCTATCTGGCTTTTGGTGAATTCTAGGACAAAAATTTCTTTTGTTATTCTGTTAACATTGCTGTAAAACCCCCCTGCTATTTTCTTTCTTGATAGAGAAGACTCCTTTTGAACTCATTGGACCCTCTAAGCGTGTAATGCTGACTGACAGCTGGTTCCTTTTGTCCAGTACTTCCCTTTTAAATTTGGGGTATGTCCTTATCACATAGAATAGTCCTCAGTAACTCTCAGTGCTTCTCTTTCAGCTTTGCATGGCAGAGACATGATTCCTTCCTCTCACACCAACGAAGGCAGAGCCCCCATCCCCCAGAGACTGAGTGCCCCTCATTTCTTTAATGGGCAAGGGAAGTTCCAGCTGAGATCCAGAAACTCCTGGTAACTCAAGCAGAGGAGAGGTGGTGCACTGACAGCTTGCAAGCAAAGGCTTTCCAGCCCCAGCTGCCCCCATCCCCAGCCCTGACCCCATGGCCAGAGGCAGCACATACCCATGCAGTTCTCCAGTGGGATGTCAGTGTCTAGCCGGATGTCATCGAGGGCGAGCTCTCCTGAGTGGCCATTGCGTATAAATCCCTCAAACACAATCTGTGAGAAATCAGGACAGAAATGTCAATGCTGAGCTGGGAATCAGAGTGGTTGCTGCTCCCAAGGGAAAGGGCAGGAAATGTGCTTCTGGCTGCACACTTGTGGAGCACCTGAGTCTAGTCCTGCTTCCTTGCCTTGCCTCTGCCACCCCTTCCCCAGGGAAAGCTGGGATAGGTTCAGCAGAGAGATCTTTACCTGGCCTGGCAGCACTTGGCTTAATTTTGTTCACTTAAATGCTTCTCATAAGGAATAAAGACTCACTGAAACCCTCTGGCCCTGACACAAACAGTGCAAGTGGCATAACACTGAGTTACAGCAGTAGCAGCTTTGGCCCATAGTATCAACCAAGTTATGATCAGAAAAAGGAAGGGAAGGACACAAAATGCACAGCTACATTAACTGTAAAGTGCTGTTGCCATCAACATTACATAAGAAGTACTGAAATGTTAGAGGAGAAGGGTCAATTTATTCCTACTTAAATTACAGGCAAAATATATTTACAAAAATAAGTAGAGTCATTAGCTCTAAGAACTGCTGAGTGGAGACACTTGCAATATTTACATAATGATGCCATTATTCAGCTAATGCTGGTGTATTCACATTTAACACACAAAGTAGTCAGCTGGTGCCCATCATTCTTATATGTAGGCATATTGTGTTTACTTATATTCTGTTAAAAAGTCAAACCCATACATGCAGCCGCGCAGCTCCAGTGCAAAGCTTTTGCTTTATATCTCCCTGCCTACTCTCAAGGCATTGGAGTAGGCTGCCCAGGGAAGTGGTGGAATCACCATCCCTGAAAGCACATGGATGTGGCACTTGTGGATATGGTTTAGTGCTGAACATGGTGGTGCTGGGTTAATGGTTGGACTTTTGATGGTGGTTAATGGTGGTCTTTTCCAACATTAGTGATGCTGATTCTAAGAGTCCAAATAATTTTTTAGGACTATGTATTTCACAAACCTCCTCTCCCCAGGTGCTCCCTTTCATCTGGGATGCCTGGAATCCATGTCTGCTTGCCAACGACACCTCCCTGAAGGGCTGGGTATCTGATTGTGCAGGGGGTGGAGTGTCTGAGCTATGGGTCCCAAGCTCAGGCCATCAACTCACATGGGAATCAGCAATTTGGAGGGGTCAGTTGCCTGACAGCTGCAGCTCCCTGGGTCAGGGTCAGGGCTGGGAGCTGGCTAGAGCAAGGCTCCCCACCAGGGTGGTCATTAAAGTGCTGCCTCAAGCCTCCAAGTACATGTTTCCTTCTGCGTTGGAGGGTGCTGAATGCTGTGCTGACGCTCATTAGCAAGTGACAACAGTAGCCCTGGCTCCCTGGCACACGGCATGCTGCCCAGAAAGGCTAACCATGCCAAAGACACTACTGGAAGCAGCAGCCTCTCCACGGGGTGCTGGTACAGCTGTGCCAGAGGGGCTCAGGCGGCAGTGGAGAGCAGCACAGCTCCCTTCCTCCCTTCAGCTCATCTCTCCTCTTCCACTGATCTTCCTGACAGTGGGACAGGGTCTTGATCCCACAGTGCTGCACCCAGCCCTCTGATCTCGTCTAAGGTATCCCAGAAGCGGATTTACAAACGAGCCTGCATTCCCTCTTCCTTCTCCTATGTCAGCACTTGCAGCTGAGGCTGGAGAATGGCTGTTCGCTGCCACCTTTAAGAGCTGGCTGTGCTCCCTCCCAGCTTCCACTTCTTTTGGCTGCAGTGTTTGCTCCCTGGAGATGAACGCCTGCCTCTGGTCAGACTATCTGATGACCTTCAGTTGGAGGGGGAGGAAATGCACAAAACAAAATGAAAAAAAAAGGAGAGTATTTGCAAAGTGGGAGATCTGAGGAATATAAAAGGCAACAGGCTGAACAAAGGCCCAAGTCTGTGCAGAAGACAGGCACCCTCAGAATAACAAACAGTGTCGTTTAGTTACTATGGTAACTTGAGAAACACAATGAAAACAGCCACATTCCCTAATGATGAATGGGTTCTGGCTTTGAAACACTGAAATCAAGATGCTGGAGACAGTCTACCTGGTCCAGCACACTTTCCCTGAGCATCTTACCCGGTACTCCATGTCATAGCTTGGCAAGATGATGCGACCTTCCCTCCACTCCTCCCCTTGGTCCTCCGCGATGACCCACAGCGCCTTGTGCTCCTGGCTGGCTTCCCGCCAGACCCGCAGCATCACCCCATTGCTGCCCCATGCCTGGTACTGGAAAACCATGCAGACAGCACTCTGGGGCAGATAGATGGTGGGGCTGATGAGTCGGGCTCGCTGTCCTTCCCGCCTTCCATTGCTTTGCAGCTGCAGGTAATTCTTGACATCTGTTCAGAGAGGAAAACACCATTATATTATTTTCTGCAGCCACTAGCAACAAGTGTCTCACCTCCTCCCGGTGGCTTTGGCAGCGCTGGATGGCAGTGCAGCCCCATGCCTGCAGAAGCAGGGTCTCACAATCTTGCACCCTCTATATGCTCATCCAGCTGTGCCACTGCCGCACCCTGCGCAGCCCAGGCAAGGCATCGAGTAGCACACTTCCCTCACCAGCCACCACCTTCTGGTAGGAGACCAACAGTAAAACCAGAAAGCAGTAAGACGAAGACTGACATAATTAGGAGGAGTTAAAGAGCAGGAGCAAATTATTATTAGAAGAAGTGATGCCACGATAATTGCATTGGCAGGGGGTAAGAGTATTTATTCTACTGGGAGCTCGCTCAGTGAATAAGCCTGAGGTGGGTTCTAAATGCCGGTGCTGAAAACTCTTTCTGTTTTGAGGATACACGCAACAAAATGAAACCCTGGCTCTCTCAGATTTTTTGTAATGCAGCAAAATAGCCTCTAAATCATAGCACAGAGCAAGGACATGGTTCCAATAAGTGAAGCACGCAAGGGTGACAACTGGGTGGTTGCAAACTTGAAGGTAGCTGAAATACACAGAGCAGAAGATTCACTTGCTTTAATACTACATTTAAATTGTGCCACGCTTTTTGTCAATCCTCAGGGAGGAGATTTGATATGTTTGATATCCCAGGAGAAGTTCAAGGCTGAGACTGGAACTGGAGATATTTGATCTGAATATCAATAAGCAGCAAAAGCCCATGGATACAAATCCCTGGGCACAGCTGACTTCATCTGGAATCAGTGTTTTTCAGCCTTTTCTGATAAGAAGCCCCCTCAAGGAGTTTCCCATTTGCAGCTTGGATGTCTGAAGTCCCTCAGCACCCACTGAAAGCCAAGCCAAGCTGAAGTGATCCTTACTTGTCCCTCCATCATGACCAATGTCAGGACAGAGTCTCAATGCAATGCCTGCAGTGCAAGGTGACACAGACATGCCAATTACAGATATTGCTGGATTTCGCATTTGGCTCAGCAGAGGGGTGCACGTACTTGCTCCTTCTAGACAGTGGGCAAATGGCACTGGTGCTTTCCGCCAGAATGTGCCAGCCCTCCTACAGCCCAGGAGGGTTATCTCTGCCCTAGGACCACAATGAAGGGGCTGTTGCTTCCTTTCCCTACATCTTAGCCTGCTGTGCTTGATGGGCAAAGCTCTGAGCAGCAGCTTGCCTCCTGCTTGCCCCGCTCCATCTGCGGCTTCAGTGCCCACAGCAATGGCAAGGAGAACAGCGTCTGCTCTCAGAATGTTTGCAAAGTGCACTCAAAACATCTTCAAAACTTAGAACAGAGAGACCTGAACTTGGAATCCATTGAGAGACAGGTACCATCCAGAAAATAGCAGCTGACCTCGCTGCTGCTCAGCAATCAGGTGACATCCCAGCCCAAGGGAGATCTGTCAATGGCCCTGGCCCTGCTGCAAGTTTGTCACTGCCAGAGAACTGAAACCAACCACTGTGAGCTACACAGCTTTCTAAAATAAATATAGGACAAGACAACAGGAATATCCGACATCACTTGACTCCTGGGATGTATGATCAAAATATTTCAATAGCGTATCCACTCCTATGAACTTTCACTGATTTTGCTGTGTGAAGGACAAATCTTTCCCTGACTGGCCACATAAAGAAAGAGCAACATTTTTCAGCAATATATTCCAGCACCTGTGAAATGTACCTGGGCCACTTGGCACTTCATGCCAACAAACAGTAGCAGAAAAAAAGATGAAAGTGTGTTGGCCCACTCCTGCTTGAGTGAATCACTTGAAAAAGTACCATGCCGTTCCTCTAATGGAGGAGTGTTCTTGTGATTTACCTCAGAGTGGTAGTAGTGGAGGAGGAGATGTGGGAGATAAACAAGTGGAGGAAGGAAAAAAAAAAGAACAAGCTGTACTCCATGCCTAAGGAGCGATAAGGCATAATAAGTCATCAAGGTCTCCTGAATTAAAATCCTCTTTTTGTAATTCACTACAAGCCTCTTCAAATATAAAAGCAACAAGAAAAAAGCAACAACAAGAAAAAACCAGCAACAACAAGCAAGGGAGAAAATCAGACTGTGGTCATACACTTATCTCACCACCAAAATGGTCTCACAGGCAAATCTTTAATAAAAGCACCATCCAGGCTCAAGAATAATTCAGATCCCCAAAGTTCAGGACCAACCTTTGGTGCCACTGCCTAGGCAGCCTGATTGAGTGCAGGGATGTGAGCCATCCTTGGATCCACCCAAAGCATGCAGCTGACCACAGGGGACTATGCTAATTGTGCGGCTGGACACCTCTCAAAATCCGCATCCTGGGAGCTGGTGGGATCCAGCGTCGCTGCCTCTGCCACTTCAGCAAAAGAGCCTGTGTGTCTGTGAGTCACATCCCTCTTGCCAGGGTTGACACTGACCTTCTGTTTGTTCCCATTCCTATCAGACTGTGAAATCAAAGAAACTCCTAAACTGCAGCCAAAACCAATGCTCCCCTCAGCCACACAGGAGCTTTCAGAGCCCCAGGAACCCTCCATCTCCTTTGCTCCCTTCCCAACTCTTGCAGGGACCCACAGAGATCTCCAGGACCTACTGGCAGTCCCAAGGGCTGCAAGGAGGCTCAATCTTCAGGTCATGAATCCTGCTGCTCCCCTGCAAGTAGTACTGGGTTTGGGCACCACATGCTATCACTCCTGTACCAGTTTCCGGAGTGGAAAGCCAAGTGCAAGCAGGCATGACTTATATGTCATTTGAAGATGAAATGGATGGATCACTCTAATGGCTAGTTGGACCTTCGGAAAAGCCCCATGAATTTGCTGAGACTGACTGAATAAGGGCACTGTGGAGCTAATTGTTGGAACAGCATGTGGGAGCCTGGTGGTTCCAGTAGTCACTTTGTTTGATACAGTAGATGGAAGCCTTTGGCACAGAAAGCACCTGAAAGGCTGATTTTCCCTGTTAAAACACTTGAAGGGAGCTTTGCAACGATGAGCTGATCAATTCTTCCAGGATCAGAAGTGCATTTTAATCTCTTTCCCAGAACTTTGCTTTGCAGTCTCTATTCCAGCTAACGCGACAGCTACATCCCCCACAGAATTGGCACTGGTAGTTCAAAGCACTGGCTCAAAAAAGGCAGGACAAACCCGCTCAGGCATTTTACCACTGTTTTGCAACTGATGCTACAGCATAAATCTCATGGAAGATTTATGGGATCATCTGGATGTAGGGGAGCCAGTAGTGTGAACATGGAACTACCCCAGCCAGATGATGGCAGAGCCCCTCGTGTGTGTATGGCAATGAGTGCCAGATAAATCACCAGCTGGGGGCTGCAAACCAACCATCTGGCCAACGTGGTTTCCTCTTGGCGCACCTGTCCTCCCCTGCTAGGAAGCCATCTGAGAGGACATTAAGGGCAGCGGGGGATGAAGCCTCACAGTTTGGGTCAGGCTGCAAGCAAAGCCACAGCAGCCGCCCCCTCTGCAAGGTCAGCCTGCCTGTGCTTGGGGCCTGCACGTTTCACCCTGTCTCCCAAGGAAAGCACCTTCCCTCACGGATCTCAGCTGCACATCTGGAGGTGTTCCAGCAAAACATGCTGGGCAACAAGTACACAAGCAACTACTGAGATTTCAGATTCCCTCTGCATTTCCCCCTCACCGGATATTGTTGAATTACAGCTCCTGCTCCTATGGAGGAACCACGCTGAATTGCCTTCACTTATGTCCCTCCGAAGGTCGCTGCACTCTTCTTCATTGCGGAGCTTATTTCACGGTGTGCTTTAGTGGCAGCACCGCAGTCCAACCACAGCCACCTCAGGTCTGTCAAATCCCATAGGTGACAACACTGCTCCAGGCACTGCCTGCTGCCTGCCTAGCCCCTGACTGTGCCGTGTCACGGCCAAGGGGACATCCCAGTGGGGGCTGCATCAGCCTTTGCCATTCCCAGGAAGCAGATCGGCTCAGATCCCCTGACTGCAGGGTGGTCTGGTAGCAAGGGAATGGTAGCTGCATGAATATGCAGATTGAAACTGGATAGTTATTATATTTTTAATTGTTTTGGCAAATCATGCAAATTCACCTCAAAAGGCTGCCGCTGTAATTTCAGTGACAGGCCTCTCCTCAATGACAGACTTTATGAAGCAAAGTCAATCCTCCATAAAACTAATATTTATATTATCTAGATCACTGTGTCTGCTGAAAAATCCCCTCAATTTTGATTATGTGTTAATTAGCCTGCCAAGTCCTTGCCATTTCAGTCTCTAAATCAGTCCGTCAGAAGGCATAAAGCCCCACACTTGCCCAGAACTAAGCTTTTCACCGGCTCTCTGGAGCCCTTCTAATGGACCAGCCATTACATCCTCTCACTTAAGCCTCACATCCTCAACAGCACAGTGCAACTGTGAGTCCTACTACCTCCCCCAGGGAGCTTAGGGAGGGCACAGTGTCCCTGACACATCAAATGCCAATTAGAGCCTGACATTTATGCTAAGTGAGCTGCCTGCCACCGAGCTGTGTCCTCTAGCAGGGCAGCCTGGCAGGCACCCTGCATGCCCTTACATGAAAGGGTGTGTGCACTCCCACCTGCACCCCGTGCTCGTGCGTGCACAACTGAGGGCATCAGCCACTTCGACTGCACAGCCTGCACATTGCTGCTTGCCTGTGCGTGCACACGCCTTCCCAAATCAGGCTCCGTGACTCACAGGCTGCTAAGTCACTGCTGCGAAGCGATGGAGTGGTGCACACACCAAGGTTTGAGAGACAGTGTCTTGCTTTCCAGAGAGCATTCCAGCCTGGTTTTCAGGCAGTGTGTGTCACTGATGTTTGGGTCCAAAAAGTGACTAAAGACTCAGGCAAGCAGCGAAGAAATGAGTGAGCCCCAGAGGAATGGTTTCTTCTCTGCCTCCAGCCCAGCCCAAGTGAGTGGGAGCTTTGCTGGAAATGCAGGGACAGACCATGGCCATATTTCTTCCTCGAATGAAAGACAGCATGGGCACAAGGACAGCCACAGGCTAGCCCTAGCCCACAGACAAGGAACTCCCACAGCCCAGCTGACACGCAACAAATCTCCTGTGATCTGGGTGTTGAGGTGTTCCAGCTCTACCATGCTGCGGGCAGTCAGGGCACGAAGGACTTTTTAGCATTTGCTGTTCTCACTGTGCAAACAAGAGTCAGGAGAGACAGGTACAGCTTTGCTGAGAGGCAATCTGCACCGCACATGAGGGGAACGAGGAAAGACAGAGCTGGATATGTGGTCTCCTTCCCACAGTGTGCAGCTGTTCACTCATTGCACAGAAGTGCTTAACTTTCACACCACCCCACATATAAACCTCCCTCCTACTTCAAAGGAGACAGGATTGACCCGTGAGGTCAAAATGTGTCCCCAAGGCACAAGCCCTGAGACTCTCATGAGAGTAACTGCAGACCCAGTTCAGTCCAGCCCTGCTCTGTTAACACCATGAAAATCTTTCTGCTGGTTTGGACACAGTAGAATCAAGGCCTTCAGGCAGCAGTTCTCATGCATTGCAAGAAAAATATGAAGCTTTCCCTTTTAAAGATCCCATGGGAAAAACACAGGAATGGTAAGGGGTCACCATCAGCTTAAAAACAACTCAACATTTGTTTCTCTTAAAAAATAAGCTCTTACGAAACTTCAGAGCACTACAAACACTCCTCTGCAGAAAACACTTTGAAACAAATAAACCTTTCCCTGCAGCGCTTGCAACCCAAATGAGCAGCATTCCTGACCCTCAAAGCCAGCAAGGCTGTGGCCCACAAGAGAAGCTCTCAGTGGGTTTCTGCAGCCCAGCCCAAGAGCTGTGTGGTCAGGAGAGCTGCAAGGTCAAAAGTGCTCCCTTTTCTGTGTGCATGTACGGCTGCCAATATCCAACCAACACGGGGTTCATGATGCTGCCAGGGATCCAACCCCGACTCCATGTTCGCCCAAGTGAGAACCAGTACGAGGTAAAGCTGCGGACCCCACAGTGCTCTTTTAGGATCACCAGGTATTTACTTAAGCACTGCAAGAAAAGGGAAGGGAAAAAAAAATGGGCAAAACACACCCGTTTCAGTCCTTGCTTATTAGTGTAGCATCACTGAGAGCAGTGCAAGCACACCTACCAGCTAAGGATATCACCCAGGACCTTTACACCCTTCAGGATCAAGACTCCAGTGAAATTCAAAGATGGTGAAGAGTTGAGGTGCCCAAGATATCAACTCAGATTTATTTTCAGGTCTTAAGACCTTTATCTTGATACCAATGGCATGCTGCCATTGCGTGCAGCAGAAGGGGGGATGAAATCCCATTGAAACCTGAACCTTGAAGCCTGCTAGGTGCAGCTAAGGGGAATCTTTCTACAGATAGGAAGCATCTGAAAGTCCATGGAGAGAAAAATCCTGGCAATCTCTTGTGGGGGCATGGAAAAGAGAGCCAATGGTATTTTCTAGGCTTGCAAAGGGCAGGTAGCAGTTGGAACCATGCTGGGCTTCTGCTGAGCTGGGCAGTTTGAGTCCACTTTCACCAATGAGGTCCCCAGACGTGTAATGGGAGCCTGCAGGAGAGGACGTTGGAGTTAATCCATGGTGCGAAGAGCCGAAGGAACACAGGGCTAAAAAAAGAAATGCAGAGCTGCCTGAAAGAGTATCTTGGAAATAAAAATAGTGGAATGAGAGCAGTGGGTGTCTTGTCAGTCTTGAGAAGTTCTCTGTGCCAAAGACAAGGAGGAATTGCACGCAGCGCATAAAATGAAATTGGGAGATATCTGAGGAATTCAGGCCTGTCTCTCAGCAGACTTTTCTGATCAAGTGCCTCACAGAGGATATTTCACCATGGTCATTTCCTTCCCCCTCTCCTTATGCAGACCGAGCCAGGGCTCCTCCTTTCATTATTATTTTTTCCTTTTTAATTTTAATTTTTGTTTTGCAATTTTCAAAAGAAGTAGAAACACATTCCTCATGGCTCTTAAAGGCACACCACATTTCCTTGCTACCGTGGAGCAGCCATGGCCTCTAGCCCGGGCCAGCACCTTTAAACCAGAGTAAATTGGGCTCCAGCAGCTTTAAGTTCCCATTAGCTTTTGCCCTGCCTCTAACCAAGCACAGCTGCTCTCCTTCACCCAACTGCTCACCCCAGGGTGGGGAATTCACAAGTAAGGACCACCCTGAACAAGGGCTTTTCATTCCTTGCTCCCTGGGGTCTGAGCATGAATTTTCTAAGTAGAAACAAAGTGCTGGAGGGAGCATGAGGGAAAGGCAGGGGAAGAATGGGGGAGTATGAACCAAACAATGCTTTGATTCTGTCCCCGCAGAGGAGCTGGCATCGCCTCTTTTTCATGCTTCTTGGGTTGCTTTTAAAAGCTGCATGGGGAGGAAAAAAAGCAAATAGTTGCTTCCTTTTGTGTCATGTCTTCCTAATTTCTAAGAGCAGACCAAAGCAAGGCATGGAAGTGATGCCTTTGTATTCTGACCCCTCTGCAGCCCTGTGCTGTGTGGGCAAGGCAGTGGCACAGATGCCAAGAGGGCACACCCTTGCCCGACCCAGCCAGGAGGCAGATCTCATGGCAGAGCACACGACGATCCCTCAGCCTGTGCCTGGTGTCTGCTGCTGACTTATTTCACTACTACAGGCAAGTCACTTCAGCCCCCTGTAGCCACTACCTCCTCCTCTTCCTCTGTCTGTGACTCGTTGGGCAGTGCCTGAGCGCCTGCCTGCACCCCATCGGTGCTTCGGTGCCTGACTCTGCACAGCACTGTGAGGGAGAGCTCTCCACACTCACACAAAAACAGATCACTGAACACAGCAGGACAATGTTCCCCGGCCCCAGCAATGAGACTTTGCAATTCATAACTGAGAAAAAGGAGAAAGAGTAGAAGAAGGGTAAAAAGCAAGACTGCATGCTGAGCTGTCTGAGGCAGCACCAGCCTCTCCTGGGCTACAACAGAGTCTCCTAAGAAACTATGGCCAACTAATTGTAGGGAGACTCGGGGGAGAGGAAATGAAATGAAAAATTGAGTCTGAGTTATAAAAATAAGTAATTTTTATCCTACTTGCAGGAGACATATTAATTAAACATTATTACAGCGAATGAGATGGGGAGGGTTATTAAGTCTGGGTCTGGCTGTAAGTGTTCTCTCCTGTTGCCTGAGGCTCCACTGAGCTCCAGATATTAATCTTCTAAAGCACTCAAATGCTGAAGAGATAAACACTTGAAATATGAAAATATTTTTCTCCATAGCAGACACTGTGTCCCTATGTCACGCCAAAGAATTTGTCAGATGTCCATATGGGCTGCACTTACAGCATTACCGTGTCTCTTAGAAAAAAGCTGAGCACCTCAGGAGTTGAAGAGAGAAATGATGTGTGCATTTGTGTGGGGGTGATTTGTGTGTGGAGATGTAGCAGATTCTCCTCTTCCCATATGTTTCTGGAATACATATTTTCCTCTTTAGCACTGCCTACCAGGTGTTGGCTGCATGGCTTTCCAACTGGCTGGCAGCACTGCCAATCTGGCCAGTGACTCTGCCAGGTGGCTAACAGGTTCGCCTGAATGTTTGCATCCTGAGACTCAACCTCACCAAGGGGAGGGCGAGGAGCCCACAGCATGCACAGCTCCCTGGGTGCGTGACATGCAGACACTGGAATCACCGGGCATCGAGGCAGAGACGAGGACAGGTAAGATCAGCCAGCTTCCCCTGTGGGAGCCTTGAGTTCCACAGGCAATGACTGATAGCGAAGTGATGCTATGGTGACGCAGTCTACTGTTATAAGGAAATTGGCAAATGTTCTTCATGCCAACCATGCCACAGAGTCAGTGAGGGATAAGGAAAGTGCACTAGTCCCGGGGTGAGTTCCAAGATGTGAAGCTGAAGAACTTGAGCTATCAACCACATTTCCAGAGGCAGGCTCCCTTCCAACCCATGCCAGCACATCTCTGTGAGGTCCTCCATAAATTACGCTCTGACACACTCATGCAAATCTGCTTCCAAAGCATGGAAGAGAAAAATAGTAAAAGTCAAACAGCAAGAAGCTGGCATTTACAGCATTCTTAGGGCTTAGCTAATCCTTCACTTGGAGGAGACTGAAATTCAGCCTATGCAAGGCCAGGGTGCAGAACAGCTGAAGACTACAGGCAATCTGAGTAACACATGGGAGGAAGAAATACATTCTGGGGAAAAAGCATCAGATCCTAGAGAGGACATTTGGGTCAGGATGTGGAACAAACCTTTATAATCACAGGGGATTCAAAGCCCACTGTCTGATTCAAGGCTATCTCAAGAGGACAGTTAGTATAATTCAGTGCCAGCGGTCACGGTCCTATAAATAAGTCATGAACCATACAGCAAAGCATCTGAAAGCTTACATAAAAGAAAATGTTCAGTTCTGCACAGCCTTCACAACTCATGATAGCTGTGCAATAATCATTCATACTATTCACAAGGAGAAAGCCCCATCAGCTCCCTCTTCCCTGCTTTGGTATTAACCATCTTACCGGGCACAGTCTCAGGACCTGGTTCAGAGTTGCCAATCCAGGTGCTCGTAGGCTGAAAAGACCATGTATAACCGGTTGCCAAGTCATGTGACCAACCACAGAGGTCTTCAGGAAGATCGAAGTTGCAATTGAAGTTCACAGGGAGCTGAAAATCTTATAAAAAAAAGAACCAAAATAAAGTTGGATTAAAAAATGACCTACCCATGAAGGGTTGTTATCAAAAACCAGCCCAAAACTAAAATAGCTGGCAAGCCATCAGTATATTGAAGAAAGCATGAAATCTCACTCATACTGATGCTTTTAACCAATCCCACATTTCCTCAGCTCCAAGGATCAACCTTAACTTGTGCATCACCAAAATGTTCACACCACGTCCTGTGGCTAATCCACCAAACTAAACAAATGTAATAGTAAGTACCAAATGCTTCCAGACTCTAATCTAAGCACCTTCTCTTCATCCCCTAGAGTGGTCCATATTAAATGCCTTTTTAAATGTCAGGGAAGAGTGCTTCCTGAGTGCCCCGTGCTCAGCAGTTCCTGCTCTGGCTCCAAAAGGAGAATCTCAAGTGCTCCAGAAACCCAGCTCCTGAGTGACAGATCTAGCCACTTGCACCAGACGGGAGCTGTCTGTCAACGTGGAGAGCTGTCACTCACCACTTCCTACCTTCTCGTGGAAATGCTACCAGGGAAAATGTGGGGCCACCATGAGCTCAAACTTTTGGATTGTGAGTGAAAGGAGCCAGCCTCTATTTCTAGCTCCGCTATGGACTCACCACATTTTTTTTGGGCGAGTCATTTAACTTTTCTTCTATGAAACAGGAGCAGAGCTAATTCCCCTGCACCAACAGTTTTGAAAGCTCTGGAGAGCTTTCCTGAAAAACTGGGCTGCGGGCAAGTGGGCACATGCCAGGGGCTGCATGTGACAGTGAGGCAGCTGCTGGCTCTTTTGGTTGAGGGAAGCAGTCACAAGGCATGGAGGCTGCAGAAATGGTCTGAATTCATCCCAAGCACTCAGTGGACATGCACGTCTGAGCCTAATTATAGGCCAGGTTTTTCCTGAGCAAAGAGGAAGTTTTAAATCACAGTGCCCACAAAGTGAGCAATAGCCAGAAGGAGGTGAGTGACTCAAGTGATAGGCATCAAGGGAACTTTGCTGCGAGGGGCAGAGGGCTTTTTTTTTACATGCACACACTCCAAAATAAAACAATGCAGATCATGGATCCTTTTATTCCAATCTAATCTCATACCCTGGAGAGCAGCATTGTTTCTGTTTGGCTGTCATAAATCTGATTGTCCAGAGAAACACACTCATTGTTTTATGGAGTATGAGAATGAAAATTGTTGCTCAATCTGAGGGAAGCTGACAGGGAGGCTGGTTCCACGCTCCACAGCATACTCCGCTTGCTCTCTTGCCCTGGACTGCACCCAGGAATCGTGTTGTTGCAGAGACTATTACTGGCCTAAATTTCCTTTCAGCAGTTTCCCAAGTGCCTCAATGGTTGCAGCATTGCACAGGCTTATCACTGAGGCAAAGCAATGAGAATCAGGCCCTTTGAGCTACTTCTGCAAGTTGCATTTTCAGAACTAAACTACAGCAGAATCCCTATGGGAGGTGTGAAAAAGCCAATTAATGTTCTTTTTTAAATTTATTTATTCTTAAAACCCATTAATTTTTTCTCTGGGGCTGAAAGCTGAAATGAAAGAAGTGCTAGGAGCTATCTCAAAGCTCATGAGATTCTCGCTGAAGTCCTTGTGTAAATGCTCCAGTGCTGAGGCCCAGGCTCATGCCTAGGGGAATACATCTCCTGCACACTGCACTGTACAACTAACCTTGCACAGCTCTGCCAAGCCCTCTTCTCTTCATCTGGATATTTCACAAGCTTTAGCTACTCATGTCCCCCTTGCAAGGTGCAGAAGAATATGATATCTGCTTTTACAGGTAGGGATCTGAGGCAGAGAAAATTAGCCTCTCCCAGCACTGGCTAAGCACAGCCTGTAGTCTAAACTAACATTTGGTCTCTTCCATAGTCAGAAGAGGCAGGCAAGTGCTACAGATACCAAACCATTTTCGGTACATCTGACAGCCACCTAAGACTGTTCAGATGAAATCCTGCCTGGACTTAGTGTTCCTCTCTCTGCTGACTGCACAAGAAGCTGAGACCCTCCTCCTAAATTTTAAGCTAATATTAGGGAAGATGATCCTTAAACAGAGAAGTGTTCATGACATCAGTCTTCAATACATGTTGTGATTTACTCCCACAGTTGTGACTTCTGCAAAAGGAGCCCTGCATACCAGGCTGTCTGAATCTCCCCTCTGAATCACCTTCTGGATTTATGACATCCAGCCAAAGGGATCTGGAACGGAGGTGGCTCTAAACAGGGCACTAAGTGAGTTTCTTCAGGTCATGTAAGGAGGCTGGGAGAGCAGCTCTTCATGTCTTGTACAGTAGGGACCAAATTAGTTGCTATCTCTTGCTCTTCCATCCTTCCTTAATCTAACTTATCAGATTTTGGCAGGTTTTGTTTATGGATTGGTTTGGGGTTTCTTTTATCCTGGCCTATCACTAATAATATTACTCAAAGCTTTCCAGGAATCAGCCCCATGTAAAAGAGCTAATAGGAAGATAAGAGTATTTGCTTAGCTCTTAACCCATCACTTATTGAGATATAGATGTGCTGCTCTGATACATACCCTCCTCATCTCCACAGCTATCACCACACTCAGTTGCTTCTTCCTCAGTTGGGTACGGGGTGGTGGTCTCTTCGCTCTTCAAAGTGGGCACCAGTGTCTCTGCAGTGGGCTTTACATCTGAAAAAAATGGAGTAAAGATGCGGTTTGCAGCAGACAGTACAAGAAGCCCAAGTAGTACAAAACAAGGCAAAAAAAATCTTTTCTTCTCATGTTTTAAAATGGCAGAAGGAGGATAGAGCAAGAATGCCATGAAATTTCCACATGTTACAAATGTCAGCATGGTTTGAACTTGAAGTGAACTGTCTGTTTCCATATGGGAGTTCTACGGATTTAGAGTTCCCATTGGACAAAGCTCTCCTCTAAACCTATACACCACTTTTTCTCTTAATTTTTTAATCTACAATCTACACTGGTGTTGGAAATCCACTCAGCTGTCATTACTAGATAAGTGAGATCACAGGCAGAACATCTTTTTCTTTCATAAAGGCGTATGACACGTTAAAAAAACACACACAACATTCCCACCAATTGTGCCAATTTATTAAACAAGTCACTCAAACCCACAAATGATGTAACCACAAACGGACCCAGAGGATCCCCTAGTGTGCTCTGGCTCACTGCAGAAAGCATCTGGTTTCACGCTCTAGGCTCCTGACTATGCTTTCAAAGCGTCTCTGTCCAATTTCCCTTTCTCCAACATGGCCCATGTGAAATAACCTCCAAGCAGGTGTCAGGGGAAATTTAAGCAAGAAAGGGAAGGATATTAAGATCAACAGTAAATGACATTAGGTTCCAGCAAACTCTCCTTTTATGGGTGCATTAAGTGGAGTACAGCAGGCTTGATTCTTTCCACTTTCAAAAAGAGACGCAGCTTTGCTCAGTTATGTGTGATTGTGTTTCTTTGTCGGCACCCTTCAGGATATCATTTAATAAAGCCAGAAGCAGGAGGAAATGGCTAAATACATTGAATATTTTCCATAGGCTCCTTTCTGCCCTTTTATTTTCCTGTTATTATAGTTTGTATATAAACTCTCAGGTTTTTGTTTGGTTTTTTTTTCCAGTGGCTGTCTTTTGTTCAGGATAAAATACCAAACAACCTCAAAGTCTTTTAATTTGTAAGTTCAAATTTGTTACAACTGTATAAAACTCCAAATGCAACCAAGAAGCAAATTGCAAGCAGCCAGGCACAGAAAAATGTCATAAAAGAGAAAAGAAAAAAAAAAAGCAGCAGGTGAAGGCAACATATCAAAAGCTGCAAGTTATTTAGAGCCGGTACATTTTTTTTAGGTTGTTGTTCCTGTATATCGAGATTTATGGCTGAAATGTGACAATGTGGAAGGACCTTGAAAGCCAAGTCCCATATGGGACACAGATGCTGAGCGGATGTAAATCAAGAGTGTTGCATTGCCCTGGACAAGCCGCAGAAATATATCTTGAAAAATCAGTTACCATGGCAGAGCCGCAACACGATGGTTACAAGAGATAATGAAAATAGCAGGCAGGACAGCGTCATGTGTGAAATGGAAAGTGAAAAAGAGAGGTCTCGCTTGCTCGCTTTCTCTTTCCCTCCCTGGCCCTGCAAGTGTCTGTGTGACTGGTGGTAACTGCTAATCAAAATGCAAAGTCACTGAGCAATTGAAACCAGATGTTTGGAACTTCAAAGGAGAGAAACCCAGCTGCAAGTGAACATTCATCATTCTCCACTCTTCAGAGGAAAAATTTTGGCAGGTCTTTGAAATAAGCCAATTGCTGACTGCCTGCTTCCCAATTTTTAAGTTACTAGCCAACCAGTTTGTGAGCCCAGTTGTGGCTGTTAGCTGTTTAACTCAGTAATTAAGATGTTTATTGCTGATAAAAAATAGAAACAGCTGGGTGGGGTGCACATGGGCTTGGACCCTTACTTGAAAATATTTTTAATCACCTTGTTTTAATCCATCTCTTAATCTTGTTCCCAAGCAAGTGCAATTGCCTGGGTTTTCGCAGCCAGTTCTGTAACATTTCTGGGTCTTCCCAGCAAAGCAGGGCTGTATCTTGGCACTGTCAAGGACTGCTGCATGTAGCCAGCCTGGATTAGGCATGCAGATAATGCCATGGGCTATCTCTGCTTTCCAGGTTGCATCAGGGATATAAATGCTTTTTCTAACATGGTGAATCCACAAGATTACAAGCCCTGCTCTGATTACAAAGCTGAATGCCTGTAGATTAATAAAGCTATGGATATTTATGATTTGGCAGTTGAGTTTTAAACATTACGATGTGCAAATTATTACCCAGAGTGGGAAATGACCATAAAGCACCCTGCCTGGAAAAAACATGGACTGTTGCTACTGATACTGAAACTGAGCATGGACACAGATGTAAAAGAAAATTTGGACCAAAAACAGCACAAGAAGTTGAGGATGGCAAACCCCTCTTATTCTCTGATTTGGAGGAGCGCAGTGGAAGGGCTGACAGGCACATGGTCTTATGTGCCTGCCTCCCTTCATGGCAGTGATGCAGTGCTGTGATGCACCAGCCAGCAGTGGCCTGCAGAGATCTGGCAGCTCCAGGGAGCTGCAGGAAGGAGCGATGTGGGAGCGGCCCAGCCCCTTCTTCACAGAGCCTCAGCTCCCATTGCTTGCATGAAAACCATGGCACCTACTTCTCCCACAACATCCTAAGATGCTGTAAGATTTAAATTAAGATCTAATCTTGATTTAAAGTTTAGACATTTTACAATGGATTCCCAGTCCAGGGGGATATTTACCACTGAGTTCAAAAGTGACAAATTATCACTACTAATAGTGTGCATGCGTGTTGTGTGATTTGCTGTTTTTTGTAATGCTTCTTGTAGCATATCACAGGAGGAAATGGTACTAAGGACTCCACAAAAGGGTAAAAAAAGGCTCTGTGTCCTTTAGGCTTCCTAGAATGGGAATTCTTACAAGAAAATGCCTTCTACAGATGTGTTTATAAAATGGAAATCATACCTTTTTATCACTGCCATCTGGACACCAGATTCAGATTTAAGTAGATTATTAAAAAATAAAATAGATTAAAAAAGGGGACAACTAGCCCCTGGCACTGGAAGTTAGCATCAGATCAAATGATCCATTGGGTGCATTTTTTGCTTTTGAGGATGGAACTATGGAGCAATCAATCACCACTGAGCCTCAGAGGCAAAACCTCTACTGATCCCAGTGACTGTGTTAGAGAGTTTTCATCTCTGTATTAAAAACAATGGTGGCTGCAAGGCATACCGTGTGTGAAAACCAGGTGAGCAAAAGTGAACAAACTCCCCTGGTCTTAGGGATATTGTAAGGAGGTCATAGAGTTAAAACCCCAACCTCGTCTGCAAAAGAGTTTCCACACTGGGTTCAAAGGAACTGCTGTTTTTACAGCAAAACCTTACTGTGGCAGCTCAAGACACCTGTACTAGTCACTGTACCCCTCTTCTGCACTTCTTCTCTTCTTACCTTTTATCTTACTTACTTGGACTAGAAAGCCCAAATGTTCTCTAACATGGAGACTGGGAAAGGCTGCATAACATCCAGATGAAAGATCGGAAAGGATTGTGAAGGGAGTTGGGGACAAATTCTGCATGGAGCTCTGTGTGAAAGCTTGGAGTAGGGTCCAAATATTACTGCTACATCCTGTCTCAAGGCCAATTCTTTTTAAGGTAGAAATAAAAAGATGGGGCCAAGCCACCCTGCAGGTCCTGCCTTCATGGCTTCAGTCTCCCTGCCACGGCATGGCAGTGAGGTAGGACAGCAGAAGAGAAAGAACCTTCAGTTTGCACCTTGCTGGTTTAGTGCCTGCCATGGCCCCAGTGCAGCCAGTGGGCAGAGGCCTAGGGGTTCCTACCTGTCCAGTCACAGCCCAGCACCTCCAGACGCATTCCTATTCCCGCTGGGGACCACCTCTCTGGATGCACTCGGATGTACTGGGCAGGAACAGGGTCAAACCTCCGGACTTCAGGGATATCATAGTGGATGTTGCCTTCAAAAAGCTGCAGAGAGAAAAGGCAAGAGATGTGTGCATCTCACATGCTCTCAACCAGACTTGATATTTTGGGTCTGGCAGGACGTAGCCACAGTTTGAAATAGTTTGGCTGTCCAAATCCAGGCCATTGAGGCCAGTTGAGCAGAAACTGGGCTGCTGCTTCTCAGTTTCAAGAGGATCAGACAGGCTGTTTCTAGGAAACTTGCACAATCTCTCCTGGCCTCTGCTTGGAATCCAGGGGTCAGATTCTGATCCAAGTCATGCAAGGGAAGTCCAGGGAACATCCACTAACTTCACAGATAAATGAGATCAGATTTGTCCTTTGGTAAATAAAGAAGCTACTGCATGTTCTAGGATAGTGTAAATGCTTGGTTTTCCTCACAGTCCAAGTACTGCTGCTTTTCAGCTCACATGCACATTCTAAAGTCTGTGGGGAATAAACAGAGGGCTATAGATAGCATCAGCTCTCATTTGTAGGATCAGGAAAAATTAAAAACTTACCCAAATTTTAAGCAAATGAGTTCGCATAAAAACAGAACAGGCAGTAGCAGAGAATTCATTTATTTCTCCAGCCCCCTGCCACTCCCATACAACTAAGCAGAAAGATTATGGGGAACTCCAACAATATGAGAAAAATAGGGGGAATTCCAGGGTCATACCAGTGCAGTAAAGGGCTTCAGATATAGCAAACTTCCCAAAGAAAAGTTGTGATTCATCTTCCTCTTTCAGAGGTACACACCATGACAGCCACACCTTTCCTCTTAAAATACATAATTAGTTTGTGTCAAATATAATTGAACATACCATTTTTGTGGGCTCTGACCTGCAGGAGCTGGGAGAACCAGAAGGTGATGCCCACCTCCCCAGGCCTGGTCCACAATAGGAATTTAAGAGAAATAGCCATCCCTGTAGGCGGAACCACCAGCCTCTAGTACAGATGGGGAGTGGCACCAGGGGACACAACCTGGGATTTCATGGTGACAACCCAAACTCCCATGGTCTCTGTGGGAGAGGACAGCCAATTTCCCAATACCCCATCAGACAGATTGAAGCTAGTCAGAAAGATATCCCCTTTTGCAGCTGCTCCAGGCAGTGCCTACCTTGGCTTGCATTGTTTTGGGGTCCTGGATGAAATCCCAGTCCTTTCCATTCATGCTGTAGGCCACCTTAAACTTCTTCACAAAGGAGCGAGACTCAGTGGTGGTCACACTGTCCCCTCCACGAGCCCCCTGAATAATGACACCTTTGATATTCTTCGGGACACCAAGGTCCACCTGCAGCCACTCCTCCCCAGGCTGGGCTTGGGGGACACGAGGAAACCAGCCCGAGCGGCTGCTCACCAGGCGGGCCATGCTGGGAGACCACTCATAGCCTCTGATGGAAGAGGCAGAGATCTGTGAGTCAGGAATGAGGCCAGAAAGCATTCCCAGCAAGTTGGAGCAGGGTGAATCTGCAGGGAAGGAAAGGGCATGAACAGTCAGGGTAGTTGAAGGAAGATGCTTGTGATGCTCTTCACAGCTTTAAACTCTGGACACTAACCCAACACCGACATTGGGCATTTCCCCCTTTGCATCTGGGACCTGGGTGCCTGTCCCTCCAAGCACATCCCTTGCTACGGGTGCCTCCATGCTGCTCAAAGTGTCACCACTCCCACCCCAAGCAGCCACGACAGCAGCAAGGGACAGCGTCCCAGGACAGAGAGGAGGGCTGAGGCCAAGGGTGGAGGGAACCCTCACCAGTGATGCGGCAGCCATACAGCTCCAGCCTCAGGGCGATGCCGTTGTGCCAGGTCTGGGGACGGATGCGCACGAACCGTGTGAGCACGGGGCTGTGGATCTTGTTGAGAACCACCTCTGTGGCATCCTCATTGGCCTGAAACGTCTGCAAGGGAGAGGAGGCACAAAGACTGTTACATCCTCACCAAATCAGCAGTCAAAACAATCTCAGTAGGGAAAACCAAGGAGAGCCCTTCTGGTCAGGGACAGACTCCAACCAGGGCAAGCACCTAAGGGCTAACAGGGAGACCATCCACTGGCCGGAGAGCATGATGGATGGACTCACCTATCAGGCAGGAGACCCAGGAGCTTGCTTCCCCACTGCCTCTTATGGCACCCCAAGGCACCTCAGACTATCAGTCCTCAGCTGCTTCGAGCTTGCCCCCAAACGTAGAGCTGCTCCAACACAAATGACAAGATGCCCCCCAACGCTGTGTGAGATCTTGCCTCTCCCCTCCACAATTAAAGATGCTGACTGACATCTGACGCAACCTTGCACTGAGCTCCACCACCAAACATCATGTGCAAGCAGTGGTGTGAGCAGGGAGGATGCCAGCCCCTTGCCTCTGCCTCTCCTGCACACATGCAGCTTGCCACACAGAGACAGTCCGCCACACAGAGACAGCTTTTCGGGAGGGTTTATGATCCCACATGGTATGAAAAGGCTGCTGCCTTACCAGATGGCCATAATCAATAACTACCAGATGGATGTTAGATCCACCCCTTCTGCCCATTTTTTTAATAGGCCGGACAAGGACTGCATACTTGTGTTTCTGTTTCAGCAAAGCCATAGCAGGGAAGGAAAGAAAGGCAAAGAGGAAATACTGAACCTGAGGGTAATTTGCAACCCTTTTTCGGCCCCAGCATAAAGCTCTAGAGCTCACAGACCAAAGCTGCAGGCATTGCCTGCTTTCCCTCCAAGCACGCAGGCTTTTCAGGACAGGGCTAGAGCATCTTCCAATCTCAGCCAGGAGCCACATCCACACTGAGATATTGGCTCGGTTCTTCTGCAGGCTCCTACCACACATATGCGTGCTAAGCACAGGAACTCCCACTAAGTTTATCTCAGAGGAAAGCAGGAGAGTGTAATCTCTGGCACCAGTCTCCTGTTGGAGGCAAGAGTCAAACAACTCAACTGCAGATCCCTGCGATCCAGGACAGAAAAAGGCGTGAGGCAGTATCCTGGCTTCTTGCCTTGAATAGCAGTTAGGACGTATTTTACAAGCCTCCCATGGCTCTTGCCTTGCAGATGGCACATGTTACTGCTCTTCTCCCAGGATCCAGCAGGCCAGGACATGCAGACGGTGTTTACAGGGAGGGACAGCAGCTGTTTGCAGCACCCCAGTTAGCTCTGGGCTGCCCCTGTGCATCACCGCCTAGCCCGGGACAATGGCACTCCTTCAAGGCGGGGAGCAGCCACCCCACAGAGGGACTTGGTTTCAAATCTGGCTGGTAACTGGGATTTGGGCTTGATGTGAACTTGAGCAGAAATGCTAATCTAGAGAATATATATCATGCTGCTACTGTTTAGCAACACAGCATGGTTTATATGTTTTTAATATCCTGTTTTATCCTGTCTGACCCCACTTCCCATCCTTTTCCTTGTGCAGCAGACACCAAATACTCTTTTTTTTTTTTTTCCAGCAGGAGGGCTATAAGAAGAGTGGTTACTGTGAAACATTCTCTAAGCATGCGTGTGTGTGTGTGTCTTGTAAACCTGTGGGAACACACACATACAGAGTCTGAAAGTATATATTTACACACCACAGCAAAGCCTCCAGCTCTCTGCCAACAGAGAAGCTGACACACAACACCTTACCTCTGAACCTAACACCGGAGGACAGGAAATGTTTATCTGAGCTGGTTCAACTATTTTAGCACAAGGACCAGCATGTCAGGTCAGCCCAAAGGTCCCTCTGTCCCAGAGGGTGGCTCCTGATAGTGGTCCCAGCAAATGCCCAAGGTCAGCAAGTCCAGTGGAGTCTTCTCCTGGCAACCTTTACTCACTTCCTACAATCAGCAGTGTAAAGACTCCATGAGCCAAAGGTTGCATATGGACCAGCATGTTTAACAGTCACTGTCAGGGTTTGTTGCTCTTTTTGATTTAACGTATTTCAAGTTTTGTTCTTTTTTAGCTCACTTCGCACATACGAGCATCAGGGGCCAGAATCCAAATTTACACCGGCATAATTTGTTGCTGACTTCTGCACAGTTGAGCTTGACAGAAAGCAGAAGCAGGACTGAGCCCAAAAATTTTTACCACTACCACGTGCATTGCTGAAAGCATCTCTTAGACGATGTTGATCCCAACTACCTGCTTCCAAAGACAGCAACCAAGGAGATCTAACTCAGGCTAGATCACGTGCAACAAGCTATGAACTCTGACTCTGGGCCATGACACTCCAGATTGCCAGTTTGTGAGGGCAGAATCGGCACCTGACTTCCAGCTCTGGCATCAGCTACACTAGTGGGATCTGCTCCATTGAACCTTCCTTCTGAAAAGCCCCAACTTTTACGGCAAGTCATTGCTTCACACCCTGTTCAGCATAACAGAAAGTGGCCATTTTCAGAGGGCATGTGCTTAGTGCTGTAAGAGATCATGTGCCTAGTCTTTCAGCCTCCTTCCCAAGTGGAAATGCATTGTGAGGCTGCAGGTCCTGCTGCTGCTGACCAGGGTCTGACCCTGAGCGTGTGGTTTCTCTGCACTGAAAATGCCAATCCCAGAGCCCCAGCACACTGTGGAGAGAGTCCCATTGACTTGAACAGGCTCTACATCCTGCCTCAAATTAGCACTCACAGCATAGGAAGAACTAGCAGGAAAATGTGTGAAATTGGGAGTGCCAAGAAAGCAAAGATTTCTTCCCTCTTACCAAAATAGAACATTGCTATTCCTCCCATTCTATCTGCTTCCCATCCCACTCAGCACATATTTTGAGCCAAGTCTTCGAATGGTGTAAATCAACATATCGCCATCGAAGTATAAGAAGTCACAGTAATTTACACCAGCAGAAAAAAAAAAATACCTGGCTGAGATCTAGGGAGATAGAAAGATAAATAGATACACACTCAGCAGAGAGCACACATGCATATGCACATGAACACACACTGAAGGGTGACTGAGCCAGAAGATGGATGGGAAAACCATTAACAAATTAAAAGCACCTTCCAAGAAACAGTCAAGGGAACTCATTTCCACTGCTGCATCAGAAAGCTGCCCATCTCCTCACCACATACTATATGTTTACTTCCGTTTTAGTCCAGACAGCAGGTCTACATGTAAAATCAAACTGATAATCAATGAGAGCTGACCTGCTTAATTAATTTGCTGCAGAAAGCAAGTAGTGGAAGATAATGTCTAGGCTAGAGGCAGACTGAAAGTTTTCCATGTGGATACATATACAAGATCCACATCAACACTTACAAGTTGTAATTTTGATGTGTTTGAACCGCCATAGGGTGATAGGGAGATTTCTGAAGCTACATTAGTTCCAGTGGATATGGGAATTGTGCCATTGTCAGTTTGGAGTGAAGGGAGTGAAGGACAGGGAGACAAAAGTGCCATGAAGTTGAAGAGGCAGTAAGTCGGGGAGGGGAGGTAGGAGGTAACCTCTCTCCTGCTCTATTTATTATGCTCTTTGGCCACTATGCAATTTCTTGGGGAGCTAAAGAAAGCAGCTGAGGGAAGCAGAGGAAAAGGACAAGGATGGCAGCAGCCCTGCCTTCGTCCGTATGTATGTGTCTCTTTGGACCCCCTAGATTTACTGCAGGATTATGTTACTCCTGTGGAGACAGAGCCCTGGAACAGAGCATGCTAACAGGATTAGGGCCTCAGGATTTAGAGAGAGAAGCATGAAGGAGAAAAGTAGGGGAGATTATTTTCCTTGTCAGATAGGGAAGGCATAAAATGGAGCATGTTTGATGGTAGGAGAATTCTGGCTCAAGTGGAGAGTGGATAGTTCTGGATTTATTAAATCCAGGAACAAGGAGTTAAAAGAAAAATGATACTTGGCAACACTCAACAAAGCACAGCGTCTGGGCAAGGCACAGTGTGCTGGGCTGGGCTTGCCAATTCCATGTCTTTGAGAGGCTCCACTCAGATTTGGGAGTCATCAGGGACAGGAGGAGTGGCACTGCATTAGCCTGCAAAGGAGATATCAGGCCCAGAAATACAAAGCTTCAGCCTTGCTAGGAAAGCCAGGGCTGTAATTCTCCCTTGGTACTGCACCAAGGGTGAATGTGCAAAGCTGCCTTTCCCAAAGCCTGATGTCTTTGTCCTGCCTGCAAAAGCAGCAGAAGCAGGCTGGGACCTGGATGCTTCTGGGCAAATTCTCTGCACCATGATGTCTGTGCAGAAGCACTTGTGGCCTTCTGGTTGATCATGCAAGCTTTTCCTGAGTTTTCTAGATAAAAATCCCACCGGATTGAAAGCTTTCCTCTCCCTCCCCAAGTATATGAATAGAGGAAACCCGATTAAGAACTGAAAAGACAGAGAAACATTCCTAAGAGAAGGCATGAGGGTCTCCAAAGGGTCTTCCTCAATATCACCTGCCAGCACCAATCACCTGTGATGTTCCCAGCTTTATGTACAGCTGAGATATTTGGCTTTTTGCAGCAATTCAACCTTTGTGCACCCACCACCCGAACTACCACCCAGAAAGGTTAGCTAGTAACAAGCACAAAGCCGTCAAAATGAGTGTGAAATGAAAACCGCACAGCTGAATCTTGCTGCCATTTCTCATCCATTGATTTCTACAGGTTCTGAAAGCAAACGTTTCAGTTGCATCCTCTCATTTTACACACAGAGCAATGGAGGCAGCAAGACCACTCATCGTGGTCCCAACTCACCCCAAACCCTGAAATCCATCTCTCCCCCAAGTCCCTCACCACACTAGATGACCCCCATGAGCCAATCTCCACAAAGAGCAAGCAGCTCAGACCACACAGGAGCTGGAACCTGAGACCTACAAAGAAGGAAGTAGATCGGAATGGATGAGCACTTTGTTTTCTGATAAAATCCTCATAGCTGTATCTGTCCAAAAAAAAATGGACAATCATAAAAGGTCAAATCCTGCCAGGTGAAGAAAATGGCCAAAAACAAAAGGTCAAATCCTGCCAGGTGCTCTTTTCCTTCCTTGGTTCAAGAAGAGTTGTTGTTTTCTAAAGACCTTTGCAAAGCACTAGATAAGATCTCGGCACGCACACCAGGACTGCTGCCTGGAAGATAAGCTCTGGGGCCATTCACCCCGGGTGACACAGAGGTGGATGCAACAGGGAGGGCAAGAGCCAGACCCGCCTTTCTGCAGCAGGGTTTGTTTGGCTGTGCCCCATGGGGACATGCTGGTGAGTAACAAGGGGCAAGTACGAGACAACATGTGGTGGTGACCACTCTCATCCCTGTCTCCTCTCTCAGATGACACACAGGAAGGCAGCTTGGCACCTTTGTCCAGGTCACTGGGTTGGCCTCTCCCCTTGGTCCCACGCCCAGAGGGATGGACAGAGCATCACCCCCAGGACAGGGGTATGTCTGAGGTGTGCTGGGCTGGGCTTTGTGGGGAGCGGGCTACCAGGCAGGGGGAAAGCCAGGCAGGGATGGGGTGCGGTGGGAAGGGGTGGGTATGAGAGTGGCGCTCCACTCCTGCCCGCTGCCTTCCCACTGCTTCCCCATCCCAGAAACACAGCAGCGCTTGGCACGGAAACCGCCCAGCCAGCCATGTCTTCTGCAAGCACATATTAATCACGTTTTCCTCTGCTCCATCCTGCCTTTCCCGTTTCCCTCGCTGTTGAGTGCCAGCAGCTGGGGACTCAAAGGTGAGCCATCACACTTTGCAGGGAAACACCCTGGCACAACTCTCATCTGAAACACCAGAGAGCGGGGAAGTGGGGGGCATAAGAGAGGAGGTCAGAGCTCCCCATCCTCTTCAGAAAGCCTCATCCCCCCCACCCCACCTGCACTCACTGGTTTTCTCTTGCTTGAGCTCCCTGATGATGTGAATGTTAGCTGACCCCCCTATACATGGCAGAGCTTTGCTTTTGGCCCACAGAGCTGGCAGAAATTCAGAGCAGTGTTTGATACACCCCATATGCCTATGTGTGCATGTGCATATATATGTGTGTATGTGCAGATATACATATGTGTGTATATATATGTATGTGTCTATATATATATATATCTATCTGCACATATATAGAGGAGTAGAGAGTCCCTGTCTGTCCACACCTTCCCCTCCCTCCCTGCTCCTTATGGCACCAAATCAAGCTGCGGCAGACTTGACAAATCTATTTGGCATGGTTCACTCCACCGTTGCAGCCTGAACTGTGTGGAGCGCCGCACTGACGCAGGGAGGAATCTGCACCTTGAATACAGACATCTGGGAGCTTGCTTAATGCAGGAACAGTGGGGATTAATGCGGGCAGGGAATGAGGGGCCAGAGCCCCTGGCACCAGGCCTGTGAGCAAGTGGCTTTGCCCTGGCCTCACTGCGGCTCAGCAGCTGGCGGCCAGTTGTTTGGTGGGGAGGGAAAGCAGCCACCCGGATGGCAAGGGGTAGGCAAGCCACTAAAAACCAATTATTTATCCTCCAGCCTTGGGAAGTGTCTGCTAAATTGAGGCCAGAACATGGGAACAAATTGAGACTGGAATAAAGGAGTAAAAAAGAAGAGGTTTGATTTTTCCTCTCTCTCTCTTTTTTTTTTTTTTATGAAAAGAAAAAACAGCAGAAAAAAGCTGACAGGATTTCAAGGGCCAAATCCTGAAATGGTGGCAATTCATGTGGCTATGCGATTGCCTTAGCCAGGGTTAAGGGTCTTGCTGAAGCAACGAAATTGGCTCAGCAGCACTGAAACCAGCCATGCTGTCCTGCTCCACCCTGAGAATTCACTGTCCAATGCCCAAGACTGCAAGGATGGGACATTTATGCTCCTCTGCAACTAAAAGCACCCTCCATGCCAGATTCCTGCTCCAGTTAAACTCCAAAAGGTAAATTTATCACCAGTGGTTATTTGAAACACTGAGATGAGTATTTAGCCCATCTCTCTGCCCAGCACGCTGCCAACCTTCTGCCTGTCTCAGCTTACAGAAATGGTTCCAGTGAGACCTCAAACTCACCCATTAGCACAAGGTGTCTAGGTGGGAAGAGATGGCCCTGGTTCACAGAAAGATCTGCTGTGACTCCAGTGGGTCCTGGGAGAGTCTCCACACCACTTCATGGCCACTGTGTTAGGGTTATACACAAGCTCTGCCATGAGCTACTGCTCTGGAGTCAGCCCACCCAAGATCTGGGGGAGCCCTGCTGCTGACTCCTGCGTGGTGCTGGGCTGCCCTGTGCCTCCATTTCCCTATCTCTAAGATGGGACTAATGCCACCTCAGTGGCACGTCAGGAGCTTAAATACTCCAAATATTGGAGGTATGAGACCCTGATAGGGACCTCAGCACAGTGAGGACTCATTCTGGGAAGCAGAGGGAATTTGAACCTGAGACACACTTGTGGGGAAGGGGAAATCACACAGCCCGGAAAGGAAGGAAATGTCTGGATGAATCCTGGACAAGGCAGGCTACTGCATTCCATGCCAGCAGTGCCTGTGCCAGCAAATGGAGGGGACAGCTAATTTAACAGAAGTGCTGAGCAATCAGAAATTAGTGGGACGTGCGTGTGGGGGGAGGTGTGTGGGACCTCAGCCACAGAGTTCACACAGACAATCGATGGGGAGGACCCAAACATGGCAGCAGTGCTGGTGGGCACCACAGTGGAGCAGGGAAGCACTTTCCCAGAGTGCCCTTGCCCAGGGGACAGCCACATGACAATTGACAGAGAAGGACCCACTCGGCACCATGGCTGCCTTAAGACCCCTCTCTCTATACCAAAACTTCCATGCAGATCATACCAAGTTTATCTTTCCTGGCCACGTACCAGCACTCACAAGGCTAAAATGGCTTAAAACGCATATTTACCCCCCTCCCCCTCACTCCCTCCTCTGTGCATGTCCCAAAAACACAACTCTGGGTGTGCAGCTCCCAGAGCTCAATGCACCCTCGCTGACCATGCCTGCTAGCGCAGATCCCACAGCTCTGGCAGCCTGAATTGCTTCTCATTATTTATTGTTCATTTTGTTCTTTGGGACGGTGCAATCGTCTCTTAGGATTTGTGCCCTTTCATTTCCAGGCCTCAGTAACTCCTGAACTACAGTTTCATGTGGTTTTGTGATTGTTAAACCAGCATGCAGACGGGTGTACGACCATAAAAGCTCAATGAATCTTATATGGCAAAATACAGGCTGTGAAAGCATTTTCTCCTTCATTTGCAGTCAAAGAACATACTCTCGCCACGAAAGATGCAGCAGCAGCCAGGTTTTCCAAGGAATAGTGTTTCCCCATTGCTGTGCAGAGGAGAAAGAACTATTTCTGCTCAGAGCATCATCAGTCTTTTAGCTGTCATCAGAAAAAGGGTGCCTCACAGATTAAACCCCCTAGGCCTGTAAAATTTTTCTGTTCTCTTCCCTCCTGTTGGCTGCAAGACTCACCAAGATGCAGACAAAAGAGACAAAAAGGCCTTTACCTTGTGGTTTTTCCCATGTCGGTACATCATCCAGTCCTCCCCATTGGTGCTGACCTCCAGCTTGTAGGTACGGACATAATAGCCCTTCTGGGTTTCTCTTGAGATGGCACCCTGTGTGGCAATGGCTGTGAGCACAGTCAGGAAGTGGAGATCCACCTTTCCAGAGGAAAAACGGACAAGAGAGAGAGTGGTGACCACCTGAGGGCTCAGGGTGGCTAGTTAGTTCCTCCCTCCGTCTCTGAAAAATGCAAAGGTGCAAATTCAACCTGTCTCATTCTATCTGCAGCTGCACAGTTCAACAGGCACAACTTCCCCAGGCTGCCTTCAGCAGGATAGGAACCATGGGACAGGCGTAACTAAGGATCTCGATGTCTGATCATATGGGACCGCCACAAAGCCTTCTTCCTGCCTCAGACCAAGCAAAAGGATCTGCAAAGAAGCTCATGTCCATTAAAGCAGGACAGACTGACTTTTTCCATGTAAAATAAAAGCATGATATCCAATTAGCAAGTGCTGCAGTTCGTGGTTTTCCCTTGTTGTTTTTTTTTCTTTTTACAATGTGGGTTGAGAAAGGTCAGCAGAGCTGGCTTAGTAGCCCTGCCATGAATGAAGAATGAGACGTCTGCTAGAGGCAATGACATTCACCACCTCCAGCTCCTAGTGCCCTTTAGCAAGCAGTGTCTCCCGGCAATGTGACACAGCTAGAAGCCCTGTGCAGACAGACTGTGGCTCTAACCAGCTCACAGGGAAAGCCTTTGCTCTGTCAGCCCCCACCTGACATTAGCCTGCTCATGCTCCCTGCATCACTCATGAGATAAATATTATTCTAGTATTATTCTAGTTGTTTTTCCACGCACTCCCTGGAGACTTTGGTCCTCAAGACCAGTGGTGGAGTCAGTGGCCCTTGTAAGTGGGGGAGGTCTCTGTCAGTCTGCTGGAAAGTCCATCAAGGTTTTGAGCAGGAAGAAGGGGGTGGGAGAGGGACAGCAGATTGAGTCAGTCGTGCAGGGAAGCTAATGGGAGAGCCAGCCCCTCACATTTCACTGATGAACTGCAGCTCCCCTGCTGCTTGCTCCCCATGAGCCACAGAGGCAATAAAAAATTCAACAAGCCTTATGGTCAAGGGTCACTTTAACAGCGTGACACTCCATTTGGTGGGGGAAGAGGGAGGGTGGCTGGAAAGCATGCGTACCTGGAGAAACTCTTTGTTGCTGTCTACATTGGGGGTCCAGCCATTGTCATCGCTGTTGAGCCGGCTCTGCTGAGGGGTCCATCGCCCATCTGAGTAGGTGGAGGAGGCACTGATCTGCATGTTGGAGATCCTGCCAGACTCCATCCCCAGAGGCACATTGCACTGGAAGTCTAGAGCAGACACATGCACAGAGATCAGTTTACAATCTCAGTACTTCATCCCCACGTGGAAGGCAGCCCTGAACTAATCTCCACAGGTAACCCTGAGCACAGCTGCCTGTCTAGAAAGATGAACAGGTCTGCACCATCTTGCAGGTTGTGTCTGCTCACAGATGGCACTGAAAAATTAAAGATAGGGCAGCTTTTTGTTTTTTTTGTTTGCATGGCCCTCTGAACATTAATATAGTCCAGACCTTTCTCTCTTTCTCTATCTCCTTCACCTTTGCTCAGTTTTGACAGAATTCTGTCCCTTCCCTCCCTCCATCTCCACCAAGCTGTCCTAAGTCCCCTTGTCACAAAGTTCCCATCTTCTTGAAGGCTGTAGTTAAAACCTAAGCACTGACAAGGTAAGGAGCACAGACAGACACATCAGGAGGGTGCTTACTGCTGTGCTGTTGGCAGCAACATCAAGGACTGGCATGGGCAGGTCTAAAGGTTTTGCATGCATGTGAGAGTATGGATGAGCATGTGTATGTGTCTGTGTACATGTGCATATGCTATATGTGGTATCAGGCCCATAGGAATTAACCAGACAAGACTATAAAAGACTCTGGTATGCTTTCATTTGGATCTCCCAACTTCTAAGGCTTTAGAAGTCACAATTAGCTCAATTTTATGGCACATCTCATATATTTTATGGCAGCTGTCCCATGAAAACAATAGCAAAGGAAACAGTGATTGAAAATACTGCACGGGCCCAAGCGTGCTGGTGCTGTAAACCAATGAGGCTCTGCTGAACTGCTTGTGTTCTTAGTGTGGCCAAGTTGAACTTGGGTTGAAATGATAGACCAAGTTAAGATGCCAGTGATATTACTAAAGTTTCAATTTACACCACTATAAATGAAAACAGGCATGGCCCTTTAACAGCTCTTATGCTTGATTTCTCAATCTTTCTGTTTAGCATTTTATTCCCAAATCCTTTTAAAGAACAGAATAGAAAAGGGATTAAAGAACAGATCAACTGAGTATGGCAGTGGGTAATGATGAAGAACTCATGCATCTCTCTAACTCTCACTGTCTCAGCAGAACATCCCTTACTCAATCACAGAGCAAGAGATTGTAACCCTATTGCCCTAGTGTTGCACAACCCCTACTCTACCCTGCTCTCTATCACAGGCTTTCAGTGGCAGGTCAGGGACTCCTTCTCTGTCTCTGAGACTGAGGAGTGTCCTGAAGGCTTCTTCTGTTGTATCACAAGTTCACTGTGAACAGAGGTCGAGAACAGTAGCTCTGATGCAAAAATACCATGGGAAAACAAATGGAACCTTCCCTTGCCTGCAAGTGTTAACACAAAGAATCAAAATGCTCTTCATTCTCAAAACACGTAACTCCTCACTCCACATCAATTTACCTCCCTTATTAAGGGCTATAAAACAAAATGTGGCTTTAAATTCTTAGAGCTTTAAGCATTTTTTAATTAGACAGCCAAGAAATTCCAATCTGTGGTTTGGGGCTGTGAATATTTGGAAAACTGGAGAGAGGAAGACTGTATTTTCCCCCATGCTTTAATGAATCTGCTGCACACAGTGGGCTGAAGTCTTCCCCTAAATCCTTTGGGCTGAGCACATACATGAAGGATTCTAGCCTAAAAGGCATTGAGAAGACTTCACAAGCAAGTGAAAAGTCAAAAAAAGATCAGAAAGCAAGATTCTTACTGAAATCACACTTCTATCAGAAATGTTGTACACACTTAAGTGAAACTGCACTGCTGGTGGGGAACCTGCCCCTGGACACACTGCTACCTGCATGTGCCAAATGAAAGATAGGAAAAACAGGTGACACAACTGAGTCATACACAGGCATTTCCAACTTACTTTCTGGGACTTCCTGATGGATCAAGTAGTACTGAGCAGAGAAACCATCCTTAGCCACTGCCAGGTCCGTGTGGAAGGTGAGAGAGAGGACGCCGGTGGTTGAGCGGATGTCCGATGGCATCTTAGTGCCACAATACCTGCCTATCAAGGGTCCAACTGCAAAAGAAAGAGCAGCAAAGGTAATGCCTGCTTTTCCACTGACCTCCTGGATCACCAGAAGGTGGGCATTACTCCGCAGGGATGCCTTAGCAGGACTGATCAGGATGAAAGAAAAGCTTTAGTGACGGGCTATTTTTTACATCCACTGGCCTGGTGCCCATGCAGAAATATCCACTGCAGGAGGCACTGCTCTGCAATTGCTGGGAAATGCTCCAGAAAGCTCTGTTTCTCAGTGGTACAGGGTAGGGAGGTTCTCCCATCACTGTGTGAACCCACTGCCCTTCCCCGGGGAAGGACTAGTGGTATGATGGAGAGTCCCATGGGGCTTTTCAGATCAGTGGTTACAACAGAGCAGTAGCTGGGGATTTAATGAATGCAGCCTTCTGCAAGCACACTGTCCCCAAGCTGGCCACGGAGTGCCCTGATGTCAGGTTGCATGCTGCAGCCACCTCTGAGGTCAGGCACCTTTGGTGTTCAGACACAGACTGCAGGGTTTTGGAGCTTTGTGAAACACCAGGAAGGGCTGAGGACAGCAGTGCAGCACTCCATGGCTTACCATTAGGGATGCCATCCCAGATGTCCAGCCAGTCGTACTTGCAGTCTCCTTCTCCCGCCTGCAGTGGGTCATGCTCGAGGTCAAAAAGCAGAAAGTGAAGGAGGATTTCTGTCTTTGGCTTGGCTATGATGGTGAAGACACAGTCCAGGTTGTGTGGATACTTGTCAGGGAAACCTGGAGACTCAATAGTGCCGTTGGAGGCAGTGAAGTTTCTGGAGCAGTCCTCAGAGCCTGTAGCAGCAGAAAAAAACCCAGAGCCTCAGCAACAGGGCAGCTTAATGCCAACAACTCAACACTCTGGAAGCCCCATTTTGAGCTTCACAGGCTTGTGTATTCACTTCTGGAAATGACCTGTAGCTCAAGAACTATGTGAATTCTTGAAAGAAGTGAGAGGGTGATTTTCTAAGCTTTCCACAGGTTGAGAGACCAGGTCCATGAGGTCACTGTAGTGGACAGCATGGTTCTAAATCCCTCAGACAGCTTTGCAAACATAACCTGTACACCACTGCTGATCCTCCTAGCAATTAGCTAAAAACCAGGACGAGAAGAGTGATCCCATCCAAAGCCATGGCTGCAGTTTGGCAGGCCAGCACCCTGCCACATCCCCCATACTGGTAGTGGTGGAAAGGGAGGCCACACTGAGCTGGCCTGGCTTCCCCAGCTGGCACACTCCACTGTAACCCAGCCCCCAAACAGACCTGCTGGTAGACCTGTGTCGGCTGCTGAGATAGCAGCCAGCATGCAAGAAGCTGACATATGTAGTCCTCACTGACACAGCTGCCACCTGCAGCCATGCAGGTAAAGAGCCACAACTGTTCCAGGTCTCACAGAGGAGCCCCTGTTCAGGGAGTGGAACACTGGGATGGGGCAGAGAGGAGTAATGGGATGTATTCGTTCTGGGAAAGCTGTCTCCAGAGGTCAACCTCCTGCAAACTCCACTCTTCCCACACCCACATCTGAGCCTCATCTTCCTTTTGAGAAAATCAGAAAGCACAATATTTACCCAGTGAAAGGGCTGGGGGAAGTGCCAATGTCTCCACTGTTAGCCGTAAACCCTCAGGAAGTGCACAGTTAGCCTGCAGCCACAAGACCCACGCAAGGGACAGGGGCCAGCTCCAGCATACATCCCCACAACGTGGCCACAGCAAGAGTGGGGGTAACAGGGCTGTGGCAGAGGGGGTCTCTGCTGAGAGCAGGAACAGAGCCCTCTTTTTCACAGAATGAGCCATCCACACCAGAAATGCAAGTTATTTCTATCCTTAAGGAAGACTTTTGCGTGGTGAGAAGAGCACACAATGTTGCCTCTTATTTATTGCTGACCTCAACACTGGCCTCGGCTGCAGCCAGGCCAGCTCAGTGCCCCCTCTCATACAGCCAAGGTGCCTCGGGGTGGCTGGGGAAAGGGGAATTTGTGCTGTATTCATACCACCGTGACTTTGAAACTCTTTAGCTGTGGACAATAGACAACAGAAATCTGCAGCCTGGAGCTATCAGAGGGGAAAGGGGATGTTAGAGAGGCTGCTGGCCACCACTGCAACCCGGCACTAGCATTTGCAAAGGTTTCTGCTTCACTTTTACTGGGACACTCTCCTTCTCCTCCAGAAACCTTTCTGCTCCAGCTCTTCCAGGCAGCACAAGCCTTCCCAGGACTAATGGGAGACTTGTTATTCAATTCAGCATTAACCTACAGGAGTCAGGCCAGCAGCCCGCAGTAATAGGAGGATCTCGCACTGCATTATGCAGTGCCTGGCTGGAGAGCTACTCAGGAGAGGCTCTTAATTGACTACCTAATGAAGCAGCCAGCTTTTCTGGTGTGAACCTGTGGGGTAAAATGTAGAGGCAAAAAATAAGGCCAAACACAAATCACAGCATAATGCCATGAACAGGGATAAGGGTGTACTTCGTTCCAAACACCTTAAAAGACAAACAGATAAATAGGAAAAAAAACTCAAGCTCCGAGCTAGGGAGAAAATCAAAGGCTAAACCGAGAGTCAGGGACTGTCCTCTAGAGACGGGAAAGAGATGTAACTATGTCACCGACTTAGACAACAGTTTTCTCATGTGGGGCTCTTATCGCATTTGGCATCTTTGTCTATATTTTGGCTGATAGCAGCAAACACAATGATTCGCTTTTTATAAGGAAGCTGCAGATAATCAACGGGATTCATGCTGGCTTCGGCAGCAGGGCCAGCCTCAGAGAAGACTTTGATGCCCAGAGCTGGAGAGCTCAGGCCAGCCCTGCCAAACTGTGTCACAAAGGGAGCAGCAGGGAGGCTGGACCAGTCAGGGCAGGCGGCTCTTTTGTCAGCCCACAGACCGCTGACTGATACCCATCAGGGGATTCAAAGACTGGTATGCGGTTGTTTGTATGCAGATTGCTCCTCTCTCACACTGTGATAAGGGAAATTTAGCACAAGGTGTGGAAATAGATGCTCGATTGAAAAGGGCTGGTTTTTTAGGTCACCTTTAAGAAAGAAGGAATCTGCAGGCACTGCTGCCTTTACTGATGTGGACAATGACAATCTGATGACCTTTAAAGCCGGTGACACCCTTGCTGGTTTCCTTGACAGCTCAGACAGAAACTTGGCCCGTGCCTGCCTGCCTGCGAACAAAAGGCAGGGTTTGTACTGCAGCAGCCCCGCAGCCAGCACTGCCCACTGCCCCCTCTGGAAGCCCCGGCAGGGAAAGAGGCTGCCGTAGGCAGATGTGGGCTGGGAGTGCTCCCCGACCACAGGCTCATCCACGCTCCTCTGCAAAAGCCTGCCTTGCCAGGGTGGATTTCATGGGCTGTGGCTGGAAGAAAGCATGGCTGTTTCTGGAGAGGATGACTGTCTCCGGAGAGCTGGAGGTGGCAAAAGCAGCGCCAACATCACTTCAGACCTGAGGGCAGTACTGCAGAGACTTACAAACTCAGCTCCAACCTCCATCAATACCTGCTCTCTTGCAAATCAGCCCTTGCTTCCTCTCCCTTCCTACCTGCAAAAACATCTTCTTTCCCCATGAATTTGGTCCCTTGCTTGCTCCCACCTAGACAGGGTTCCTGCCTGCAATTCCTTCCCACAGCATGGCCTGACCACCTCAGCTAGCTGGACCATTCCACACTGCCCCGTGCCCCGACTCGGTCCAGGCACAACCCAGCGCGGTCTGCTGGGCTCAGTGTGGGTGTGTACAGGGAGTGAGAGGCAAGGGGGGCTGAGGTGGGTCAGCGGTCTTCCCACCTGTACACGGGCATTCTTTTCCATTCCCTGTGCTGGCAAAGAGCTTTAGCAAACCCCAACAGCCAGTTGAACCGCTAAACTCTTTCAGGACTAACTAACAGCAGCTGTAAGCGAGCTGCACAACAGCTCAATGGCCAGTTACGCAGTCCAGGCAACCACCAGCAACAGCACTTTTCTCATCCATCTGAATGTTCACACACCTCCTCTCCGGACCATTTCACAATGAATTTAGGGAGTCTCATTCTCCTGCAGCAAAGACTCCACATTCACATCTAGCTATGGCCAGGTTGTGGGCTGTCTGCGCACAACTTCCTGCAACACAGCTGGGCCGGGGCCCTGGGCACTGGTGCCTGTGCTCCTGTCTTTTCTTTAAAGAGGCTGGATAAGTAACCATGTTACGCTCCTTTCTGGTTCTTCACTAGGCACGGATAGTTTTTTTCATTCTGGAGGCAATGACATGAAAGCTGCATGTGTATCTTCTTCCATTACACCACCAAAGGAATGCAGGCACAGGACAGGTGCCCACATCCCTGTGCAAAACACACTCTTATTCCCTCGGCATGCAGGCACACCTCTCTCATGCACACATAGAGAGGGTTTTATTTTCTCAAGCCTCCTTCTTCCCAGACACAAAAATTCTGGCAAATATTTAGACAGAAACACTATTAAAAGGCCTTTGAGCAGCCTTTCGTTTCCTCAGTAATAGCTTGGTATTAAACAGAATTATGAATAGTTCCTCTTACATCAGCCTGGAAAGGCACTGCCTCAGACCTTGACAGCACTACTGACAGCAAGCACTCAAAAACCAGAGCTCCCCAGTTACAAACCCCACTTCCAGGGAGAGAAAACACATTGATCAGCCCTGAATCGCAACTCCACAGGAGGGGGAGCTCCATGCACTTCTAACAGGGACAATCCCCTAGCCCTAACAAGCTCCACACGTGCAGAGAAGAAAAGATACAGCTTCTACTCCTCGAATGCAAGGGAGCATTTAAGGAGGAACCCTGCTTTTATTGCCACACTGTGACCAAAAAAATGCACTGTCATGCGCCACTAACATCTTTACCATCTTGGAAATGTGATGCACAGGTTTGCTTAAGGAAAAAAGAAAGTACTTTATCTCTGGAAAACAGGGTAGAAATCACATTGAAAAGGTGGTCAAAGACATCTCCTTGAGAAGATAATTGTGACAAACAGCCTGGAAGACAGGCACTGACTCAAACACTTACCTGTCTTGTAGATCTCATAGCGCAGAGAGAAGCCGGCACCTTGCCGTGCGTAGTCTGAGGTGAACTTGATATAGAGAGAGGGGCCAGAAGAGATGATGGTAGGAGGTGCTATGTTCCCACAGTGCTTGCCCAGCAGGTCTGCCGCTTCACTGTCCCCGTCTCGGATCTCGATGTAGTCGTACCTGCGGAGGCAGGTGAAATGGCAGTGAAACCATCTGTCAGGGAGACGCTTCAGGATGGCGGGAACAAACAAAAACCACTTCTTGATATCTGCATATTTCACAGAACATCTTCCAGACAGGCACCTGGGATTCCTTTATTCATACCACACCACAGCCCTCTAGTACATTTTTTCTCTTTTGTCTGCCGATGTTTAGGTCCCTTCCTCTGTTGCAAATCACAACCTTTATTGCACATACATCCACTTCAACATCAGAGCCATCATGCAAAATTTAGGACACAATTTACCTCCCTTTGGCACGGGAGAAGCTCAGATACAACTCTCCTGGGGCTACTCTCCTCCTCTGATCTCTCTCCTGAACTGCCATTGTGCTATTTGGCACAGCTCACTTTATTCCAGTATCCATGTGGGATTTGGCCAAGCACATCCCAAGCGTTACACTGTCCATGTTCAATCCAGGTGAGCAGGTAGCTGCACTGTGCACTGACACCACACTGGTCCTTTAACAAGCATGGCCAGTACACTCACTTAGCCCTTGGTCAGTAATATTAATCCTCTTCTATTAAGTGCTAACAAAGATTTTCTGTGGATGAGAAGTGCTGTGTAAGAGCTGGGTAACTGAACTCACTACTGCTAAACCTGCTTGGAGATGTTCCCACCTGCCCATTGGCATGGTTCCTGGGTATCCGACTGGTCTGGGGGAGGAATGTGTAGGATTAGAAGAACTGCCTCTTGGTGAAGAGACAAAAGCTTGTTGCAAAGTCTGCCTGGAAGGTGAAACAGATTCCTTCATATTTTCTGGGCCATGACTAGGCAAGGTAGTAGTATCAGGCTCTGCGTGCTGTGAAGAAACAAACAGCTTTTACGTGTACATCTTGTTCTTCAGCTGCTTTCTAAAGCTAACACCCACGTTCTCCCGCTCCTCTCCTCCTCTCCGGCCAGCATGCTGCTGTTTACAGAAACTGCCCATCTCTCTTTGTTTATTCACTTTGTAGCAACCTGTTTGAACAACATGCCAGAGCTCTTCTCAGGGGGCCAGGGAGGGAAAAACCATTTCCAGGCTGCCAGGAATCTGTCTTTCTTCTTTGTCACAAGATCTTCTGTTTGGGAACGGAGAGTTGAAAGGAGAAGTAGCTTGCTGGATACAGAATGATCCTCATGTGACTCATCCCTGTCCTGCAAAGCGCATATCGGCAAGCAACAATCTCAAAACAAACTTATAGGGACTTAGTGTGCTCCTCCACAAAGAAAGATGGCCTGGACGGCTTTGGTTTCACTCCTTTCTGGGACTAAATCAGGCTGAGAGCCAGCAGCAAAATTCCTGCAGATAAAATCCTGCCTATGCTGGACGGAGCCCTCAACTAGCTGCAATCACCCAGCCTTTAACTTCATTACAGACTCAATTGGCTTGGCCAAGGTGAAATCCAAGCAGTCTTGAGAAGTGGCACTCGAACAGGAAGAGCGTTTGGCTTAGCTGGTGTGTGGACACACAGCAATGCAATGCAGGTCCGCTCCCTCTGCTCTCTCCTCAGCTCCCTATCACCTCATGAGCCCTTATTATCCTGACACCACCGAGCAGCACCCCGCGACCCCACTAACGTCCATCATGTGCGGCTTGATCCTACCATCTCCCCGGGGAGGAGGAACATACAGGGCAGTGCTAGTGCTGCTTCTAAGTAGATTTTTTCCCTCCTTGTTTGTCTACTGTTTAAAGTAGTACTGAGCAAACAGCAGGGAAATTTTGTTCTTTAAATAACTATTTCTTTTCAGCATGCTTGCAGCCACATCCGAAGTACACAGCTGTGCCGGAGGGCTACTGGCTACTAGTGAAATTGTGAATATGTGGCAAAAAATTAATTTGGCAAAAACACGAACGTTGGCAAAACAGTTAATGGAGTGGATCATAAATGCTGCCATTTGCATGGCACAGGCAGAGGTTAGCTGCATCCCAGGGAATCACATCTGTTTGTGTCCTCGTGGGGTTGTAACTCGCCAACATAGTACATGGCTTCAACTACTTGACTGTAATGATCACAGCTTCTGCTGCAGCCAGTACACAAACATCCTAGCACTGTCCACATGGCTCCTCAAGACACTCAGTGCTGTAAGAGCACTGCAGTTTCAGAAGCAAGCTCTGGACGAAGAAATATTTGCTTATTGAATGGGTGAATGACTTCCAATAATACATACAATTTGGGAATATTGCAATCTGCTCATGGGCAATCTGCAAATGGAAAATTGAAAGAATGAATCTAGTAAATAAATCATCAGGAAATATTTGCTTCTCTGAGCTAAACCCTCTTTGGCTTCATTCAAGCATCTAACTGAGCTTTCTCATACTGGAGCTAATCCTTAATAAATCAAATGTTAGAAACAACAAAAAACAAGCCCTTAAGAGAAGGTCAGGCAATCATTTTTGCCAAATACAAAATGAATATAAATGCATAAGAGTTTTCTTCCCTAGTTAAAAGATCTTGGCCCAAGTCCTCTGCTCCTCAGGAGGCAAAACTCTTTTTCTTCAGGCCAAATAAACAGAGTGTGAATTGGGGAAGTATTACACTTGGGAAACAGCTCCTGCCCAGATGACCAGGAGCACCTATTTCCTTTCTATCACAGCAAATAAGCTTTAGGCTTTCAAAATGAAACACTGAAGACATCCAGTCCAACTGTTAAACTTTCAAACTTCAGCAACAATGCCAGCTAATACCCACCACAGATTCTTCTGAAGTCATGTGCTTCAAAATAGCCATGATTTAGCACTCAAGCAAACAAACTGATAAACCCCACTTTCCTCACATCAGTTCACTGGACATGTTACAATACAGTTTGGCCAAACCTTTGCTCCTGTTAAGTTTAAGCATGGTTTCTAGATTTTCTTCTTCCCATGTGAAAAAGATGAAGGAAGAAAACCCAGCCCTGGGGGTGCTTTTTACTCTAACCATTTCATTTTCAGATAATTACAGCTTAGGCCACAGCTGGGTGGGACCATATGTATGCTGCAATGGCATCCAGACTGTCTCATATAGTGCCCAGCAATTTGCATTTCACTCATTTAACCAAATCCATTGTTTCAGTCAACATGCACCAACATCCTTGTGGCCTGACCTCTCCGGCATTACCTCCACTGGGCAACCCGCCATCTCCAAGCACATTTCATGGCCACTTCTCCCCACCTAGGCACTGCTCCAACAAGTCAAGCATAAATATGTGAGGGCAGGGCGCAGCCTCTGTAGCCCACAAGTGTAATCAGTGGATTAACCAACTCTTCTTTTGCAGGGAAGGTGACCACAGTTGGCTGCTCCTCCAGTAGCAGGATATTCTCAGCTGCTGCTTGAGCGGGAAGGCGAGTGAGTTGGTTTGAAACCACCTCAAACAGCTTTCCACAAGGGAGTTTTGAGACAGGGAGGCAAAGCTGAAGTGCTTTTAACTGCCCAGACAATGGGGGCTGAGAAAGAAGGGAAATACATTGCTCAGATGCTCCTCTTGGAGCTGTTTAACAGAATTAAACAGAAAATGCACAATGCTTACAAATATTGCTGTATTTTTATTACAGACTTTTAGTAGAAAGTGCTTTGCTGATGTTCAGAGAGCTTTTATAAACTAATTATAAAGCACTTCTAATGCCTGTATTACTCATGCTTGTTTGCTTGCTTTTTCCCCCAGTCAACCTCTCTGCCTCCCTGTTTTTCCTTTCTATTTTCCCTAAGTCACTTTGCTGCTGGCTCTGCAAATGAGGTGCAACAAAGGCAAACAAGCCCCAGTTGTAGGGACTATGAGAAGACCTTCACCTTTTCAGTCCTTTTATAGCTAATCTGCCCTCTGGCCATTGAGCTGTGCTCCATGATCCCCTGGGGCCAGCACACACCCCTCAGATGCCCACCCAGGCAGTGCTGAGTTCCAGAAGCACTACAGCCCACCTGGGGAACAGCACCAGAAAGCCTGCACCATTCCTCTGGGTGCTCCTCTTCTGAGGGACACCACTCAGCACAAAGCAGTTTTGTGACTCTTACTAACCTACACATAATCAACAAGCCTGTTGCCCTTCAGCCCCAGGTCCTAAGAGATGCTGAGTTCTTCCTCACTGAAACACGCTTCAAGGGCATTACAGGGACATTAGCTTAGGATGGGGAGAAATACAGACAACAAATTATTTACATGTTTACAGTCCTATCACAAACTTGTGCAAGCCTTGCTTCAAAACCTGAGGAAGGCTGGCTCCCCAAGCCAAGCTGTGACCTAGATGACAGCTTTCTCAGTCTCTACTTTGTAGAGTAGGTGAGGACCTGCACTCACCAAAGCCCAGTTTCCAGTGCTTGCCAGGGCTGCAGAGAGTTGCAAGCCTCTGACCTGAACTTCCCCAATGTTTAATTTGGAGCTATTATTTATAGGCGTTTCCATGGGGCTCATGCTGCAGCTGGCAAACAGAAGTGATGGGATTCTCACGAGACCTTGGGAGGTAGGAAGGCAGAGAGGAGTAGTGTCTGGCCCAAGGTCACACAGGAAGTTTGCAGCACAACCAGGAATAGAAGCCAGCCTTGATTGGACAGATTATATTATATTGGAGAAATCTGGCCTAGACAGACAGAAAGACAAACAGGTACTGACTGCGTGCCAACAACCCCAAATTTGGGAATGCCCAGTGCTGACTCGAGCCTTCAAGACCCCTGATCTGCTTGAGCCATATGTCACTGTCTTGAATGCATCTGCTGAGGACAGGAAGAGAAACTGCAATTCTAGCGAAACTGGGCAGGTGTTAATACTCTGCAGGTAGCTGGGGAAGGCAGTGCTTAGCCAGAACGGCATCTAGTAAATGCAGTGGTTCCCCCTTTGAAAAGGTGGCTGGTGGTTTGTTTCTCAGAAATTGTTACAAAAAAGCATAAGGGGTTTTAAACATCCTCTAAGAACAGGCAGTTTCTTAAAAATGAAATAGCAGTTGCAGTATAGAGGTAGTTAAAAAATGGTGAACCAACATGTCTGCTTCTTTTGCAATCAAGGGGTGGCTAGAATTAATGTCCATTACATGCTAGCTGGCTTAGTCGATTTTTCTGTGTCACGACCCATCTTCATGCTCTTTTGTACACCACCTTCAAACTAAACCCTTATTTCATGGGTGGTTACATTGCAAAAGACAAGAAAACTTTTCTGTGATGTTTACATAATCTTGAGCAACTGTAGGACATACCCTTCAAAGGTTAAATTATTCCAGAAGCTAGTGAGGACTTTTAAATTATATTCTTTTTTATAGCCACAATAGCGGAGACAAGCACCACTGTTGTCTGATGAAACAAGAGCAATGAAGTTTGATCTTAGCTGCCAGCCCTTAATCAGGGTAATTAATTATAAATACAGCAGATGAATTGGATTCTCCTTTGACTTGAACTGGTTTTACACATGTGTAACTCATCATTTTAAGGGTAATCACTCTTAATTTATCCAGTGAGAAGAGAATCAGTCCTCATAGACACAGATCCTGATATAGATTTGTGCACAGACCTAAAAAGCCCGTATCACATTTTGTTTTAGCCAACTAAACGTTCTCTGTTCTCTCAGTGGAAGCAGACTTCTCACACCCAGCTTGATGTAGGATTATCGTTTTTCTGCACTGACAGCACAGGTACTTTAAATCACTCTCGGTGACTGGACCTGGACTTCGGGTGGCTGAACATCGGACGGATGAACTGGGTCTCAGTCTGCAGCTTTTGGGGCCCTTTTTGCCCACACTGAGGCAAAAGATGCTCACAGAGCTTGCCCTTGTTTCGCCCTGATGGAAGTAACTGTCACTGGGAAACAGAGAAACAGGCTATAATTCTCGGAATCTTAAGGGATTTCACTGGATTTCAGTGACTAAAATGACAAAAATCCAGTGGCAGCAGGGGGAGAGCCAGGCTGGGGGGGGGGGGTGAACAGCACAGGCATAATTGCTTAGGATTTCTCAGAAGTTTGTTGTGAATTTGTTGCATCCAATTACATCTTGTGTAATCACAGTATTGTGGGGGTTTGTAATCATTATGCTGTGCTTTGGATTATTTTATCTCCTCAAACAATCTGATGAGAAATTCTAGAAAATCCTGTTACCCAGTCAAATGAAGGAAAAAAAAAACCCAACAAAAAAAGGAAAAAAGAAGGAAAATAGAGTGAGAGAAAATAACCTTATCAGACTAGAAAACTTCTTCAAAAATGCCTTGGAGAAAAAAATGGAAACTACAAATAGTCTCTATTTATACTCTTTGGGTTGTTGTATTCACCCCCTTACACTCACCACTGATGAGAAGAGTCTTTCAGCAGTTACTGCTAACTTAAGCAAGGGGAGTGGGGAAAGGTAGCCAGCACAAACCTTGGAAAGGCAGGAATAAAACATAGCTGTAAACTGCTCCTGTGGCAAGTTCTGATTCAGGAGGTCATTTCAGCTCCTAGCATGCTGCTGCCCTCCCCTGAGACAGGAGAGCAAAGGCTCCCCCGCGCTCTGCCGTTCATGCCCGGGCTGCCTTCTTTGAGCTGTGCTGCCAGATCGTTGCAGAAAGGCGCGTTGGAGTAGAGAAGTGCTCTCATCTGGGGCATGTCTGGAAAACCTTTCGTTATATAAGAAAGAGAGATGTGCTAATGTGCAACTTCGGGGGTTTTCTGCAGGCTGTTGTTCAGGAGTCATACATGGCTGTTTAATTTTATTTCTGTCTCCAAAACCACCTCTATAAATTCCTCACCCGTCTATCTTTAGCTACAGGGGCCTTTTGTTGCAAGATGTCTTTGGTATTCTTTGGGGGAAAAAAAATCATGGTGAAATCAGGAATAAAATACATAAAGCATGTTGAGAATGAGCCTCCTTTCCATGGCATTCTGCCTTCTGTTACTGCTCAAAGGGAATTGAAGCAACTCACAACCCTTTCATATCCCAAAATGCAGGACACTTGAGAAAATGCATTTGCACTTTTCTCCTTCTGCTACAATCCATCTGTGAAAAAAATTGGACTTTGGTTTCTATGTCGTCTTACTGTCACCACTCACAGGTACTCAATCACTAAGAGAAATTTAAAAAACTTATATAATAAACAATAACAGCCACAAAAGGAAAATTTACTGCCAAAAACAGCAGAGCAGGCAGAGGGCAGGAACAAATGCCCACTCTGCAATGAGGAAAACAGGCTTCCCTCTCCTGAAGGGAACCAGTGACCAACAGCCCAGATAGTGGATGGAGAAGAGCTTATACCAGGCCGGCCCTGATGGCTGAAAGTCTGGTGTGCTGATGAGGATTAGGGAACACTCACACGATCTGCTGTGCCAGCCCTGTTCCCAGAGGAGCAAGTGATATCCCATTACACCTCTCTGGTATAGTATCAGTCCTGGCCTTAGACACAACATGCACTGAAGAACGAAACAAAAGAGATGGTAAAAACTGGGATCAGATGGGAGCTTTGTAGCTGGGCTTTCCACTATCACTCATTTTCACTGCCTTTTTTTCCAGCACAAAACTGAAATAAACACCTCATTAAGCACCAGTTGTATAAAGGAGGTTGTAAGAACAGAGCCCTGACCAGCCCACCCTCACTCTCCTGGCTGTCTGCATCCCTCATTAATGATGGATGGTCACCCTGGGACTGGCCCACCAATGGGTGGCTTTCTGACCCCACATTTTCTCAGACAGAGCCTGTTCACAGCCAGGCTCCTGCCTCAGCTGATGCACAAGTAAGCAAAGCTTTGTTGCCAAGACTGGCCTTCCATCTCCACTATCTGGATATTTCCACAACTTGACTGTGCCAGCTCACAGTAAAAGCAGTTTGCGGGGCAAACAGCACACCAGATCTGCTGACCCCTCCCTGAATGCTGTATAACTAACACAGCACCTCCTGCACCCTTCTCCCCTCAAAACATGAGTACTTGCAGCTCAATGGCCATCTGAACCGAGCAGCACTGAGGGTCTGAGCACAACCAATGCCTGGACAAGGGCGAATGCTGTGCCATGCAACATGCCACACCCTGCTGTGTGTTTGCAGCAGCAGTGACCTCCCACACATACCTCAGAGGCAGCAATGTCTATCTGGGGCTGTGGGAGGAATTGGCCACTGGCCTGGGCTGATTGGTACCCCTGAGGTGAGCTCAGCCCTGCCTGGGACAGCAGGTCAGAGAGGCAGCCACAACAAGATGGAAGAGGGAGACAGAGACAAGGGAGTGGGATGCTGTGTGAAGCTGGTTGGTACCTCTTCTCCTTAATGTGGTCTGAGAACGGGGGGATGGGACCATGCCTGTTTCTCCCATAAACAAGGGCCTTGCTTTGTTCTGAAAGATTTTCTTTCAAGCAACCCTTTGTGTCACCCTCCCGTTCAGCTGTGGCAGTGTGACTGCTTTGTCCTGCCAGCTCAGCCATGGAGTGTTTACAAGCCTCCCTCACCCTTCCAAGCTGTGGTTCAGCTCCATTGACACCGAAGGCAACAGACTCCTCTCTCGGCGTGTGATGAATCAATTACTTCCTCTGACACTCTATTACTATAGCCCTTACATCTCCAGATTGCAGATGAAAAGACAGGCTGAGAAGGGGGACAGGGAAGGGGAGAGGTCTCCTGAGGTCTCCTTCAATTGAGTTGTTGGACATCTGAAGAAATCCCCATCTGCCATATTTAAAGACACAGAGAGATGTTTTGCTCCTGAATGGCAGAAAAATCAGAGAGTTTTCACAAAAGAAAAACCTAAGAAATCAAATGGGTCACAAAACTTCAACCAGATGCAGTGAACACAGATCAATGGTGAGTCAGTCCTCTCTGCTGATGGAGATCCCAGACCTTGTTCCTGCCCATGATTATCAGCCAAATATCAGTATTACCAAAGAGACAATCATTACGCCTTCCCTTTTCACTGCAAAATAACAATGTAAATGAAACCTCACACCAACACTCACAAAAGAGGAAGGAAGCTGAGCACATGCCTCAAACTCTCGTGTTGCGGGTGGAGGGGGGTGGACCCTACCTCTTGTTGGACATCCATCAACAATCCCAGCTCTGAGGGTTCCCTGGAGGTTTCTAATGTGTTGAGCACTTCCCATGCAAACACCCTGCATGCTGTACAGCCTCAGCAGGCATGGGGCTGAGTGCAGGGGCTCTCCCACCACCAGTGGGCAAGTGCTGCCTGTCTCAGGAAAAGGGAATTCCACCTCAGAAAACCAGGGGTGCACTCTTCCTCAGACCATCCACAGTGCCTTCTGTACTGCTGCAAGAGACATTTGGGGAAGTCACAGAACAAACATGGAGCAGCCACCCTGCCAATTTCCATGCCATTTTTAACAGGATAAAGTCTTTGGCTTACAATTTCTGTGGTCAGACCCTACTGCTTCAGGCTCTGCTTCTAGGAATTCATTAAACAATAACATCTCTATGCTTGACCCAGTGTTACTTTAAAACCACAACATACAACTGTACTGTGATTGCTCAGCAATGCTGTATGTAGATCCCAAAAAGTCCTTGGGATTCACAGGCTGCAGGTTAAAAACCCCAACAAAACCCTCACAGGTATTACACTCTTTCTAAGGATCTACTTGCTAAGCTAGCATAAGGAAGGCTTTCTATCATGTGTTTGAACTGATATATCAAAGACAGTTGCTTAAAACATCCTAGCTGTGATTAGTGGACCATGACTGCTATTAACTTATAAGGAATTCCAGGATCACCAGACTGTGGTTTGCAACATATTATTACATTGCCATTCAATGGTGGTGTGCAGCCACTTGAGTCAAAGAAAACGGAGAACTAGCCTCGGACTAAAAACCACCCTCACCCAGTTCCTTCAAACATGCTCTCTGCTGAGCTCTGGCCAAAAGCACACAGAAATTTCTTCTGTTTGTCAGTCTGCTCTTTGCAGTCTGTTCTTTTTGTTTTGCATTCATATTTAATTGCAGAATTCACACCCAGCCAGAACAGGCCAGGAACAAACCAGTCGTCTGCAGCACTCTGACCTGTGTGATGCTGCAGCAGCCTTTGGAGAGGACCATGCACTGCACTGTTGCTACCTGGACTGAGGTTTATGCCTTCAGATACCCAGGTCTTCTTTGTAAAGCAGGGAATTTAAAGTGATTCACCAATGCAGGAACAGTAAATCAATAGAAAGGAAGGGGAAGAACCGAAATCTCACAACTCCCAAGCCTGGTGTTTGCTGGTGAGTCTGCCACCCCTGTTACAGCCTGACAATAGCGATGTTATCCTTTTAGCTAAGGTAAACAGTTGCTTGTTAAAAGACTAAGCTAGTTCCTACATATAAATCAATGTAAAACCTCACTTTGCTTTTACTGAGCTTTGCATCTGGTCCTTAACAAAAAAAGGGATCTTTTTTTAATATCATTGTGGCACTCTCCTTACACTCACTAAACCTTCTAACTCCCACATCCAGACTGCACACCCATGCCATGAAAGAGCACTGCTAACCCCACTGTGCAACACAAAAAAGAAAAGTGACCAAGACTCATATCCCCACAAACATTTATTTAGGCACCCGAAGCCCACCTGTTTGGGATGAGCCTCTGTGAATGTTGTCGCCTGTTGCCACACAGTGGGCTGGAGCACTGTTGCAAAGATAGTCAAGGGCCTCAGGCTCTGCTGAAAGCACGAGTGGTTATCAGGCCATTTCAGTGGGATTGCTCTACTGCTACCCTATGGTATCTGTGCTAAGTGGGGTCAGCAAAGATGCATGGGGCTTAGGGCTGGGGTGTGGCTTACAGTGTTCGCTCAAAAAAGGCACACTTTTCTGAGACTTTTAGCTGGATTCTAAACCAACTTTGGAGTCACCAGGATCACTCCTGCGCTTGCTCCCTCTCCAGGTGCTGTGGAGTCCTGTTTTCTCCCTCACTGTAAAGAGAGGCTAAGAAGGGAGTACACCACTGCCACCACCTCCTCCCCCGACAGCAGGAAGCAGGGGAAGAGGTCTCTATCTCTAGTGCTATTGTTCCCACTGTCACCAGCTGGCCCTCAATTTGTCATCGTGCCAACAGGAAACAAGGTGCAAAACGAGATCTGACTCCTACGCACCGGATGTTAGTGAACTGGCGGGACATAGGAGACCCCACGAGAGTGCATTTGGGGCCACCACCTCCTGCAGAGCCTGGACTTGGTCTGTCCCTTCAGGAAAAGACTCTGGGGCACAGAGAAGCACAGCCACAGAGCAAGCAGAGACGGGCAGCAGAGAAGAGAGATGTGAACAACTTTGAGCTGTTAACTCATGCAGCTGGTCCAGTGCCATCACAGCTAGCCCATTCCCTGATGTTTCATTTCGGAAAATGACCCGGGCTTGACGGGAATTATGAACCATACAGTGGATGCTGGATGGAGTTAAAAAACAGTAGAAGCTCATTTGAAGACAAGTTGAGCTGCAGTGTCATGTTACCCAGACTGAATTATTTCCTGTACGTTAGAAACGTTGTTTCTGGCTACCCATGCCACGTATGTATGAGCAAGCAAATGCCTTCCTTAGCATCTCATCTTTGACTTCCTCTCTCTGCAAAGTCAAAGCTTCACTCTCCCAGTGCTGCAGGAGATGCAGTCACTTCCCCCTTCCCCTAGTGAAGAACACCCCCAAGCCCTGGCATTCTGTAGTGCTCAAACATATTTCTCTTTTTAAAGCATTTTCTCAATCTCAATATGAACTGCATTGTTTCTAAAATGTTTACTAATAAGCTAATTACGCATACTTTTCAAAGTGTTTACTAATTAGCTGTCCACAATCGCTGCCTTGTCTACTTTCAACCTTCACTGACAGAAGGATGACTTTTTGTAGTATTATGCTCTTGTTTGAAGATGACAGGCTGAATGCTGTGGCAACCAGCTGGCTGCCTGTCTGTGGGCACTGGGTCTGGATGCAGCTCTCCCCACCACTTGAGCAAAGATTTTGAGTGAGTATCTCTGCTGCTCTCTAGGAAGAAGGCAGAGCTGTTTTGTTCCAGTGCCCAGCTTCCTGGAAGCTCAGGAGATGGCTATACTGCCATAAGAGGCCTTCACTGGCCAGCAGAGCCGTGTCTCACCCTTTGTACTGCAGCATGGGAACACCAGCACATTGCTGCCAGTGTTCCCTGGCAGGCAGTGCTCTGCAAAATGGGCGCTAGGAGCACGGTGTTTCCCTTGCCAGATCTGGGTTCCCTTTGCCCTTCAGGCTGGGAGCAGGGCTATCTCCTGCCATGCCTGCCCTGTATCCAGCATCCACCAGGATGCTGAACTTGGTTCAACTCTCTTGGCACCACTGTGGCACTTACAAGGTCACAGTGATAACTGCATAAATTTCCTCACTACAGTGGCCCCAGTTCCTGTTTCTGGAAACCCTCAGGGCTTGACAGTGGGAGCCAAAGTCAGGAGGAAGAGCCTGACTGCAGCTTTGGACTGTTTCCAATTTGCCATCTCCTGCCTGTTTTGGGAGTCCCCGGCCCCCGTCTCCAGAAACCTCTGCCAGCATTTGGCATGTGCCACCAGAGGGGGCTGCACGCCACGGCAGCGGTCCCCCAAATCCTTCCCAGGCAGGGATCCCACCGACTGCAACCCAGTTGCTGCATGTGTTGGAAATGGCTACAGAAAAAAACTCTGGCATAGTCTGATTATCAGTTAGGCTTTTTTTAAAACAGCAGCGTTCCTCTGAAGCAGATGTTATGACTCAGCCAAAAGGTCTTCTGCTTGCAGAGGAAGCACGATAGCATCCACTGCAGCCTGGAGGGAGCGTGGCTCTGCTGTGTGTGTACAGCAATGTCCTGGCACCCAAGTGCAGCACAGCCCAGCCTAATCCTGCTGCAGAGCCAACTGAGTGTGGCTGGGGGTGGCAGAATCAGGAGCCAGTCTCAGGAGGGAGGTTTTAATGGTTCAAAAGAGAAGACCAGCAGCGGGAGGGTGGCATAAATGGAAAAGGTGGTTGGTCATAAATGCAATGATTCACTCATAGCTGAGGTTTTCTGACTTGGATTTTCCAAGCAAGCTGTGCAGACAGAACGGAAGAATGGTAATTAAGAAAGAGTGGACAGTTCAGCTGCCTGACTGCACAACCTGGAGGACAGCCACCCCTGTTGCACACCTGTTGCAAATGGTTCAGGTCACTCCTGGGATCACAAATAAACCCTGGAATGCACAAGGCTGCCTAGCTACAACCACACCACATGGGAAGTGGAAACCTTTCACCACAGTAGCAGTGTGCTCTTTTCCACTGGATGCCACTTCCCTGTTCAGGGAACACATACTGATGACACGGCGCTGTACTACTCAAGCAACAGCTGCACTCGCAGCACAGGGAGGAAGAAACAGCAAGCAGACAGGCTAGTACAATTATTTCCGAATAGCTCGGCAGATCTTTTATCAGAGTATCAAACTTCCCTTTTGGCTCTGTCATTACTGCTGTAGCCCCACAGCTGCAGGACAGCACAAACAATGGCCTGGGTCCCGTATTCCCTGCCACAGCATACCCACTCTCCCTGCAACAGGGATCCCTGCTGGCACACAACAGCCACAAAAACAGGAGAAGGCCAATTTTCTTAACCTAGTGAGCTCCCAAAGCAAGATACTTCCTCGGAGCACAGATAAAGTGCAGAGAGAGAGATGTTCCGGGGCTTCAATTACACCAAATTACTTCTTTCATGATGGTGGTGGAGTGCAGTTACTTCTTAATGCAGCTGGACACAGCTGAAAAATAAAAGCCCAGATGTGCCTCCAGAAAACAACAGTGACAAGCTGCACAGAGCAACCACCCCTGGCTGCCACCTCGGGCATCCATCCCTGCTGATGCTCCCACCCTCCAGGCTGCTGGAGCTGCTCTCTGCAGCCAGCTTCTGCTCTGGCATCCAGGCAGCACCAGGTACACAGGCCCCTTCCAGACAGCTGCTGGCCGAAGGGAAATCATTGACCTTTCTGCTGCAGTCCCTAGGGTGCCTGGCACAGTACAAAACACAGGAGGAAATGCCTCCCATCCCAAAGGGAAACATAAAGCAGACACAAGGAAAGCCAGAAAGGACACAGTAAAACTGCGAAGACTTCTGCAGATATTTTTGTAGGCTTTTGAATGGGTTTTAGGAATGTAAATGTTATGCTCAATGAGAGAGAAACTTTAGCCTAATAAGGTAAAATGAAATGTTCAAAGAAGAAGCAACAGAGGAAAGGGTTGTGGTGTTTACCTCTGGCAGCTGGAAGCACAGACTGGCCCCACTGTTGCTCCAATAGCTGCCAGGTAGCAACACCAGAGCAGGGGGACCTTATCTACCCAGAGTCTGAGTGTCACAATGACATTCATCATCCTGTCACCTTTGTGTGAATGTTCTCTATATTAATGATGAGATGTTAAAAGGAAGGCCTTGCCCTGAGACTGTGTCTTTGATGCTGAACTCCTGTTCCTGTTAAGGTTCCCACCTGCAGCTGCAATGAGGTCTTGGCTTCTTCATAAAAAACCCTCTGACACTCAGCTGATGGTTATTAGATGGATATTATTAGATTAGATTATTAGATGGATATTATTATGGATAGATTATTAGATGGTCACCTATTAGTACTGCTTAATGCTCAAGCATTACACAGTGTTTATATTTCTCTCCTTCTTATAGGTCACTTAAAAATCTCCCTCATCTATTTCTTTCAGACAGTGTTTATTGTGCACTGTTTTCACTGTTTTGCTATGCTTCCTATCAAGCACTCTCCATGAAGCTCTTTAAAACCCACTCCTATGCAGTGCTAGCTTGAGGGAGCAGGCACCCTAAGACAGCTCTCAGCTCACAGCTGTGACCAGCAGAAGCTCAAGCACACAGTGGATGAATCCTGTTTCACTAACAGCTTCCTCATGCACGTACACATAGAAAGGGAAAGGAAGAGACCACATAGCAGCAACTTGCTACAGTGAAGTAGAAAACAGCAAAGGAACATCACCAGTGCTCAGGTAGTCCTCCAGCATAACACCACCTGCAGCCTGGGACCAGACACTGCTCTCTCACAGGCAGCAAAACATGGCAAAACTTGTCCACAATGCTCAGAGCTAAAACTGACAGCTTCCTACAAGTAGAGGGAAAGCCACAACCCCATGGGGGTTTCCGTCTGTCTGACTAACCTGGCTTTGCTTGCCTAAGACCTTGAAGAGGCAGAAGGTGGAGTATCTCCTGGTCAATACATATGGAATACTCCAGACTGCAAATATAGGCCTATAAAGCTTTTATTACCGTGAATTTGGGGCACCTGCATTAGCTACAAGAAGGCTATGCAGTTCAGCCTGTGCGAGCAATAGTAAAATCTGATAGCAACCATCATTCTCACATGCACTGCGAGGCCTTGTTGTGTTCATCTATGCCCTCATTGTCTTTCTCTACCTGCTCCCTTCTTTATACACAGGCCTGATCCTGCGAAGTGCTAAACACTTTGCACACACAGTGACTTCAGGGAAAGTTCACGGCGTTCAAAGCCTTATTAGCCCAGGCTCTATCTGTAGGGGGTGACGAGATCCCCGATGACATCAATCAGCACACCTTAATTAGAGTTCGAGGAGGTATGCTGATTTTTCTGTAGCTGAGGATCCAGCTCTGCACTTCATAACCTTCAATACATCATCAAACCCATGCTGAATTCTTTGTTCTCCACAGGACTGATTCTGCAGCCCCATAAATACTTCCTCTGTCCTTTTTTGCAAACAGAGTTTCCCTCTCCATATATAACCCCCTTATAATCAACAGCACTAGTGTGCCTAGCAAGACTGCTGTGTCAGGCCTGTTTTAGGAGATCCCAAGCTTCCTCATGCTCAGGCATCCCTGTAGCGGTCTGTGGATTCCAGATTAAACACGCAGGTTTATACGTCTGCCGAGACCATGTTATTAACTCAGCCTTTTACAGTGCCCTTTGATGCCATTAATTATTCTTTACTAGTTGTTAATTGTTTTTCCTGGACATCTAGTTTCTGAATCACTTCTTAGAAGAAAAAGGAAAAAAACCCAAACAAACAAAACCAACCCCCCAGTTTGCCAAACACAGCAGCAAAAGCACCACGGGAAGTCAGATGAAGCCCAAACAGCTCATACCCCCAAGACTCCAGCCTCACATGGCCCAAACCTGAGTCTCCAGCAGGGCTCTTTCTGCCATACCTCTGCCTAGTTAAACACCAGGAAATTGCTCTGCTCTCCCCAACATGGTTTAAAAGGACAGTGAGGCCACCTTGACACAGAAAAACAAGCAGGCTTTAAACCAAAGTCAAGCTCAGGTTGAAAGCCAGTTGACTCTTGCTTTCAGGCTATATCAGGCTAAATTAAGAACCACTAGTTCAATGCAGAGAGTCATCCTATGTGTCCGAAGCAAGCATCTTACAACCTCTCAGTCAGTAGAGGCAACTCTTGCTCCTGAAAGGCTCAGGATGATGCTTGATTTCAAGTGCAAACAAGCACGAGACCCACAGCACTAGGTAAAAGCAGGAAGAGGAGGTGACTATGTACTGGAGAGGAAGAGGAAGGCTCTTACTTGCAGTCGTGTTTTTCAATTTCAAAGTGAGGGTTGAAGTTGAGAATTATCTTCTGGTTGGATTCAGGAGCGTAGATGACCCACTCACAATTCTGGTGGGAGGGGTAGTCATTGGGGTACCCCGGGGAGGTGATGTACCCGGCGTCCTTGGAGTTCAGGCGACCCCCACACGGCTGAGCTGCAGAGACACAGAAGAGAATAAGGCATTGAAACAGGTTCTGAGCATCAGCTGCACACAGCAGGTCCCTCCGGGCCACTGATAGGGGTGGTCTGATAAAGACCATTCTCCAGGCCATTGACATCCCTTTGATACTCTAATATTTGATATTAATCTCTGAGCAAGGACAATTATTCTACAGAACAAACATATTCCTTTCCCCTCCACCTCCTGCCACACTTACATACCACATTTCACACAGACCAGAAAAGAGAAATGAATGCTCTTGCCAAGGCAATTACAGAGCCATAAAGTAAGAGACAGATTGATATCAAATCATCTGGAGCTGCCTCATTTTATCCCTTCTTTTGCCTCCTTTGCAAGCTGCTCTGTGGCAGTCTCCCACAGCTGCCTCGGGAGACACCAGAATTTGAACGCTCCAAATTCGATCCAACTGCAGGAGTGCAGAAAGCTTTGCTGTTCCCAGGGAAAGAAATGGAGGCACATCGGGAATGATGGTGACCCATGCCCACCCGCACTGTGTGGCACAGCTGAGGACAGCATCCATCCCCCCTGGCCCCAGCCTGCAGCCCCATGCCAGCCCCTCTCCACTTGCTGTGCTCTCCCTCCCCAACAAACCCATCTCAGCAGACTGGCCTCTTGAAACCTTGCAAGCAAACCCAGCCATCGAACTGCAGACACAGATAATCAACAGTGGTGGTTTTGTGGGACTAGCCCACAAATGGCTGGCAAGAGCTGCGTGGTGAACAGAGGAAGCTCTCTCAGCTTTGGGCTAGAACAGGCCCTAGAGGGTGATTTCATAATCAAAAAAACATTTAATCTCATGAACGCTGCAAATCAAATTTATTATTGCATTACTTGCTGAGAGGAAAATCTGCATCACGGGGTCACTTGATAACACACTACAAATCCCAACAAAGTCCCTTTCTCCACTGCATGTGTCCTGCTGGCCCCTCTCCCCTGCCACTACCCTGTCCCAGCACCATGAGCCTGCAGGCTGCAACAGCTGCCCACAGAAGACAGCATTGCCTCGTGAAACCCAGCAAAGAAGGCAAAACCCACCAAAAATGGGCAAAACCCACCAAAACCCTAAGCCCCTCCATAGGGCAGGCTGGCAGGCATACAGGTGATGACCCTGGTCCCACTGTGTGGAAAGTCTGTCCCGTCCCTGACAATAAGCAATGGGGTACAACATGGGATGCAAACCCTTGTGGGTTGTCCCCATAGCTTCCCCACGGTCCTGGAGGACTCAGGATGTGCAGAAGAGTGTGAGCGGGTGTTCCCAAGGCCCACACCTGCATGCCCTGAGGCACTTCCCCATACCCCCAAGGGACTCACTGCACAGAGGAGCATCACCCTTGGTGTAGGACAGTAACCTGATAACCCACACCTCATCAGCTCTGTGAGCCAAGGGTCTCCACAGTGCTCCCCACTGCCCTGGTCCTGTGGGACATTGCTGTTCCTTCACAGCAGCACTCACTGCAAAGCCCTAGGACGACTCAGGAAAAACAAAGCAGTGCAGACTCATATGGGCTCAACCCCACTCAGTGGGTCTGGCTCTGTTCCTCTGCCATGGGGTCTGACAGGCCCCATGGGTGTTCCCTAAGCAGGCTGTCACCAGTCCACCCGCTCTCGGTAGGGACATCCCAGCCTGCCTTCACACTGCCTTCTTGCCGGAGCCAAGGCGAGCAGCAGGAGCGAGGCAGGAGCCCTCAGCGGTATTGCTTCCTGGAGAAAAGAGCACTTTGAATAAACAACCTGCTGCCTGCAGAAAATGCACGTGTCCTGTGCGAAAACAAGGGCAACAGGAGGGCTCTTCGTGGGGCAGCAGGGCTTCCTTTGACATGAAAAAGCACTGTCTCAGTTTTCCCCATGTTTTTCATGCCCTCTAACACATTCATTCTTCAAAATAACTTTCTTCTCACACACCCAAAGGCAGCTCTGCAGCCTTCCCTTTTTTCTTAAAATAATCCTGCAAGTATCCTGAAAAATGCGAGAGGAAAAATCGCAACACTGCCACGAAGAGCTGAGAATACCAAAAAACATCTGGTTTTGTTCCACAGGAGAGCTTGCTCAACACACAAACATTTACAAACCTACGTTCTTGCACAAATCTCTTCTCTCAGCAAGGCATATTTGCCCACACATGTGTCTGTGTGGGTTTGGAGGGAGGGAGAGAAAGACATTCACGTGGAAGGAAGAAATTCATGGACTTGTTGACATCAATGTACAAACAGACGTGTAATTCACACTTCACTCATGTGCGCACTTTCACACCTTCTCATAAAAATTCACACCTCGTTTGCACACATGTCCACCCCCTCCAGCAAACAAAAATATTCAATCTGCAGATTATTTTTCTTGAAAAGGGCAAAGTCTCGAAACAATGAAAATACAGTCAATCCTTCCACACCTCATCATCCCCTCCCGTCTCTCCAGCTTTCACACACATGCTACCCGCTAGGCTGATACCACCAACATCACCCACCACTCAGAAGCTGCTAGCCCCTTACTCACACTGGATACCGTGAATACCCTGTAAGCCCTTGCAGCTCAACCAGTTGGAGGGGAACTGCCATGTGAACAGAGGTGTCAGGCTCCAGTTTGCTCCAGCTCTTCCCCAACAAATGAACTCAGGAGCAGAAACACAGATTTACCCTGACCTTGAAACTTCTCCCTTGCCTTGCAAGGCCATTGCAGTTCAGTGGGACCAAACTAAGGAAAACTCTAGGCTTGATCCTAATTTCAGATCAGCTTGGTGCCCAAATTAAACTGTTGGTGCCAGCGAGGACAGTCTGAGTGAGAGGGGCTGAAGCCCAGCTCTCTGTACCTCAGATCTCTCCAGCAAAATGGGACAAGCAGGTGAAACCACCGAGTGAACAGGAGCACCAGTCTCAGGTGTTCAGATACCACCAGGAAAATGTCACCATCTTTCTGCAGCAGGGAAAGTCTCCCACCAGCAGGAAACCTGTGTCTCTCAGAGGAACAGATTTTGTACTCCTATTCATCCTTCCCAAGGAGGTCCAAAGAAGTGAAGGGGGCTACTTCAGCACAGTGCTGCCTTGTCCATGTGGTGGGCAACAGCATACCAGGGAAGCTGGGGCTTCTTAGAGTTCTCTGAAGAGGTAAAATTACTTTAACATCTCTTTAATTGTTCTGTCAGGCTTTTTGTCTTTTGACTCACTGGCATCTAGTAGATGAACACTTGCAACAACAACAGCAACAACAAAATCTATCACCATGCCCATTGATGGGCAAAGAGTTTGCCTCAGCAGTAATACCAACCACTGTCCTTCTGTATAACATACAGCCTGTTTTGTACACAGTTGAGGGTGAGTGGCATGACTACTGCTCTGGGAGCAAGATGTGTTCCACAGCTAATGGGCTCTGGCAGCTTTTGCCAGCCCTGAACTCACTTAATAAAATTAAAATTAAGTTCTGAAGTACCAGCCAAGTCTGCCAGGTGCGCGGGACATCCCATTGCTCAGTAAGCAAAATGCAGACACTGAAAGCAAACTGCTGGGGCCCCTGCCAGTCCACATGGTAGAGAGGCCAGTGGAGTGCTGTGCCAATGGCAAGGCCACAGGAGAGCAGCAGGGCTCCTCAGTGGAGGCTATGGAGGTCGACACTCACAGGCAGTGCTAGAGCAGTCTATGTTCAGGATGGAAAAATCTGCAGATCCCCTCTTTCATTAAGGCTCACCACATAACTTACATTATCCCTGCAACTCTCTCCTTGCAGGACCACCCCAATAGGGTAACTACACCAGAGGATGACAACCAAGTCGTAGGGATAGGAAAGGAAGACCTGGAGAAGTTCACAAGGCGGGGACTTCTGCAAATGCTGCAGTTACAGGGAGCAGTTCCAAATTTTCCCATGGAGAAGGGTATCAGCAGTTGAGTTCCTTACCCTTTGCAAGGGGCAGACACTTCTTTCTCTGCACTAATCTGCTGGAGACAGGCTGATGAAATCTCCTCCTGCCTCCTCCAAGCCACAACAAGCAATCACCACCCAGGGGACCCAAAATATAACATCCAGGTCTCGGGAACCTTCACCCACACTTGGGTTTTTTCATCTCTACAACTCATCAGGGGCATGCTGAAACCTTAGGCCGGGAGCAGGGCATTCTCCTACTTGAATTTCCTGCCGATTAAACCCCTCTGGATTTCCCTCACCCCGGGAGTGCAAGGCTCACTGTTATTGTTGGACCTTCCACACAGAAACTAAAGCCAACTCTGCCTGTAACAAAAATAATCATCACCAGAGAGGTCAATTTCACAACAAACACATACTACAGCCTCTCAGAGCTTGTAGTGTCCAGCACAAAACTATCACGTGTTTTAATCTGCTGAGTTCAGTTTACTTTGTGGGATGCAATTCAGGGCTGTGCACAAATTTTAAGGTGCTCTGGATGCCTTAGAAGCAAGCAGCTACATCACTGTCTGTGCTGCTTGAAAAGAGCAAGGAAGAGGGATCCTAGGAGCTCCACAGCAGGTGGATGCACCACCTAGCTTTGGCACTTCTCTTTCTCACATGAGGCTCTACACTCTCATTTGACCACTGCAGAAGATTTCCATGTCCCAGAATTCAACACCAGCCAGAGGAGATCTGCCCTGCCAACCCTCCGAGAGCACAGCAAAATATGGGTCCCGGCATGCACGACCCAGTGCTCTCAGAGCTGCTCAGCTTGGCTGGAGCCCTTCCGCAGGGAACCCTGTGTTTCATTCCTGTTAGAGTCAAACAGCTCTTCAGGAAGCAGAGTTTTTTAAGGTCCATGTGTGTCCAAGCACTTTGCCAAATCCCAGTATGGAGGAGACAAACAGACCTCTTCAGCCGTAGATTCCTTACTGCTAATGTTTATCCTGCCTCGGTCCCTGAGCTTTGACCCTGGCTGGGCACAGTTAATGTGGCAGGGGCTCTCACCCCACACCACACAGCACAACTTTGGCATGAGGCAGGAACACAAATATGAACTCTTAGATACAAATGATACAGCTTAGCCATCGGCCAAGGAGAGAGACATAGTGCAGAGGAAGCTAATAAGATTAGATATTTTATTCCCAGTAGTATAGATCATTTTAGCAGAAGCATGTTTGCTTTGGATTGTGTGATAAAGCTTCAAAGGCTTCCTGAACAAATTAATGGACAAACACACCCAAGCAATACAAAGCACTTACATGCACATTTCATTCCAGAGCACTACCCACATCCACATTTTGGGATTTTACACAACCAGGGGAAGTCCCCTGAACATTTCACTGAGTGCCTTTACCAGCTTAACTAAAATTTCACTTAAAAGTAGAGGCACAGCAAAGCAGAATTTAAAGACTGCTTTTGTGATTTGAACTAGGATTTTGTTCAACTCAAAGTGTCTCAAGCCTGTCACGAGACAAGCTCATAAAAACACTGACTGGGCTTAAGCAAGAAAGGAACGCGCCAATCCATCAGTTGAGGAATGCAGCCATTTGACCGCTTCCTAAGGCAACTGGGAAGGGATGCAATATATTCACTTTATAGCGCTGGACAGCAGCGAGAGGAGAACGCCGGAAAGCTCAGCAAATGGAACATTTTAGCTGTGAGCCTTTGCAAAAGGAGATTATTTTAAATAAGAAGGGAGTGTTGGAGCAAGGAAGAGAGAGGAGGAGATTTGGAGACTTCTGATACCTGCACTTTTTTTGCCATGTTAATCCACAAAAGAATTAAGTGGAAACCTGAAATAGAGACCTACTTAAGCTTCACCGTGGAAAATGAGAGGGCCAAATCCTGCATGCAAATCCAGGTAATTCGCTTTGAAATGATTGGAGTTCAGCTGATTTCCACCCCTGCAGTTCTGGATAGCCTTTCAGGGGCTGACATTGCTTTGTACCACTTGAGCCAGTGACAATCTTGACCTTTAAATGTCCATCCTGTCCACCCCTTCTCTTGTATCTTTGATGAGATTTTATATCCTGTTTTTACATGGTGCCACCTTCACTAACTTTATTATTTGTCATCCTATATCACAGGCAAATGCAATTCCAATAGGGCAACCAGCTTAATAGTGTTAGTCTTTATATAGATACATGTGCACACAATTCTCCCAGCTTGCCTGCAAATGTAATCGGTGGGTCTGGAATTACAGCTCCTGGCTACTCTAGTAATCATTCCAGAGAGCATGCAAGTGTGTGTGTGTGCGCGTGCACATGCAAGGGAGGCGGATAAGCACATTTTGAACTTCGAGGAATCTTTCCTGCTTCTCCTCACTCTGTGTTAGGCTCCCAAGGGTTTGAACTCTCATGGAAACACACTGCCATCTCCCAGGAGCACGTGGCAGCTTCAGGAGACCTTCAAGCTGCAGGTCAGGCAGTTTCTAAGGAAAACTTCGCAGGTACTGCAGGCAGGGAAGCAGATTCAGGGAAGCTTGAAGGCTTCCTGCATGGCAGCCTGCCACCCTACCTATAGGATACATTAGGAAAAAAAATATGAGGATGAAACAATTTGCTGAGCCAACCCCGTGAATGCTGCCAATAACAGACTGGTTAGAGAGGGCCATGGAGGCAAGAGACATTTCTGACTGCACACATGAAAAAAAGATTTACCTAGGACTCCTCTCTCAAGAGATTCATGCTCGATGAAAGGTGTTCAATGCCTCTGAAATACCAATTAGTTTTAGTATTAGAAAAAGTCCAAGAATAAAAAAAAAAGCTTAGCTCATCTCCCCCCACACCCTCAAATCTTCCTCACACTTTTTGTATCACCTCGCAGGGCCCTGACACTCATCTACTCTGAAACTGAATCCTGCTTTTCCCCACCAGGCAAGGGCACTTTACTCTTGACTCTTCCCAAAGCACCTGGCAGAGACTCTCCGAATCCCACAACACCCCTGCCTTGGCCTTCCCTCCCAGGAACCCTGTTGGAATCCCAGAGCAAAACGCAGCACCTCGGCTGCATTCAGCCCCACAGATGGGACGGCGAAGGAAGCAGAATCTCCGGAGCCACCCAGGGAGAGCCTCACTGAAGGTGCCTCCATGCACGCTGCCGAGCGGCAGAGGCTTCAGCCTTTTGACAGCTTGCTCAAATTCAGCTACTGCTGAGCCTCACTACTAGCACCCAACTTATTGCACATTCTGGGAAGTGTCTTAAACACATTGTTACCTGCTGAGCACATATTCGGCAGTCAAGCAGAAAGAGAGGAAAGTAGGAGCAAGTTTGGGGGTGTGCATGAGGGAGAATGTTGCTGAACATTCTCTGGGCTCTGGGCGTGTCAGAGAGAGCACGGGGAAGGGAAGGATGAAGAAATGTGTGTGTGGCAGCAACAAGGCAGTCCCCTGACCGGAGGGCCCCTGTGTGTAAGAGGAAAGTAGAGATCTGTGTGTCTGTGAAGAGAGAGGAAGAACCAAGGAGACTAAGTGTGTGTGTGTTTACATGCACAAGGGGCTGGGGTTTTTCTCCCTCCTCTTCTCACATGCATCCTTTTAAAACCAGGGCCCAAAGGAGCCTTTCAACAAAATGTAGGCAAAGTAAAAGGACAGTGTCCTTTTGGCTTCACCATCTCCCTAGGAGGGACACAGAGAAAGGCAGGTGTTCAAGCCCTCCACAGACAGCACTTCACAGCTAGGGGTGACCCACCAGAACAGCTGGGCAGATGTTCTGCCTTTGTCTCAAATATATGTGGAGAACTGAGGGCAGGTTTCAAAGACCTAGAGCCCAGCACTTCATCTCTGGAGCCTATTTTCTTTGACTTGTCAAGTATGAAGTGAGGGGAAGAAGCATTCAAAGTCCCTACAGCCATCCAGCCCTGCAAGTAATACTTCAGGTTATTCTGCATGCCAACCTGCTGCTTGTGCCCTTTTTCCCAACCTGTTGGGGAGGAAGCCTCACCAAGGCTGTGGTTGGAGCTCCAGCCCCCCAGATTTAGCCTAGCTGTCCCTCTCAATGTGTTTCACAGACACCACTTGCACATAGAAAGGGTTACAGACCCAAGCTGTGATTTCAAGTGTTTGGCCCTGTGCCTGCCGACCTCGTGCTGACAAACCTCTCTGTGTCTACACTTATGTCTTTTCACTGCACAGGCATCAAGCCTGGCTCAGGATCTGGCCTTCTGAGATTGCGATTTGGCTCAGGCAGGGAGCAGGCTGACCCTTTGATTCTGAGTGTGATTAAAACCATGCTACTGTAGTGCTAAGCCATGTGCAACACTGTTAGCAACAGCCCTGATTTATGTTGTTGCTAGTATTGCGGTTTCCACCAGGGTGTAGACAGGGATTTAGAAAATAGCCCAGCTACCTCTTTGTCTGTGCGTGTATTATAATTAGAAATGTGTCAAAGGGCTGTTACAGAGTGAGGATAGAGCTGGAAACGTTCACACCCCACTTCTGCCCCCACCTCCGCGCTGACACCATCAGTCCCATCTTGGGTGTGTGCATGCACATCAGCTCTCCACACTTCCCGGATTAGACAACTGTATTCCTGAGACCCCATGGGGACACAGCGGTGGTGACTTCACCACACAATGGAGAGCAACTTTAGCAGCTTCCAGTTTGCTCTCAGGCTGCTGCAATCTGCCCCAACCATTGTGGCTAAATGACAACTTTTTTTCTATTTCGATTTCAGATAGGATCACAGGTTTCAGATGCAGACGATTTATTTTCCTAGCACAGCTGCTCTGTCAGAGGTCATATAATTTGGCAGCAATCCCAGTGCTTAAAAATTAATTTTTCCTTATTAATACAACTGGGGGTCCCACAGGATAGGATCCCAGCCTTATCTGAACCTGACAGCTTCCTAAACCCCATGAAGGATGCTTTCTCCTCTCAGGCTATCTGCAGTACAAGGCCACCACGTCCTGGAGCTTGGCGGCACGGGAGGTTTCTGCTAGGAAACCCACCCAGCTGCCTGCCCGGAGCAGCACGCTGCTGGGACGGGAAGCGCTGCCTCCTCCGGCCCGGCAAAGCGGGCTGCTTTCTCATTTTAACCTTCTAAGCCATGCACAAGGTACCAAACACAGAGCAGACACTGAGAAGGAGGCTGGAGGGGGTGAGAAGGGGAGAAGGAGCAGGACAGGGAGATGGCAATCACCTCTGTAGAGCCCCCCGGGTCCGGCATATGCATGCCTGTCACTCCAGACACCACACACCACGATTTTCTGCAGCAGTAAAATTAGGAAAACAAAATGCAGCAGCCTAACCTGGGTCAGAGCCCCCCACTGAGCTTGTATCAGTCGTTTTCAGTGATGTTCCTGACAACTATCTGACTTCTAGTCTAAAAAAGCTTTTGTTCGCAGTAAGAGCTGAGTTAACAGCACGCGGGCATAAGGCACTACACTCAATGCCTGCGTGGGTGTGTGTGTGTGCATGTTTGTATGTGTGGCCGTGCGCCTGCTTGGCAGCAATTTGTTTTGGTCCCTCTCCCCACCTTGCTAAATCTCCTAAGTCATTACTAAAAATATCAGCTTTTAAGCAAACTATTTGGAAGGCTTCAGGGTGAGCTTTGCTCGAAGCTGCATAAACATCATCTGAACGGCTCAGTACTTGGGTCACTCATATCTGTTACTTTCTTACTTCATTGCTTTTTACGGGAAAATGAAAAACACACAGCCATCCAGCCTTCAGATTTATCTTCCCGGGTCTCCCACCCACTCTCCTCCATGGTTATCTCAGGGTTTGCTTGGCTACATACAAATTGGCAGCTGCCCTGTTTATCTCTTACTGTAGAATTATTGCATGAGGGTTTTTTCCATGTGGATTATCATATTATTGTCTATTAAAAACGTCTCCCCTCTCTACTAACCTCCCTTAGGGAACCTAAAGAGGGACTTTCATAATGGGGGAAGGCTTTCAGATACACCAGACTGAAACATAAATCCATCTACCTCTGGCATGTTTTCTTTACTAGGCTGGCTAATTTACTGGAGCTGAGTGTAGCCTGATAGAGGTTTGTGTCCCATTACCCCGTACCTTTGCTCACTGGGCTGGCAATCCAGTCATTTGACTGGGTTTGCAGCCACACAACATCTCGGCAAACAACCGCTGGTGTCAGCCGCAGGGAGACAACTTCCTTGCTGGCTCCAACACCATGTGATGCTCTGCTTAGCCGGGAAAACCCCGCGTTCAAATAAACACTTCTTTACAGCGACTGAATAGCCTCAGAGTCATGGCTGGCTTACAAAACCCTTCCCCAGTTAAAAGTCCTGATGCCTGACTCACTCCAGGATAGAAGGAGGTGCATGGATGGACACAAGCACACACAGTCAGCTCAGCAGCCAAAGAGATCGCAGCCAGGCTAGCCAGTGCACCCTCAGGAACCAGCCTCAGGTTGCAGCCCGATCTGCCACAGCACAAAACCCACTCCACTAGACCAGATATTGCTTCTGCAAGAGGGACCACCAGACTCACACTCAGCAAGGGCCTCCCAGGACACTGCTCCTTCTCTTCATCCCATCGAGTGCCCGTTCGTTTTCCTACTTGAACAAAAGATGGGATTTTTTTTCTTTCCTTTATAACCATAAGGAACAAGGTGATGCCAACCGGCAACCGAACGTATGTCGGGAACGTCTGTGCTTCGCTGCTGCAGAAAAGAAGGATTTTTTCAGGCAGCAGAGACTCTCCCACTTCCCTTTTCAAGGGGGAGCTGCTGGCCACGCAGCTCCGGGGCAGGAGAAGGCGGAGAGGCAGAAGGCACACCACACTCTGCCATCCTCTAACACTGCACGGGTTAGACTGCGGCTTAGGGCCCTGAGCCATGTCCCGAGGCCCCGACTAACGGGAAGGCAAAGCCACAGCTCAGCAGCTGCTGGCTTGGCACTACGGTCCTGCCAGGAAGCTCTTGGGCTGCTGAGTGCAGAAGGAGCCCCGAGACAGCAGTGGGCGGCACATCCTTTTCCTCCAGGGACTACTTCAGGTTGCTACCCTGTTGCCCCCATTAGCCAAACCCAAAGTCAGTGGCCGCGGAGCACACGGCCCATCCTCAATCCGCTCCATCCTCAATCCGCTCCTCTCCTGTCCCCATGCCGAAGCAACGCAAAGACCGGGGCTTCATCCCAGGGCCTCCTGACAGCCCAGCCTAGCCCTTCAGCGAAGACCAGAAAAACACACTCGCTCCCCAAAACCTGCCACGAACCCGCCTGGTCCCGGGACAGCCCGGCGTTTGCAAAGTAAGCGCAGGTCCGGCGGGCAGCCGTGCCGGGGGGCTGCCCGAAGGGTGCCGCCACCGCCGCCAAGCTTCGCCCGCTTCCAGCGCAGCCCTGCGCGGCTCCGCCGGTCTGCTCCCTACCAGATGATTTTGATTCCTCACCTAAAGTTTCCCGAGGTTGCGGCCGGCCACGGGGCTGCGGGCATCCGGATGCGGGTGTCCGAGATGCGGCGGGTCCCTACCGCCTCCCCTCCATTCCCCGCAGCCCCCCCAAAAAAACCCAGCACGCAACTTTCCAACGCGGCTCCGTCCGCTCGCCCCTCACGCCGGGCGATGGGAGCGGCGCGGCTACAACCCTGCGTGTCTTACCGGGGGCTGCGCCATCCCCGCCCCGCCACACGCGCGATACCCCCAAAACCCCGCGCTGCGAAAGGTCCGTACCGCGGCTAAGCCCTCATGTATTTCCTAAATTCATTCCCACGCAAAGCCGCTATGCGTGCGCCCAGGACCGCGCCCGGGCACCCGAAAGTTGGGCGGCCGGCGAGGGCTCCCTCGCTCGCCCGCCCGCGGCTGGGGCATCCCTCGCCCCGCAGGGCGCCTTACCTGTCTCTGCCGTGCCTCCGGTGCCGGGCAAGCACAGCCCTAGAAATCCCCACGCGAGTAGAAACGTATCCATCCTTCGGAACGAATTATTTAAAAAAAAATAATAAAAAAATCAAAACCCCACAACACAGGACCCCGGGGCTGCGGGGCCGGGCTTCGCCTCCCTACCCCGGGCGCGCCGCGCCCCGCGTGGGCGCCCCACTCGCGGGCGGCTCCTGCGGGGCTCAGCGCGGGGCGGCG
>VWZF01005090.1:0-27109 GCA_013396755.1 Sclerurus mexicanus
CTCTTAAATGGATGGCCTTACAGCAATCCATCTGACAATCAAGCTCCATCTGACAGGACTAAGTGAGCTCTATCTGCCCGGGTTTGGAGTTAAAGTTGTCCTTCTCTTAGGATGGTTGCCGGGGGGCTAGTGAGCCCATCCTGCCCATGGACACACTTTGTCTGACCCTTCAGCTGAGACCTGACTAGCATGGGAGACCCTACCAGAGGCATGTACCACCACCAGCACAGCTTGCAACCTCATAAGGGCACGCAAGCTTCTCCCCCATGACAAGGGGTGTCCATGGAGACGGGTTAAGCAGTAACTCCAAGTTAATTAACAAGAGATGCAAAATTTCCCAGACTATCCTGAGTTTAATATTTTCCCTGTCATTTTCTGCCTTTGAAAGGAAAGCTCTAAATAAAGGATGAAACACAATAAAACAAAACCAAAACAATTTCCCTGAGATCAAGTCATGATAGTTCCTCCTTTGCCATCTATCACATTTGATCCTCTCAGTGTTTGATTCTCTCAGAGAATTCAGTATTTTTTTCCTTCATTTCAGTCTCTTTAGACTCTTGTACTGTTCCGATCACTGTGGCAAGTACTTAATTTCATTGATGGAACAGAATTTGTCTGTACCTGATCTTACAAAATGGGCTGTGTTCTCTCATTCATCAGCTTCAGCACACATTCTATATAGTTTTTTCTATTAATCTTTTCTTCTCTATTTCCTCTTGTAAAGATACAATTTTTTTGTGGTAGCCACATTCCTCTGTACAGGTTACAAGCTTTTGCAAATGCAAGAATAGTTGTTTGTTTTTCCTAAAGTGTTTTCAGGAAGCTAAAACATTTCAGAATCTGATTTTTTCTTTAGGAAAATTTTCAACTCTTTTTCATCTGTAGAGAGAAAACATAATGATTTACATATTTTAGAAAGAAAATGCTTGCTATATAAAGGACAGTTCTTTCATATGTTAAGCAAGATGAGTCAATTTTTACCATATTTTGGTTCCATAAAATTACAACACTGTCTTTGAGGAATTCTTTGCAAGTGGAGATACAGGAATAACTAGAGCCCCCTTCACAGCTGCTGGTTGTCAATAACATTGCTGTATCAGCAACATGCTTAAACAATCTGGGATGACAGGAATGCTATTTCCTTTTCTCTCCAGGTGGGAGCCACTCCCCACTTTTGCCTTGATTAAAGACAGTGACCCCAATGTCAGCTGCCTGGGATTCAGGAAATATACCACCTTTTTGTAATGACAGTTTTAGGATTCCAGGGTTTAGTGCGTGGAAGTGTGTTGTTTGGTTTGGTTTGGTTTCTTTTGTAAGGGGGTGAGAGGAGAGTAGAGGAAGGGGGAGCTGGCTTGCCTAATAACTATGCTCACTGGGATAACATTTATGTTGTTTTTAACCAAGAAGGAGTACATAGAAATGTGCTAGCACAGTATGAACTGCATTCACAAAGGACCTTTCACGTGCTTTTCACAAGTAATGCCTTGGTGCACATGCCAAATGATGCGTGGTTCTGCTCAGTACTATTCTTTCAAATATAGTTTTGTATCTCCTAAATCATAAGAGGTACATCAGGTAAAGAATAATCTTACAAAACAGAACAACCAAAATCCCTCCCCCCATGTCATAATTGAGTGAAATCATGCTAACTTCATTCTTTTGACTGACTGATGACAAGCCTCATGGGGGGTTATACAAGTCATAGGATCACCCACATTTTACCACAAGCATACTGTCTCTTCTCAGTAAAACCTTTCTTCTCAGACTGTGATATGTGGTGAATTAGACACACTAAGTTTCATCTCCATACTTGTATCATTTGTATTAATTGTTCCTAAAGAACCATGTATGTATACCAAGTATGACTTGGATTTTTTTTAGGTACATTTGAAATTGGCATGGTAAAGAGCTGCATTATGCTTAGAGTAGAAAATAATGAAACTTGCTAGTAGCAGATCAGCCTTTCTGAGGATCAAGTGCCCATCCTACACATGATTCTGGGGGTATTACTTCAGAATTATCTAGTTTGGATGTGTATCCTTAGTGTTCACTGTTAAGGATCACAGAGAGATATCAGTCATCTGACTTGAAATAGACACCTTATGAGTGCATGATGTCCCTCTGGTAACCTTTAAAGCACCTTGTTGACTCTAGGATCTTTCTTTAGAAGGACTGGTTCACTAGGCTCTTCAGGATAGTTGAAATTCATATGCAAAAATTGCATTGACTAGTTTTTGTATCAAAAGTGGTGTGAAAAGGTCTTGCAGATTGTCAGAAATGTAGCCTAAAAGTTTTAGTCTATTTTTGTAGTTTATAAATTTAATTTCCTACTTTTACTCTAAGAAAGTGATGAAAATTGAGGTCACAAAAGACAGAGAAAATGCTAAGTGTATCTGAACACTAAAATATAGATAGATAAAACAATATGGATCAAATACTTGCAAAAGCCATGTAGAATTTAGCAAGTGAACAGAAATAAACTCAAAGGATCAGAAAAATAAAATGTGTCCTTACTGAAGAAAATGAGACTTTCACTTGAGGAATACATATGAATACTTCATTTTATCCTCTCCAGCTGACAGGCAAATTACCTTTATATTCATACAGAAACAGTCAAAAAACCTAATATTACTTGGATTTTTAATCTTGTAAACACTTAGCTACTAAGATCTCAGAAATTTTTCTTCAGTTTAAGAATAAATCCTTTGAAGGTTAGAAACAATACAGGAGGACACTGGATTTGATAAAAGTTTCCAAATTAATATCCTAGACAAGACTTCTTGACCATTATTCTGTCATTGAGTGCTTTTCCATAACCACAGTGTTATAAAACTGGAAATGCATTTACAGCAGAAACAAGAAGGACCAAAACAAGGTGCAACTATTTTTCTGAAGCTGACTTTTGCAAATAAATTGCAAATGTAAGGTCAAACAGAAAATAAACTCAGTTCCTCAACTGTTATCTTTTAATTACAATATCACTGGACTAGGTTCAGGGTCTACTAATTGGTACATACCTGTCATAGAAGTTGGACTAGCAGCCTCACTCTTGCAGCAGCAGGAGGAAGGGTTGCTATGAAACTAATTACAGCTATCAGCAGTGGTTCTGTTTTAAATGGTGTATGAATTAGGCAGTCTCCTAGAAGCACACACAAGTGAATTTGACATTAACAATGAACAGCTCTGTGAAATGAACGCAGTATAAATTTACTTAGTCCATTCTTTAATTAGACGGACAGCTCTACTCTTATTTGGCCTCTGAAGTAAATTTCAGTGAAAAACTTAAGAGGCTTTTCCCCAGCAAAGTGAATTTTGCCACATACTTGGTGCCTTATTACAATACAGACCGTATTCCAATTCCAATTACACTAATGCAAGCTGTGAGTAACTTCATTGTGCTCACTGGAATTACTCTAGATTTACAACAGTGTTACATGAGATTTATACCTCTATAAATTAATCTGAAACATGGCCACATGGTCTAGCTGGTTGTTAGCTTAATAGGAAAAATATAGTTGCATAAATAGTTGATATCTTTCATACTAATTTGAGACCTCCTCAAAGCTGCTTACTTATCCATTTATATTAATTTACTACACCAGAAACATGTCCAATTAATAAAATATGTAATTCGTTCACTGTCACGATATGCCAAACTTTTCCTTTCTGTTACACCTCTTCCTACATGATATTTATCTCTCTGAAATGTTTGGTGCTATTCTTAACACCATAAGGATGGCAGAGGTTTGTTTTATCATAACATTCTGTTTCTAAGGCTGCGGAAATAACCATCCTTTTTCATACTGATGACCACACAAATCTGAGTTGGGGATTAGAGCTGACCTACCAGGGAAGCCACAAATTATATGTTTTCAAGGAACACGAGTATTGGAAAAGGATTGTAATATTAATTAAAATTTTTACATGGGATTGTCAAATTGTTTCTCAGCCACTCTAGATTTCAATAAAAATCTCATTTCTGTCTGGGATCTAGAATTTTCACACCTATAGAAACAACTGAGACAAGGCATATTTTCTTTTATGTAAAATGGATTGCTTTTAAAGCATTAAGGAAACTAGATGGGCCCTCTATCATTCATCTTGCACTGTCCATTGGGTTTTTGTTATTTTTTCATAGAAGAATTTAATATAAGTTGCAGAAGAAAAATCATGCAAATTATGATTACACTAAATTAAGCTGTTCTCAGCTCTATTAGTGAGCTAAGGCCAGGCTGAGTTGCCTCCCAGAGGCCTCATTGTTCACTCTTCTAGGCAATAAAATAGCTGCTCCAGAGTCATTACTGTATATGAGACAAGTTGCTCTAGCTCCCCTCAATGAGGAACCTGACCCAGGACTTTATAGCAACAAATCATCCAGTTTCTACAGAGATAATTTAACTCTTGCTCTTCTGAGTGCAATGGAGAACAACAACAGCGATGTTACTGTAGACAAGTGCTTTCCTAATCTTCGTGTAGTAAAAATGTCCTTTCTTAGAGATGACAGCCATATGGGTGTAATAGTGTGTCAGACAATACATTCTGGTTTATGATACCTTTAACCATGTACTCCAAACTGAAGAAACAATGTGCTCCAAACCCCAAACCTGCCTTGGGAAAAGAAAATAAAGAGGAAAAAAAAAAGAAAAATTAAACGATCAAAAGAAAAAAAGTCAATTCCAAAGGAAACTTGTAACAGGAAACATAAGATTACTTGTCGTCATCTGTATGACTGCTTGCACAGGTACAAAGCTGAGGTCTAATGGTACTACTTTGTTGGAATATAGTACTTTTTCTTGTCACAGAATAAATATAGTGTGAAGAAAGAAAATAAAATATTAATCATCTATAAATTCCTGAAATTTTGAACTTTAATCTTTATTATTTCTTTCATAAGTGGACTGAATTTAGAGAAATAAGATGGAGTAAAGAAAGCTCTTTTCCTTTGATGCTTTGAATTGTACTAAGAAGCATATTTTGTTTTCTGATCCTTAGAGATTGGTACATATGTTTGGATACCAGCAAGCTTACTTCTATTTTGTCTTACTGTCAGTCGAGCAATGAAACAACAAAAACAAAAAATCTTTTCTCTGTCTCACGCATGCATGTACAAAATCACAAATAAACTGTATTTAAGGAAGTTAAATTCTTAATATTTCTTTTTTTTTTTTTCCCCTAAGGTAAGAAGTCTGGAAGATAGAATGGAGGAATAGTATTTTTTAACTTTTATAGTTGCTGTAGAAAAAAATGTAGGGAGAGTTCAAGGATGGAAAAATACTTTTGAGTTATACTATATTGCTGCACAGTATTTTTATCTGTATTCTTGTTAGAGTGTTCTCATTACCACTTTTCCCATCATTGTTATTGTTGTTGTTGTTATTATTTTTTATTTTGTTACTTAGTTTCCAAAGTTAGCTCTCTCTCTATATATATACATATAAAGTGTTGGGGTTTTTTTTCCTGCTTTTCATGTTTGCAAAACTGCTAAGATGGCTATATTTCAACTGCTCCAGAAAACAAGAGTTAGCAAGCACCTAACCAATGTTCTATATCCAAATGCTTAGTCTGCTTGCATATTAAGCTTCTACCAATTTCCAGAACACAGACAAAATAAAACCTTAGTCCTCGCTATCCATCGGAAAAGTGACAACTCCTGGAGGAAAAATTACAATTGAAGTTAAACAAATGGGGCAAACAAAAGCAATTGCAAAAATTACCAAGGGCCACATAGACACGCACAGGATAGCTTTGGGGTGTTCAATTATGAACAAATTAGGACTATGTCACCTCATAAAAATAAACAAAACACACTTTGGCTCTAGTACCTTAATCAAGTGGGAAAGGGTTGGTAGTAGACAATTAAAAAAACACATTTGCCTGTTAAATTATAAGGCTACTTACTCCAGCTTAGATGTCATCCCTCAGGTAGCAAGTTTAATTTACCTGCATAGCTTATATTGGTTAGCCTGGTGGAATAAACTGTGCCAGAAAAAAATAAAAAGTGTTTTTTCTGTGGTTTTTTGGTATAAACGTGCAAAATTTTGGAAAAGAAAGATTACATGTGTTATATGAAAAAGTATTTGTGGTCTAGATGTGGTACAAATTATAAAGCTCTCATATATAGGGCTTATATATGTGATAAAAATTCTTGTAAAGAGCTTGAAAATATTTAGAAAAATAAAGTTTTAACACTATAATTCTTATATTATGATGTAAATTGTGATGTCCATCATCCTTTATGACTCTGGCTTTCTATTAGACATATTAATTTTCTTATATGATTATTTTCTCCCCATCTCCACAACAATGTTAACTGAATATTCCATAGATAATAAAATGTTCTTATTATACCTACCTTATGGGTAAGGAGCTGAGATTCAGAGGATGGAATTGGTAGATTAATCATACATCATAAGTGTCTAGTTGTGAAACACAGTGCAAACTTCAGAAGATCAGAATATGCACTTGTTATTCATTGCATACTTAAGGGCCTAAGCACAATTAAAATTTTTCAAGCATCCAAAAGGTATATTTCTTGACATGCCCAGAAGTCTTGACAGTGCTTAAAAAATTGATAGATTACCTTATCCTAACGGTCTCTAAGGAACTACAAAGTAAATATCTTCCTGTCTTGTCCATGTATTTGCTCTAGTAGATGTTCCCAGAACAAACCTGCTAAACCATATTGTGTGCAAGAAACAGCTGCCAGCTGTTGGTGCCATCACTATCTTTTAAGAAGGCAATACTAGCAAAACTGTCATTCATACATGAGAAATTATGTTTAATTTTCTCTTCTCACTGGGGGAATTGAAATGAGTGACTCTGAAACATTGGAGTATGCAATAGCATGTAGCATAAAATATACAGTAGATTCAGATGGGATATTTTGTCCTTTCAAATCTAATTCAATTTGTACAGAATAATTAGAAAGAATAAAAGTAGCAAGTTAGAGCATGAATACAGGAGTGGGTGCAAACAAGCTTGATCACAGAGTGGTTTGACAGCATGGACATGCTGCTGTGGTTCTTTGTTCCCATGATCACAAGACTCAAGCTAACTCAACACAGTTGCCACAGGGCATTAGAAGAGCTACCTCAACAGCAATTAGTTTTGACTCTAAAGACTTCTGCTTATTATACATGCTAGAGGGACTAACCCACTGCCTAGTATTTCCTTAAATCAGAAAAATTTTTGAGAACTAAAGAGTAGATTTGAATCTCATGATAACAAACCATTAAATGATTGGCTATGACTGTCCAAAAGTAAGTTCTTGCTTTGTTTTTTGATTTGTATCTAGGGCAGAAAGGCAGAGACTGCAAATTACAAGCAGATGAACTATGTTTTCTTTAGAGTTATCAAAATGTCAAAGACAATATGTTTAGCTACCAACTAAACAAGAGTGGGTGTCAAAAGGAGAAAAAACACATCACAAGTGCAGGAGTCACTGTAAAAATCAGTGCTCAGCCATGACTATGAGTCAGGGATATTTCAGCTGTTTACTGTAACAATCATGAAAAATCTGTGTATATATATAGGTACATGTGCTCTATTCAAAACCTACTGCTTGATAAGAAGCCAATATACATGAAATTTTTTTTTCAATACATTCTTTTATGATTTACAGGGATGATAACTTTAATTAGGATAGAGGATGCCAGGCATGTTACAGAATAAGAATTCATGGCAGACAATGTGAACTTTTTTGAGATTTTTCAGGTCTCAGCATGTGCCAAGTGCTTTCCTGGCACACACTAAACTCAGGTACTAGCCCACTTTCACCAGAAAAGGAAAAACAAAAAAAAAAAAGAGAGAGAGAGATGGATGCCAATGACCTACTTTTAAAACACAGGAAAACAGTTACTCAGAACTTGAGTAAACTGATCCAGCTGACCATCTCTACATATAATTGTCCTTCAGCACTGATAGCTAAAGCTCTAATTCCAGTGGGGAAAGAACTCATTTGAAAATCTAGACATGGGCTTTTAAAATGTCAAAATGTAAAGGAAAAAAAAAAAAAAAGCCAAGAAAAAGAAGTGAGCTTGCAAAAGCTATTTTTGCTGACAGCTTTAAAGAAGAATAACAGTCCTTTTGACCTTGACAATTATCAGTTCCCTATCTGACTTTTCTTTTTGTGTGTATGTTTTGCCAGGTTTTACAAAGTTTTGACACTAAAGAAGATAAACGACAGTGAATAGTATCAGGTGTCCTGCAGTATTTTCTGCAGTGCCCAGGGGTTCCACTTGTTTCTAGTATACTCAGCACAGAGATGGGCTGTGCTAAGCATTTTATCGAATTTGTAGTCAAGGTGCTGGTCCAATCTTCTGTGTAATTTGCCTTCTGGGACAAATTTTCTTAGCCAAATATCCTCTCTTCGTTCTTTTTAAGTAAAGCTTTGAATGAAACTGAAACCTGAGCAAAATTATTCCTGAAATTCTACTGTTCTCATTTCAATTAAAAACTATTTTAAAGTAGTTTTCAACAAAAATAGTTAAGAGGAAATTTTCTTTTTCAATATTTCTGTCTGAGAAAAAAACCCAGATTTTAAAACTGTAAAAATGTATCCGCTTCAATGAGAGATGACTGAAGTGCATACCTTGGCCAATAACTCAATCAAGAAGTTTTGTTTTTGCTGATTAAACTGTGAAAATAAGTTTGAAAGTATAAAGCAAATAAATAAATAAAAAATATCTATTGAAAATCTCAAAGATCTTTAATGTTATGGGCACAAAACATCCCATGGAGGTTGTGTCTCCATATTTCATGACATATACGCTTTTTTAGATTGTTTTCAGTTCTGTGCTTTCTCTGATAATTTCAAGCTCTATCACATAATTTGAACTGAAAAAAATTAACACAAAGAAACTAGTTACGATTATAAAATTATTTGAATGCCACACATATAAACCAGAGGAGAGGCAAATCCAAGGGCTATATTGTACGGGTATAGATGATGCTTATTATAGGGTGGTAGCACAGTGGATGCAAACTAGTCTAAATAATTTGCCAGGGATCACTGTCGCAAACAGATGAATTTAGGAGTGTTGATGTAAAATGTTTCTCTTTTAAACTGTTTTCCTTTGTATATAACAATTTAATCTGATATTTACCTCAGTTTATCTGGGGAGAATGATTCAAAATCCTTTCCTGAGAGTAAGAATTTCATCCGTTGTTTCAGAAAAAAAAAAAAAAAAAGGTCTACTATTTTCTATCAAAAGATAAATTGTGCTTATATTTTATATAAGTCTATTTAATTCAGAAGTGGATGACCAGGATTAACTGCTGTCCTAAAACTGTTGGATATCTTCCACAGAACTACTTTATCAAACCAAATGCTTGACAGGTCTGAAGGTTGGATGACTTCTATTCCTCCTATACTGTGGATTAAAAAAAATTATAGAATTGATTGATCAGAAAACTGGTACAAGGGCTGTCTGAAGGAACAGAGAATATGAAGGAACCTTTTACTTCCAGCTGAAGTGCAGAAATTAGTGGACAAATGCGTTCTGACTTCCTGAGGGGAGGAAATATTTGCTCCAATCACCATGTTCTAAAAAGGCTGCCATTCACACACTTTGAGATGGCAAAACTTGTCAGTATGAGCCCCAGGGCAGACTGGGCTTTGAAAGAAAGCTGAGCCTACTACTTGGATAGGCAGGAACTAATCATCAAGTTTCTTGATTGAGGGAGCTCTTACAGGCATAAACCCAGAAGGCAGCTAGGAAATTCTGAAGGTAATATGGAGATGATAGCTGCAGTTGTGAGTGCCTTAGCTCTGTTTATGTATTAGTATATGGTATTTATTTGATTTCAAAAATCTAAAACTTCAGCCAGTTTCATATTCCACAGTATAAAATTCACATTCCATCTTTTGCAGACATGAGCTAGGCCCACCACTCACATGAGCTCATGAATATGTGACCTCTGACTCACAGTATGTAGTAAAACTACTGTTCAAATCAGCAGAGCTGGGAATCATCTCACCTAATGTCTGGAATGTGATGGTTTGGATGGTGGCTTTAGGATGAAATTAATTACCTTGTAGTAATGCTTGTTTTTCTCCACTAACTGCAAAAAAGCCCCTAGACAACTGTGCCAGGTGCAGATTTCTGCTCTGGATGATTAAAGTTAGGTGAGATAAGACTCAGTTGATTTTCATTAAAATCTATGGTCAAATGAAACACATGCAGAGGGTACACAGCCTATCTTTTTGCTTGCTCATTCCTTAACAAAAGCAAAGGCATCATCAATAGGTCTTCTAGCTAGATTTTTGAAAGAGGTACTAGAAAAAGGTAAAATTTAATAATAAGAGTATACAATCCTACAATCCTTTGTGTGCAATAATGGCTGTTTTTTGTGTTTTTTTTTTTTTTCCCCCAGGAAGTTGTCATACTTAAGTAACTGTCAGCAAGGGCTTAGAGTTCTGAAGGAGGATCAAAGAGAGTTGACATATTGCTTAAATTGTATATGTTTCTAATACATCACAAGCATTCAAATTGCAGTGACTACAACACATGTAGTGCCTTACCATGGTATGTAATAGGCATTAAGTCAGACCATTTGGTTTCATTTTGGGGTTTTGATTTAGAACATTCGAATTTAGGCATTGCCATGCTCAGCATTGGTTTCTAACCTATTTGAGTTGCGTTATTCATTAATTCTGTTTTTCCCACTGTATTCTGACCTATAGTGAGACTTTACTGAAAGAATAAAAGTTGAAGGGATTGAAGGATTCTCAATCAATTGACATACTGACATCACCTTCACAGTAATTTTCAATTCTTATGCATGAATCTCATGTCAGAGCATAAATATATTTATCACAGAAAATGTAATATAAATTCATTGCTAGCAGAATGCATGAATAATGGTTTTGAAATTTTGTAATGTATAGAAGTTTTTGCCTAGAGAAAAATGCTTTGTATATGGTGCATGTAGATATGCATATGTACACATATGCACACAAAAACACACAGGCATACAGATGTTTATGTGACTGAATGATGTAGGGAAACAGACATTTTTGATGAATTACAAATAAATGTTTAATCTTGACAAGGTTTTACTTGTTCAAGAATCAAATCCCTTCTCTGGTTCCTCAAAAAGCCAATTATCAGAAAGATTCTCTTTCACTACCGTTATTAAGAGATAGACATTGATGACAGTTTAACTTGGTTTCAGCATAGCTCTTGGGCCACAGCTGCTTACCAGGCAATCTAAGTACCACTTGAACGCTCAGTTGCAGATTGACCTTGTGGTAATTGAGGTTATGAAAAGGCTCTTGTTCTCTAAAATCTCACATGAACACCTCTCCCCCGGGGAGACAGCAGGATATTCAGCAATAGCAGCCCTGCTGAACCTGCGATATTCTTTCTGCCACTTTGGTCAGTGCTGAGGTCAGGATGAGAAACAAATGTCTATGATGGGATATGAGGAATGCAGTGAAGTAGCAAGTTAAGATGAAATTATTTGGACTGCAATTATTTTCCCTTAATCGTGCCCCTTTCTGCCACCCCAAAAAGACCTGCTAAGTATTTGAAAATATACTTTTAAGACTTGTATCTAAAGGAGCACTTTGTGTTTGTATTCTTGATTTTGTTAACAATTTCTCTTAAAAAAAAAGAAAAAGAGAAAAAGAAAAAGATAAGTAATGACAGAACCATTTGGTGAAGCTATCAGTGACTTCACTTTGCAGGATGAGCCAGCATTTGGACATTTCTGCCCCTGTCAGTAATTAACATTACAGTCAATGGGAATTAATGTTGAGGCTTTCAGAGGAAATGGGGGTAATGAAACTAATCACAAGAAGTACACAACAATTATTGTTATAATTTTAAATCTCAAGCAATTAGCTATGCTAGCCTCTCTCTTTGGCAGAAGTTCATGGGTTTTGGTAGCTAAATATAAGATTACAATGAGCAGTGGCAGAACATCTTTTATGTACTCAACTGAGGCCAGAACTTTTTGTTTTGATTTTAATTCTATATACAAAAGTAGAAGAAGGCTCTGAAGTGACAGAATCCTTTTTATAACCTATTAGTAGTCCTTGGGCCTGAATATACAAAATATTCAAAGGGGTTAGCTACAAAGCAGCCAAAGACAAGTACAAATGTTCAATATGAAAATCTGAACAATGAACACCATGAATTTAACAGACTGTCTTGTCTGAAGATTTTGATTGCTGTAACAAGTGTATTAATACACATTAACCATTCTCAGACAGGTGAAGTCATCACTGTAGAGGACCAGAACTAAGCAAATTTTGTCTCAAACATTCTGAGTATTGCTGCAGGAAAAGGTGTGATTGGAGGAGAGGGTCCTGTGAAGGTGGGGCAGCGCTGTTCTGAGACAATTTCCTGCTCCATCTTGAGACTCATGCTGAGTACCCCATCCCCAGCTCATTTCCCAGAGAAGGACTGGCTATGCACGTGTGAACAAAACAGCATGGAAAATCTAGTTTACATAAGAGGTGTGCACTAGGTTAACTGTAAAAGGGAGCAAATCAGGCCCCCTTGCTCTCTTTTTTGTTTCTTTCTCTTTGTCTGTCATTGTTTGCCCTCGCTTCACTCCATGCACAAGATCTAAGGACTGATGATACTCATTGTTCTCTCCCTTTTTCTGTCTTGTTTTCACCCCTTGCTTTGCATGCGCAAAGCAGGGCTATCATATTCTACCTCATACTCCCTATTGAACTTTATTGTGAGAGTGTGGAGTTTGTGAGCCAGCACCTGTGAGCAGTTTGTTGTGGGAACGAGGAACTTATTGAAGTGTACTATACTAAATTAAGAGCTTGTTAGCCACTACTCTCGAGGATGTGTTTTGTAAGAATTTAAGGGTTTGTTAGCCAACACATTTTCAGTCTAAATACTGGGCTGGCTGCTGGAGTTAAGAGCTCCCTGACATGTGATCTGCTGTCTTTGTTCAGCCTGAAGAGGATTTATAATGAACAACATGCCTCCTGCCATTATAGTCACAATTTTGTGTAACTAAGAGTTTATTTTAAGTCAATTATTTTAAATGATTGTGTGACAAAATTTTGTTGTGAATGGTTAATTTCATTAATGTGTTTTACCCTCTAGATTACATTTTCAGAAAGTCTTATGTCATAACTTTAACAAATATTTGCTTGGAAGTATATATTCTTATTCATAATAAAATGTAAACTAAAATAAAAAAAAAAAATTAAAAAAAAAGTAATTAGGAAACAAGAATGTAGGGATCAGAGCTGCAGGATACCATGGTGCCTAGGATACAAAGAAAGTAGTTGTCTTTCCATCCATTACAGCTGGCTCCATATAGGCAAGATATTTGTTTTAGTTTGGGTCTTTTTTCTGTAAAGTGTTGCCTCAGTAACTTTGAATTTAGACCACAATAAGAAATGACACCAGGAACTCCTGCATCAGAACTTGGAGGATGCAGCTTCTTTTGCCTTCTGAGCTCAGCAGAAAACAGATGCCACAAACACCTTTTTCTCTCATTCCTCTGCCTGCCTCCCCTCTTATTTTTTCAGTTAAGGTTTTGTGAAAGGTTGCTCTGGGCAGAAGTTCCTCTAAATGAAGTATTTTGTTGGTACACAAATTTGTTGGTGTGTGTCCACATAGGAACTACCACTGAAGTATTTCAAGAGAACAGCCTCTTTTTTTTTCAGTCTTTCAGGACCAAAAGATTTTTTGCTCTTGCATCATACTCCCTATGCTGATATTGACAAAACTGATATCAAAATCCATTCCAAGTCCACTGAAAGAAGACAGATGTCTCTTGTTTTGCTGGAGGTGGCCTGGGATAAGGGGTTTCAGTTCTTTTCAGCAGAAGTATAAGCAGGATGATTGCACTTTAATGTCAGTTATAAATATAATAAAGCTGGTTTTGTTCAGAATATTAATTATTCTTTTTTTTTTCCCTAAGTGAAAGAGCATGTTACTCAAAGCAGATTTTTTAGTCAAAATATTAATTTGGACTGGGTTTTTTTTACAATATTTCTTTATAAAAGTTACCTTTTACTCTTTCTTATTTCTTTTTTAGTGACTTATGTTTTCCAAAGGCTTTTATACATTTTCTGTTTAAATCAACATATTATGGCATATTTCATATGTTAGCTTTTACTTTCCTTCCTGCACTACTACTTACTTCCCTAAATCTTAGAGAAGCTCTAATGTTGCTTCTCTAAAAAATTACATGTTAATTTTTCCAAGATAGTATCTATTTTCCATAAAAATTTTGTTATATTTGTGTCAAGTTTTGGTGAAATACAGCTAGCAGAATACATATTCTAGTTCTGTTCTAAATTATAGTCAGACAACTATTCTCTATGAAGTGCAAAAATTACAGTTCATCGTGCTGGTAAGAATCCAGCCTTAATTTCTTACATTTTCAATCCCTCTCCCCCTGCTCCAAACAACATGTACTATCCCAGTTCACAGAATAAACACCTTCCAAGACAAATATTCTCTTGTCTCTTTTTGCTTACTTCTGCTGTGTTCTATGACAATCTATGAAAGGGTCAACAACATTTAGTTCTGAAGTGAAGAAAAAAAATGTTCTTGTTCATTATTATAAAAAATAGCAAAAGGTTCCCCCACCACATGGTCTTGTTATCAATTTACACACTGAAGCATGTGGCAGGAAATTATGAATGAAAAGATAATAAAATGGCTTTCAACTGTCTCAGTAAAACATGCATGCTGCCAACAATTTTGTCATCAATAATTCTCTCATAAACAGAGGTCTCTTCTTTCATTATGCAGGCTGTTATGCTTTATTGAACCACATAATTTCACCTAATTAAAGTAAGCAGTGTGTAGTTTCCTCCCCCTTCTGTTTTTCTTAGCTGGACTAGAGCCAGTAATGTTTAGAGTATACTAAGTGGACATCCTATTAAACATTGTTCTTATGCTCCTCTTTGCAGTCAAAATTGCAGTAACTTCTGCTGATTTCCCTTCTGAATAATGAAGATGCACTATATTTATCTGATGATTTGATATATAGTAAACAGTCTAGGACTTGCAGTTAAGGAGGCTGAAAAAGTTTTAAGTTTGTTAAAATGGGCAAAAGGGTAGGAGACTATGCAAAACAGTTTACTGATACCAAGCCAGCAACATAAACCATTCAGTCTTTCATAAGCAATTATGCTACAAATCACTACATAATCACTCATCTGCTACTGCAGTAGGTTTCTGTTTGAGCAACTCATCTCAGACAAAAGTTTGTTTTTTCCTTAAGAAAAAAAAAAAGTCTGCATAAATTCATGCACATAAGAAATTCAAACTATAATCATATTCTATATACCATTGGGAGCAAAAATAAATCTCATCCAGCAATGGTGGCAGTCACCAGTCTACACTTGGCAATATAGACATCAGTGTGTGCTTGTGACAATACATGCTTTTTATTTTAAGAAGTGACATTTTTAGTTCGTTTTGTTGTATTAAAGTGTGTTTAGGCATTAAAGTGTGTATAGGACAGTGATGATTTCATGAAAAGACAATCAGAATTGGAGAAATGAGCAATGAAAGGATTGTTGAACTAGTGAACAATAGGAAAACCAATTATAGTGTTCATTTTCAAAAGGGCTGACTGTCACGACTAACGTTTTTATCATACAACGCTGCTTTGCTTTACACACAGAGCCATGGAAAATAGATGGCAATAATGTATGGTAATACTTTGTCAGATCCTGCTATGAGTCACCTTTCTGAAGCTGGCTTTATAAATAATGTCAAAAATGTGCCACATGACATTCATTAGAGTCATAAGTTTTCTTCCTGCTTAAGTAAGATACTATTGTTCAGGAATGAAAGGGATCTCAGACTTAACATATTGGCACATTTTTTTCCCCCATTTTTTCACATCCATTAACAGGTTTTAGCTTTTAACTGAATTTCATTTTCAGAAAGATTAAAACACAGATGGATAATCAGAAATGGAAAGCTCAAGAATATCAGAAGAATCACTCCTTAGAATGTCAGCTATGACATGATTATCACAAGTCATAAAGTATAGGAATTTAGGGGATTTTGAATCCAAAATAGAGTATAGTTTTCATTTGGGTTCAGAAAAAAATTCCATTGGCAGTTTCTGTTTACAACAGGAATTTCTGTTGAGGTTTGGTCCTGTAGGAATTAAATTACTGAAAACATTCATTTGCCTTCCATAGCTGTGATGAATTTACATAGATGCTTAGAATTCAGCATCTGCTTAGAGGATTTAGAAGACTATTTTCGAAATGGGACAGCAATACTTCCTTTACATGACCCTTAAGATCATTAAAACTTTTCTTCTTAACAAAATTCTGTGATGGACACCAGTACTTTCATTGCCATTTTATTGTACAGATGAAAGGCAGATGTAAGTTGTCCAAAGCAACAGAAGTCTCCAAAGGATATTTAGTTTTCACTCTACCATATTAAGCTATACATTTACAAGAACTTTTGAATTCTGTTTGATTTCTTCAGCTACCTAAGATACTAAATAAGCACATTTATATATGTTGTGTTCTCACAGTACCTATAAAATCTGTTCAACGAAGAAATAACTAAAAATAGCAAAACCTATTATAATTTATCTTTTAATGAGTGGTTGAAACTGCATTTGAGTTTTGGTTCTTCCTACATTAAAAAAATGCACAAAGACCATTATAATTTGCAAGTGAGCAAATATTTGTGAAAACTGATGGTTGTCTATGGAAACATAGATGCCATTTCATATATCTGTAAATTATCTTTTGTTATGGAATAACGCCTCATTAATTATTCCTGTAGAAGAAGCAATAAAGTACAAATTAAATCTGAAGTATCTCTCAGTATTATCTATTGATGGATTTTTCCTGTTTGCGATGAAAGTTCTCTCACTAGTTGAAGATTACAGAATAGACATGTATATTGCTCTCCATATGTTTATATATATAGCCATTATACAAGTAAATAACAGTGCATTATATACTTATAATTTCATTAACAATAGTCATTCCATCTTATTATAACTCAGTAAAATGTTCTACAACTGTCACCTTATTTTTCTAAGTTGTTTCATTAACAATATTTAGTAACTTTATAGTTTTTAGACTAAGAAATGTAACAGAAAACTGACTGCACACTATATTTCAAACATTTTGTTATGATACCATTTTCAAGCAGTACTAATTTTACTTAATGAACAGAAAATGTAATCTCTCCATAGATTCCCTTAAACACTGAAGTAATTTGAACACCCCATATAGTCTTAAAAGTATTATAAGGGTATCATTAAACATATGAATCAAAGTCCAGAAATAAAAAGAATCTTTGGATCATGCCTTGCATTAAGAAATTTCCTTTACCAGAGCTCATAGACTAACAGGAGCCTACTTGCTTATTTATTTATTTTTTTGTTTACTTTTTTATTTTGACTTTTGAGGTTGTGTTTTTATATTGTTATGAGTAAGAAATCATTTAAATTACAAAATCACAAAAAAGCTTGCAGAAAAATGTGTCTATTTGTGTTTCTGCATGTAATTTTCATTACCTCCTATTACTACATCTATAAAAATATCTAGTTACCTTTTCATTTTACTTACATTAAAAAGGGCACAGTAAAACTCAATGGAGTTTTCTATACTAAAGGAAATATTCAGAAATGAATGCAAAATCAAGAATAGTAATAACAACAGTGAAAATTCAATATTATTCTTACTTTTGACCAAGAATGATAACATCACAAAAGCAGTAAGAGGAAATGGACAGAGAAAAATTGAGTCCTTAACCAACTTCTCTCTGCTTTTGAACTCAACAAATTAATCCTGGTCAAGCAATACCTATGATTCAATTACTATTTTCTTGATCCTCTGCACCCTACTGAAAGGGGGGTTTTATGTCATTCAGTCTCCTCTTAAGCCTTCTCCATTTTCTATCAGCACTTGATTTAACAATTACTCTTCAACAGCATTTTTGCAAAGCTCTCTCTATGGGTTTTAACCTTGCCACTTGGGTGAAATGTTGGAATAAGAGTAATGATGTCTTATTAAAGCTAGTCTTAATAAGAACAGCTCATCCTCGCCCTGCGGTGCCCTTTGAATCACAATGTGAAAGAGGCTTTTCCTAGTGTGTGATGCTAACTTGAGTATTCTCAGTCTCCTGTTTATATTTCCATTATGAAATGTTCACTTATATTGTTCTTTTAATTCGTCTTAAATATTTGCTTCTCTATTTCTTTTCCCTTGGAGAAAAGGACAGAAGTGACTCAGATGTTGTCAGAGATGCAAAATAAAGATGGCAGTATGTTGTACAAGGGTGCATTTGGATTATAAAAGGTAGCACCAAATGTGGTAAAGAAGGAGTTTCCTTTCCTTCCTGTGTGCAAAGTGACAATGTGGATTAGATTATTTGTTTCCTCACACTGTAATGCATGCAAATTTTTATTATTCTAAACAGTGAAAAGCGCAGCACAAGACATTTTTGATACTTTTCTTTTGGTGCTGTATAAACATATCTGTGAAAAAAAAAGTTTGTCTAGCTATTAGATATGTTAATAACATTGATTAACACTCATAAATGCAGTCCTTTTACCAAAGAAGGCTTTGAGGTTGGCCAGGCATGATGAACCCCTTCAGATATTCGTGATTATTGCCCCTAGTCACTTTCTTGTCATTGAGAAGCTTGGAAATGGTTTCCAGGGTTATTTAGGGATTGAGGAGATAGAGACCAGTAGGACTGATGATAAAACCACTGGATCCTCCATAAGCTTGACCCTTGTCCTCAGGGCCACAAGTAATCCATCCCACGTTTCCTGTCACTGTATTGTTGGTGCCCATAGAGAAAAGTGGCAGGGGGTAGTAGAATCATGGAATGATCTGTGTTGGAAGAGACCATCTAGTTTCAAGTCCCCTGCCATGTGCAGAGACATCTTTTACTAAATGAAACTATTCACAGGGATAAGGCACAACTGCTATGGGTAACGTGTTCCAGTGTCTCACTAGCCTCATCATAAAAAATTTCTTATGTCAAATCTAAGCCTAATCTCTTTCAATTTAAAACTATTACACTTTCACTATAGGCTTGGTGGAAAATTCTCGCTATCTTTCTTATATCCCACCTTACACATTGAAGTTCAACAAAGGAAAGTGCTGCATTCTCCATTCAGGATAAGGCAATTGCTCATGTACATACAAATTGTGAAATGAAGTGCGGGAAAACAGTGCTATGGAGAGAAACCTGGGGGTCCTGGGCAATGGCAAGTTGAATACGAGCCAGGAGGGCCAACCATATCCTGGGGTGCGTCAGGCAAAGCATCACAAGCTGGTCAAGGGTGGGGACTGTTCTGCTCTGCTCTGCACTGGTGCAGCCTCACCTTGAGTATTGTGTGCCGTTTTGGTCACTGCAATATAAGAAGGATAGTAAGCTCTTAGAGAGTGTCCAAAGGAGGGCAACGAAGATGATGAAGGGCTTTGAGGGAAAGACATATTAGGAGCACGGAGGTCAGCCTGGAGAAGAGGAGACTGAGGGGAGAACTCATTGCAGTTACAAATTCCTTGTGAGGGGAAATGGAGAGGCAGTCACTGATCTCTTCCGTGTGGTGACCAGTGACAGGAACCGAGGGAAAGGCCTGAAGGTGTGTCAGAAGGGGTTTTGATTGGATATTAGAAAAAGGTTCTTCACCCAGAGGGTGACTGGGCACTGGAACAGACTCTCCAAGGAAGTGGTCACAGCACCAAGCCTGACAGAGTTCAAGAAGTATTTGGACAGTACTCCCATGTAGATGGTGTGACTCTTGGGTATGGTCCTGTGCAGGGCCAGGAGTTGGACTCAATGAACCTTGTGGGTCCCTTCCAACTCAGCATAATCTGTGTTTCTGTGATTCTGTGATTGAAAGGCTGCAACAAAGTCTGTATTGCCTTCTCTTCTCCAGTTGAACAAACACAACTCTCTCAGCCTTTCTTCATAGAAGTGTTCCATCCCTCTGATGACTTTTGTGGCCCTTTCCGGGCCCATTCTAACAGATCTGTTTTTCATTTACTGGGAACCCCACAACTGGATGCAGGACTCAAGGCAGATTGGGGCCTCCATGCGCCCACTCCCCAAAACAGACTTATCCACTGACTTATCCTTTCATCTTTCCCCTGGAGCTGCTATGTGGGTCAGACTCAGTCCACTCTGGTCCTTTATTGGATGCTGCTCCCATCACATAATCTGCCACCAGAGCACTGACCAGGCATTTCTTTGCTGTGCTCTAAGACTCTGCCTAACGTCTACTGAAGACATACTTGACTCTGTTTAGTAAGGTGTTAGATGGGAAAAATACTCAAAACACTTTTTGATCAAGAGCAGTTGTCAGTTCTTTAAGAGCAACTAGAGTTTTCCAGAAGTCTCAGCCTCCTGTGGCTCTATCTTTTTTCTGAGATTCCTCCAGGAGTCTGATGATCTTAAAAGATATTCTCAAAATATCCCTAAGCTCCGCCCAGAAACTGCTGTGCAAACTGTTGCACCTGCTGGTTGCCTTTGTTAACTATCATCTCTGATGTGGGAGTGAAACGATCCAAGACATGATTTTCATTGACACTGATGGATGCTGAGAAAGTCTGAAGGAAATATGGTTGAAGAAATTAGATCCCTGTTGCATTGTTTTCCTCCTCTATTTATGGAGGAGTAAGTGCCATTAAAATTTCTTGAGTTCTAATTTTATTAGAACATTGACACTAATGCTTTGGGCCCTCCAGTTTATTATGTATTGATTATTACTACAGTAAAAAGAAAAGTTATATCATATTATGGCAGTGATATATAGTTGATTTTGAGCATTAGTTTTAATCTAATATCCCATGCACCAAAATATATATTATTATGGTCCTGTCACTGGTGTTAGGTAGTTGAATACTGAGGTTTTGTCTAAAGAGACTTCAAATACTCATCGAAACATAACATCTTGAAACACTTCTACATTTTTACTGAAAATTAAAAAAATAGAGAAAGAAAAAAAAAAGAAATAGTGCGTTTCAGCACAACAACCCTATCTTATTTCCTTGCTATAGTCAGACTAAGCATATATTCAGAATAAGCATATAGTCAGAATTAAGTGTACATCAAACATGGTATGACTAGCCACTCAAAAGAGGTGATGATCCTTGTGTTTTGGCTTTGGTGTAGCCTTCCCATGAGTACTGTGTGCAGTTCTGGGCCCCACAGTTTAAGAGGGATATGAAGGTCCCTAAATGTGCCCAAAGAAATGCAAAGAAGTTGTTGAAAGGGCTGGAAGTAATGTCTTATTAGGAGTGGCTGAGGACTTTGGGTTTGGCTAATTTGGAGAAAAGAGAGCTGAGGGGTGACCTCTCTTCTTTCTACAGCTACCTGAGGAGAGGATGTGGAGAAGAAGGTGCTGAACTCTTCACTCTAGTACCCAGTGATAGAACACATGAGAATGGTCCAGAGCTGTGCCATGGAAGTTTAAACTGGATATTAGGAGGCATTTCCTTAGCAAAAATGGGGTCAAACACTGGATCAAGCCTCCTAGAAAGGTAATCAATGCCCCAAACCTGTCAGCATTTAAGAGGAATTTGGCCAATGTCCTTAACAAAATGCTTTAACTTTTAGCCAGGTTTTAGGGGTTGGGGTAGAATTTTTTCTTTTTTTCATTGCTATCAAATTAGGAATATAGAAGAGATTACTAACACTGTAACACATCCTCCTTTTCTGTGTTCATGAATAGGGTTTAATTTTAATATCTTTTGATATTATTGTTTTCCTGTACTATTTTATTTTGCTGAATTATCTTAGTGCCTTTTTTGACTATTTTAAACCTATGATTCGGGTTTATTCCTTATTTGTTTTTCTTATTCTTTATTTTTCTTTCCTTTTAAAAGCACTGCATGTAATGGGCAGACAGTCTGAGCTAAATGTTTGTTACCTTTTTGTATATTTTATAATACACAGCTTTACTCAATAAATTTCCTAGCCCCTCCTCCTTTTCCCCAGTTTTTGAAAAGATAAGTCCACAGGAGTTTCAAAAATACTATTTTCATATGTAGATTTAAAATTAATTTCTGTATATGTTCCCAGTGTGTGGCAAACTTGTCTTTTTTAAGCTCCCTAGGTGACTGAATGTGTTTTCTTGCTTTTCATGTGCCACATTAGGTTTAAGATTCTATAGAATACCAGCAGACAGAGTTAACATGTTTTGACACTTCTGTTATGGGAATTTATGGACTATTTATACCTAAAATTATGTCAAATTATATTAATTAAATAGAAATGGTCTGTTACCCCAGGTATTTCCTGATATGTTTGAAGTAAATATTGTATACTGCGTATTGGAGCCTTGAACACACAGTAAATCTTATGCATATTTAGAGAGCAGTCTAGTACATGGGAAACACAGAAACTAAAAAAAAACAGTTACATTTTTTAGTTTCTATAGCTCAAGGAAAAAAAAAAAAAAAAGAAAACTAAAAAAAACCCCAAACAGTCAGATTAATCAGTGACAGTTTCATTTGAGTTCAGCATGATAGGTTTTAGAAGAGGACAGAGGTTGAATGGCAATAGAGGACCAGGACTCATATTTATAAAAATTTCGAGTACCTCTCAGTGTGACTAATTTGTCTCACTTAGTCATTGTCACTTGCCACTCTCCAGGGAGAAACTTGTTGAAAAAGTTACAGTGTAGAGAAGAGTAGAGAGCCATAAAAGTTTGTCAAATGCTCTCATGAAAAGGAAAAATAATTTCTTTCAGCCAAACAAGTCCTGAATGGATAGGTAGCATGAGCACCTTGGATTGACTAGCCTGCCTTTAAGATAAGTGCAAGGAATCTGTTCCTCTTTATTTACAATCCTTGAAATAAAATGGGCTTCAAGTAGAATGCCATAGGCAGTACAATGTGTGACAAAACACACCTAGAAACCAAAAATTTTTCTTCTTTAAAAGATATAGCTGTTTAACTCCTGCCACATCCATTGGGGTATGATGATAAAACTGTCTGGTGTGGGAATACTCTCTTGCCCTGAGACTGCAGATCTAGGTCTGACCAGTTCTGAAGGACACTTCCAGGACTAAACATCCCAAAAAGGATTTATTTCTATTATAGAAGATGAGTAAAAAATACCTGGATATTATACCTGGATATGCTACTCTTCCTAGACTGAGGAGAATCCCCTTTTCAATAATTTAGAAAGAGAAGCCAAATCAACACATTACCATTTATGTAGGATTCAGCACAGATGCAAAAAATTTCACATTCTTTCTGAAACTCTGTCTTTTTCTTAATTTTTTCTTCTGCACTGCTATGCAGAATTCAGTCCTGCATACATAGGGATGGAAGAGGAGTGAACAGGTGTGAGCATTACTTTTCTAAGTTATTAGGACTCTCAATTCTAGTACCTACTTCTATCTTAATTTCTATTTTCAGTATTTAATTTCATTCCTACTGAGAAGAACACTAAAAATGCAAACTTAATCAGTAAAAACAGGGTTGCTAATCTGCTAGACATTTTTCTGAACCTTAATTTAAAACTGAATGGTGTGACACATAGATACCAAGCTTCATAAAAGAAGGGAGAGCAATGAGTTTAAACATGTTTAAAGTAAGGCATTCCAAATGATCTGAAGCTGCTGTGCTTACTTAAACAAAGGAAGACTGTCATGCTTCACCTGAAAAGCTGTTGTGCATCAGAGTAATTTTTTTTTTTTTCCCAGTGTGTTCCAGTTTTCTGTAGATGGTGTTACCAGGCATTCTCTATAACATGAGATGTCTACATTTTAAAAATCTCAGCCTAATTTGATAAAATAATGAAAGCACACTTTTTTTTAGTATTCCCATTGTATCTGGTGGCATTTCTAAATGTTCACTGTTGCAATGTCAAAAAATGGTTATTCTGCACAGACCAATAAATCGGGGGAATGTAATATCTCCCACACCAAAGGCTACTGATTGTCTACCAAGTCTTTGACTTGTACTGAGCAACTCTGATATGTCTGAAGAAGAGTAATTTATCTGTCTGAGACTGTCCTGAATTCAACATTTAAAATCATCAGTCATAACAAACGTAGTGTAAAGAGATGTGCCCAATGATTATGACACTCTTCTGCCAAGTGAAAGATGACAGTCTGGAAGCCTTCAGATTCAGGAGTATATTGAACCTTCTTCTTTCTTTTCCTGCAAAAGTTTTCTAAAGAGTAGTTAAAAAAAAAAAAAGAAAAAAAAAGGAGAGAAGAAAGGAAAAAAAAAAGAAAACAGAAAAGGAAATAAAAGGAAATAGTGTCATGTCTTTTTCTTTAGTAGCTGCTGAGGCATTCTTTTGACGGGAGATTCTGAATACTGAGTGAAGAAAAGTCTCTTCAACTCCATGAGTGCTTCTGGGATTTGGAAAAGAACATTATTTCCTGTATAACTCTGTGGCAAACACCCTGTAAAGGTTAAAAACTGCTCAGATACTGTGGATAATATTGTATATATCCTGTTGAAACACCTATGGATAAAACTGTCTCCAGGTTTTATATGAGGTCTACGGATGCCTAAAGGAGTGTTCTATCACACTAAGGGAGGTTTAGATTCCACTATGACTGTTAGGTAAATAAAATATATGTTTTGTATCACATGATTACTTGTACTTGAAACCTCTAAATTCTAGAGTCTAGTTTATATTAGTAAGAAAGCATGTTATTCTGAAGATACAAATCATGATATGAGTTTATTTTCTTTATAATGCCAAGGGATTCTTGGGCTTCAGTTTTTCTAATGTTTAATAAATTAAAGAAAAACTTCTATAGCTCTTAAAAATAGTGTGGAGGTTTGGGTTGGCTCCCTGCCAAACTCAGCTGCCGGTCACACAGATTCCCCTCTCCCAAGAGAGAAGGAAAAAAAGTACCAAAAGACAATTGCAGTAAAAATATATATATATATCCACATATATTACAATTATATACAATCAAACACTATGAATATTCAGAACAAGAACCCCCAAAGCAACCCCAAAAGGGAAAAGGGGTGGAAGAAAAAGGGAAATGAGACAAAAATGGGTAAAAACAAAACAAAACAAAACAGATACACACACTCATAAACTCAGGGAAAAGCTCAATAAGTAGCTAGCACAAGAAATTCTCACCAAAACTTCCCTCAAGAGAAACAATAGAAATCTCCACCTCCATACGGCTGAGACACCAGCTTCTCAGACAGGCCTCAGCTCACATAGATAAGAGCTAAACCAACACAGAGACCCGATGTCCTCCCCAGCAGACGAAAGGAAGAGAGAGAGGGAGGAAACCTTCCTCATCTTATATACACCTGATTACATGAAGGAATGGTGTGAAATACTTCCTTAGTTATGACCCTGTTACTAGGGAAGGCCTAGACCAAAACCAAGAAAACTAAACCTAAACCACCACAAATAGTAATCCCTTTAAGAAATTCCACTTCAGAATTTCAGCTCCAGACCTTAAGAGCAAATTGCTGATCCTGCACAGATTCTATGTTTCTTTTTGTGTCAAATACCTTCTCATAGTACTGTGTTTTCCTGGATGTCCATCAGTAGTGTCATAAAAACTGTAGGAAGTGAATGGAAAACTCTGGTTCTTACTGAGCAAAGACCACAATGCTCCAGAGACCTCCTGTGTTTCCAATCTGCAGTTGCTCCCTTCATGCAGTGAATTGCAATGACCTATTACATTGAAAAATCTCTAAGTCTTTCCCAGTTTTGATGGAAATACTTTATTCTTAAATTCACTTAATGTAAATTTGGAAACTGTGTTTTAAATGTAATATGCTTGTGTAATTGACATTAATACTTGTCTTCTTTTTTCTTTGCTATCTATTTCCAGATTACGAAATTTAAAAAAAATGAAACTTTTGCTTGAGGAAAAATATTAATCTGTTAAGTTTTTCATCAGGATAAATATTGCCATGAAACACATCACCATTTTTAGGAAAATCAGGGAGAGTTTTCTGTGACTGATGGCAGGTGTGTGGGTCTGAAAAAAAACGTTATTACTGGCTTGAAACAACTCAGTGTGTGTGGGAAGGGGCAGATCAGGTTCTGTCAAGGTGGAATGGTGCTCTGCTCCTCATAGCCTCACCTAATTGAGAGCGCCTAGTGAAGCTGACAGTCACTGACACACTTGGAGCACTGCCCCACACCACACCCACCCCCTGGAGCCCCTAATCCAGCCCCAGAACGGGTGGCACACTGAAGTCCCACCTTGAGGTATGTGGCCACAGCAGTCCAGAGCAAATAAAATCAGCACCACATGACTTCCACATGGATATGGCCCCAGCTGTTCTTGGACTTCTGGCAGCTGGCTCTATGCTGGACCTAAGGCAGTAGCTATAATTCTCTTCCCCGCTCTCTCTCTCTTTCTTTATTTCTTCCTTTTCCCCTAATTTCATCTTCTTGATATTTGGGTAACTTAATTCTGGATGGTTTGGAATTTGCTAAGACTATGCTTTTTTAAATGCTTTGTGGTGACTGAATGCTTGTTATAAACTTTTCCCAAGTTTCCTGATTTTCCAAAGTTTACCAGTAAAAGTGTGTTATTTTGACCCCTGAGAAACGTAACATTTTTCCTGTGCACAACCTCAAGGTATAAAAGAACTGAAGGCCCTTTTAATAAATTCATCCAACAAGTTTTGGGGCCTTATATCTTTTTGATGTAAAACCCCTTTGGTGAACTTTTGGGCTGAACCTGGGGTCTTACAGCAAAATATGTTCATGATACTTTAGAGTACTTTGTTGTGTTGCTTTACATATATGTATATACATTATAAATAAAAGTCAGTGGTACTGCTATGAATTTAATAATTTCACAAAACACCCAAAGTGACCTTCATCATTCTGTCCAACATCCAGTGGTTAGGTCATATTTCTTGATTCATTTGACCTTATTAAGTATTTTATCAAAAGTGACTGCTTGGCCATTTGTTGAAAATAAATCAATAAAAATAAAGTGAATATTTGTGTTTGAAGTGCTTTCGCAGTAATATTTTCTTTACCAGGGGAAAAAAAAATAGGGAGAATGATATTTCTAAAAGAGCTCTAACTTTCAAAAAACCTCAAATCTTTTCAGTAGTTACTTGTCTTAGTTCAGGGGAGAACTAAGATATCTATGTTGACCAAGAAATAATCACCCTTCCTTTAAATTTAGAAAACAGAACTTTAATTAGGAA
>VWZF01005090.1:28173-82886 GCA_013396755.1 Sclerurus mexicanus
AGTCAGGGATGAGAAGGCAAAGTCTTAGTTATACAGTGATGCTGGACACTGCTGTGCCTCTGCCTCGCTCCCTCCACTGATTGCTGCAGCTCCTGACCTGCGCAGGAAAGTGCAGAAGCCCCGGTCACTTCCCTCCCCTCCCTGAGCCGTTCTCCCTCCCCCTCTCAGCCTGGGGAGAGACCAGAACAAAAGGTCCTAGCCAAGCGATTAACATCAGAATATGAATATTCATTTTGCCCTTTGTTAACCATTTTACAGACTCAGGTGTGGCCTTTAAGCTTTTAGGAAGGAATTCTAACGAGTATTGAAACTATAACACTACTCAAACTCGTTCACTTCCAGAAATTCAACATGATGCCAGTATGATACTGCCAGGCTAAGTAGTAATAAATAGACCTTCTAATAGAAATTAACTCCCAGCTTACAGTTCAATGGAGAATGGAAGGATCCTAGGGGATAGAAATTTATTATGTGTCTAGGAAACATCAAAGTGGAAAAAAGTTAGGACTGCATTAGTGGCTAGAGTCTTAATCTAGCAGAATCCATAAGTGCTGCTATAATATTATGATTGTGTAGTGAGCCATTTAGTGTTAAAAAGTGAGTATGCACTTCAGTGATTTTCTTGATCATGGAGTAAAATTAAAAATGAAGTCCATGTTTTCATGGCTAAAACATAAGAACAAATTAAACCTGGACTACTGTTGATTAGGACAATCTTCTATCTTTCATTCCTTTGGTTCAGATGTTGAGACATTTTACATATGGAAGCATCAAGATCCAATCTTTTGGAATCGTTTTGAAATTGCCACAGATGGAATGTGGCCATTATCTATTTTTTTTTTCAAATGAATTTTATCTGCATCTATTTCGTAGCATCCCAATGCATCAATCCCCACCAGTGAGATCAGACAAATGCAGTCTCTTAAATTAATGAAACAGCAACATTGCAGTAGACAACCAGCAGTTATTACAACTATTCCCCTTCTTTCGATGGATCAGGAATTGTACTTCACATTCTTGACTTTGCATGCCATAATACAGGCAAAAAAATTTAAATAAAAAATGTTCAAAAGAATAGGTACAAAAATAAACAAAAGGAGATACATTTTAATGATATATAATTAGTTAGTCCACAGAGAAGATTTTGGATGGGGAAAGTTTTGGTGTTACAAATACAAAGATATTGATTTTGATTGAGGAAGTGGTAGCAAAAATTGAAAAGTGCTCAAAACTGTGGGAACATTATAGGAAAATATTAGTCCTACTCTCCTCCTTAGGTACTCATAAATGATCATGGCCAGATAAATAAGTTTAGGATAGATGGATCTTTGCTCAAAATTACTGTAGTCATTCCCACATTATATACTTTACTGATTAGTTGCTTACTCTATGCAGCTAAGTTTAACAGAACATATATAATGGATAACACCTACTTAAGGCAAATTTAACTGTAGTATTACCTAATTTTGAATGTTTGCAATCTTAATAATCTGTATTGAAAGTATTATTTTGCTTTTGAGTGTTTTTTAATATTTTTAATATTCGTGAGTGTTAAATGTTTTAGAAATAAAAAAAGAGATTGTACCAGTCTTGTCACATTTTTCAAGCTAGTGATTTTTATAAGAATACTGCAAAATGCAAAGCCAAGGTCAAGTAAACTTTTCAACATTACCTGCAGATGTGGAGATAACAAGTGCAGTTACTTTTACTAGGAGTGTGTCCAACTATGCTTGCTTTCTGAAATATGCAATGACATCAATTAGAAATGAGCACTTAGTTCTCATTTATTGTCACTATTTTATCAATCTAGATTGTGCAGAAAAAATTAAGTATATTTGCAACATTAAAACTGCATCTTTGCAAGATCACCTGTCATACGTAGTCAAGTTTAAAATGTACTTTATCCATGTTAAAATATGCCTTGCACGACAATTATACTTGTCAATCACCATAATAACAAATCTAACAAACTTCAAATCCATCATGTAGTTTAAAATGTAAGGTCTCATTTTACATGTTTTATCTTTTAGTAATCACGGAGCTACCTGAGACTCTTCAGTGGCCTAAGAATTGATATGTAAATTGGTTTTGTAACAGAGTAATGTTATAATCAATAGGGATTTTGCGGTCCTTAATTTCAGCTGATACTTGCTAGCATTGAGGCAGTAGAGTTGTTTCTAATAAAGTAGCAATCAACATTCAGATTTAAAAAAGTGTTGAGACAGTGAAATTACAAGCCAATAAAGATTCATTCATTCTATTGCTGCATTTTATTGCTAGGAACATAAATGCCATCTTGCTGTCCCCTAAGACATGACATTCTATTTGTAACCAAGCATGCAAACTAGAAGCTATATATGCAGTATATCTCATTAATGTGTATGCTACGTCTGTTCCTGCAAGAGAACATTTGCAAATTGTATAACTGGGCATATCTGACTAATCCTCCACACTCATAATTGTCTGATAATAAAAAAGGATGAACTTTTAAAAACTTTTTTATTATCTCCATTTATAGTCACACATCATTTTACAATGCTTCTTACTTCTACATACATTTGAAGAGGGATTCTTGGTAGAAATCCTGCTTATAACTGTATGGAGACCTGTCCTTATAAGGCTGCATTTTTCTTAATGTCTAGAGAGGAACTAACAGTCTATGGTGGTACGTGAATTTAAAAGATCTTCAAAAGTATATGATGGCTATTATCAGCTGTCCAAGATTATCAAGTAGAACATTTGGATAATTCCTATTGTGAACAATTTCAGAGCACTGGTGGTCACACCCCCATGCTACAAGTCCTTCTGGATCATGAAGGACTCACCTGCCCAACTGATTCTGCAAACAAGGATACAGGAGGTTTGATCTTTAAGGAACTTTCAAAAAATGAGTATATGAAAGACCAAATAATTGTTCCTTATTCAAAAGAAAGTAAACAGTCTTTTGGTTTGCACTGCATCTTATGAACCAGAAAAGAAAAAAATTTGTCACTGACTTTCCTATTTCCTTTCCAAAATCCTTGACATTTGCCTTTAGTAATTTCAGTAATTTTTCACCCTTCAGAATCCTTGCAGTTCACAAAATTTAAATCAACCACAACTACTGGAAGAACATAACTAGGACTTTTTAGTTAAATATTGCTTGGTTCATTTTATTCTAAAACAAAGAAGACTTATTTACATTTGAAATTAGTCCATGTAGTAACAAAATTCTAATTCTGTATGAGCTGAACGTTTTCAAGAGTGAAGTAGAGGCAGAAAGCACGTAACACATTTTACTTGAGTTAGATGGGAGGATACACTAAACAAACAGCAAAACAAACTAAATAAATCTAACAAACCCAAAATCTACATTTAGAGAAAACCAATAAATCTAAACCTTCACAAAAAGAAAATAGTTCTGTTGGAATTTAGAGTTCTTTGTGTAATCTTCAGTACCTGTATTCTGTTAGTTAATAATAGCATTCAATTTCAACAGCAACACTGAGCTTGTATTGTAAGATCACAATACCTGATCCTGCAATACGATCTTCATGGGAAAGGAAGAAAGAGACAAAAAAGAGAATGTGATTTTGCTTCCCCAGCAAACCTGACTAAGGGCAATATCTCAGTGTGGGTGCAAACATAGTTCTAGACAGGCAAAAAGTCTATTACTGTATGTCACTAGGAGATAAAAATTGAACCTAAATGAAGAAACTGAATATGAGGAAGTGTAGTATCATATGACAATGCATCAACTACTCCAATTATAAATAAAGAAATTTAAGTTCCTTCTGATCTTGCTATGTGCAACAAATAGGAATGAACGAGTTGGGTTTTTCTTCCCAATAATTCCAGCATTTTTGTACTACTAGTTACACAGAATACATTTCATGTAAAATGTATTATTATACGACAACAATGATTTCTTAGTTGTATTTCATATTTAAACATATTTAAATGCACAACAAGTAATTTGTTAAAATGTTCTTTATTATCTCTCCATATGGATACCTGTGCAGACATCTATCTTCTTTCTTATGTTTTTGTTTCTGGTTATGCAAAAATTATCATTGTATTTCTTAGTGATTATTATGGATAGCTTATTCTCCAATGACAATAAAAGGTCTTTTAGGACCAATTTGAAAGCAGGGAAATAAGTTTCAAAAAACTTATGTAGAATGTAGAGTATAAAACAAACTTTAGGTTGGTGAAATCTGAGGAAGTGTGAGATACTTACTGTCTAAGTGGATTCATGACTAGTGCCCTATTATTTTATTCTTTGTCATGCTCTCTGTTTGCATCATATCTCAATTTAGCATCATCTGTGAGTTTCATTAATGTGATATTTGAACTCCCTTTAAATTATTAATGTAGTCAGATAAAGAAGGAGGCTGAAATCTTCTACATTAGTATGCCCCTAGACATCTCTCCCTATCTGATAAGTTGTTCATCATTAACTACTGTTTATGGCTATTGAGCTACTTTTCATGCTATATCATACAGTTTGTATCCAAGGAAATTTGATTTTTCAGAGTAATATTTCACAAGAATCTCTACCAAATTCTTTGCTAAGATGTGGATTTGTTATGTTTGCAGAACTGCATTTCCTGTATTTGTGTTAGTTGATCCTCCAAAAAATACAAGTTTTGCCTGTAAAAAGAATCAATGTTTATTAGAAAACAGACTATTTTTCATGTTTTCCTAAAAGGGCTCATGCCTATAATTCACTTTTATATTGATTAATAATTATTTGTTACATAATTTTTCTCTTGGTCTAACCAAAGAGATTATTTTACTTAAAAATAAATTGGTGTTTTTAAGCTAATTTAGAGGAAATTAGATATCCTTTATAATACTGAATGCTAGATGATACTTGCATTTGTAAGGCTATTTATTTGTATATCTGCTGTGTATATAACTTTAGAACTGTGTAAAATTTCTTTATATGTAATGACACTGTAATTAAGTAGATGATCACGTGGACTCTCATCTAATATTCTGCATTTTCCTCTTGAAAGACCTTTTGAGACAACAATTCATTTGTATGATTCAAAAATCAGTACTAACTTGTTTTTGTTTTGTAGAAACTAAAACTAGTTTCAAGTTCATAGTAAGTTTTAAACAGAATACAGAGTAAAGACTGCACAGTGTTAACATCAAGATTTCTCTCCTTGTGTTATTATTTTAAGCAACAGTGGATGTTCCTGTTTTATTTTAATCCAATACAATTAATGTATTTGTGTAATCTACAAGAGGAAATGATATTTATTATAAAAATTAGTTTCAAAAAAAAGTGAGAAGAACACAATGTTATTATCTTATTGCAACAGTGATACTTCTACTTGGCAGTTCAAATGTTATAATCCAGGCATGGAGATCAAATTATTCCTACTCAGCTGTAGATTTAATAGCTAAATTAGGAGCCTAGTCAGCTTGAGTTCCATATCTAGTCAATAGAAATAGGTTGAGAGAAGTTACTTTTATCTCGCATGTGATCTGAACCGCTTCTTCAATGTGCTTATCTCTCTCCACCAGCCTGAAAGGGAGTCTAAGCTGACTAGGATGCACATTTACCTTCTGTGGTCAAATAGGAACATTTTCCGATCTTTCACGTCTTTTTACTCTGATGCATCATCAGGCTTTTAAGAGGTGTGCCTGATATCCATGAACAGTGTCCAGTGAAAGTAGCACAGTGATCCCGGGTGCTGGCCTTTCTCTTTGCTTCTGACCTTGGGCTGCTAGGGTCTTCAGTTCAGCGCCCATCTCCTGGCTGTAGGTAGGGCCCTTCTAGTCCTGGTCATAGTATTTGCTGCTGATTTCTTGTAACTAAAAGTCAAAACTCCCTTGGTCAGGATAAAAACGAGCTCTTTTATTCCATCTGGGGAACTGCCCACAGGAGACTTGAGCAGCAGTTTGCCTGGAAGAACCCCCTTTTTTGACTGTTTCTCCTGGCAACATTTTTACCTGTTTTTCCCATGCCTCTGGGGTCAATGACCCCGCCGGGATCATTTTGCATCCCACTACTTAATGTCCTCTCCATGGTCCCACACGTAAAACCACAGAGTGGCCTGTGGTGTGTACCCACTATATTCTCTCTCTTGAGCAGAGGATCATTTACTGAGTTACTGGGCTGTATAGGTGAAGAGTAGAATTTTTCCTCTTCAGCTTGCCAGAGCTGTTCATCCCTGTCTCTCTTTCCAGGTCATTACTGCCAACAAGTTGGCATATGACTATGGTGAAGTCTGTACAAACTTTTGGCGCATGGGACAATAAGAAGCTCTAATGTGTTAACAGGAACCTATGTTATGTTCAGCTAGCCAGAACCCCACATAATTTTGTAGCAATACTTCATTGTTTCCGTTGTCCTATTTTATTTTATTATATTTTATTTTATTTTTGGTTTCCCCATTTCTGTGAAATGCCATTTTTCCTTTGGCATGTTATGTAGTGGCAGAGAAGTTAATAGCTGAGAGGAAAAGCAGAGCGTGGGTACTGTTGCGTTCAAAGTGCTTTTGAAATGAGTGCACAGTAGCTGAACCTCACAGCTTGTTGGTTTTGGATAACTTGTTTAGGGGGCTACTGTGGATAAAAAAAGCAACACAGAGAGCAGGGAAGTGACAATAACAGCAGTTTCTCTTCTAATTTCCAGTTGTGGGGAGGCACTTATGATAATTACCAGCAAAGTGGAAAACCCAGCTGGAATTCTGAGCAATTTCTTTTTTCTGTAGTTTATCTTTATTAAATTGTTATATTTCCTCCAGGTTTTTGCTGGCATTAGGCATAACAGGAGAGAGCAAAAAGGACAGAAGTGAAAATTGTCACAGCAGGATGGCTGCAGTTGCGTTTCTTAATCTTTATCTGGGCACGCAAGTGAAAGCAGAGTGATGTTGAAAGGTGTTAAGAATCTTTAAGCTCTGTTGTCTGCCTTAAATTTAATAGATCAAAAACAACCCTGAAAGTCAGACTGTTGAGTTTCCTTGTTTTCAAATGCGGTACAGTACTGTAGCTTCTACTACACAGAGTTATACAATTTTGGCCAATTGTTGGGTTTTTTAATTATTCCTTGTGTTTAGCCTAAATCTTACTTAATTTTCTTCTTTTCTTACTGTTTGGTATCTGCTACAACAATAAAAACTCAAGCAGAAAATAAATAGTAGTCACTTAGTGAACATAATTAATTTATCTTAATTACCACTGAGGCAAATTTAAGAATATATTAACTAATGTAAATGCTTAGACAGTTGTCAGAACAAAGGTCAACAACACCATGTGCATAATGAGAGTTTTAAAAGGGTTTAATCTAGATTGCAAAAAGCAAAAGGCATACCTTTTACTATAAGAACTAGTCTTTTCAAACATGATCAGTATTCACTTAATGTGAGGGTCTCCTCATTTTTTGGTGTTTGTAGTATTCAGTTGCCTGAACATTTGCAATGAGCTGGCATTAGTCATAATCACTTAATAAAACCATGCTTTTTTTCCCCCGCTTTGTCCTGTAACATTTCTTCAGGGTTAATTGCATGGTTACAAACAGTTTTTCAAAGGTCTTTATATGCCATTGACACCAAAACTGAGAGAAAAATGCTTCATAACATATCTTGGGAAATCTAACACTTAATGAGAGATCTGTCCAGCTATGCTATGGATTCAGATTATTAAATATCTAAATATGTAGATATTTAGTAGTTATTACAGCAGATATTTATCTGTAACTGTGAAAATATATCATACTTGTACTATTGGAATGAAAATATTTTCAATGACCTACAGTTCTGTATTGGTAGCATTTTTATTCAATCAAATAAAGCACAAAAAAGTGGGAGTAGAGTATTACATGGAGATCAGTCAATAGGCCCCATAGTTCAACTTCTATTTACAGCAACTGCTGACAAAGCCTAGAAACCAACCACTAGGTTGGCTGGTAGCTTGAGGCTCCAGCAGAAAATGATGTTCAAAGACCTTTTCCTCTACTTAGTTATTCTGCCAACTGCAGAACTCTATCCGTGTCTTTGTTATGACAACTATGGCTTAGAATAAGCTCTAAAACCTCCAGACTGTAGTGCAGTTTAGACATGATGAGCAGAGTAGGCAGGAAGAGTCTTTGCTAAAAAGGTTTATCAGACTTGACTAGGAGGGCAGGGGCATTGCTTAACTTTTGGGATATTGGTTGATTTCTTCTTTCATGATCAAAACCTATTTACTACTAAGGGCAGTCAGAGATACTGAGTTATCAAAAAAATTGTGTATTAATGTTCATTCAAAAGAAGATCAAATGTCAGATGAACTGAGGGTACAATTGCTAAAATGAATCTGGGCCCAGAACAAACTGGACAGATTCAGGAATTCACTATTTATCAGCAGGGAAAAGTGAGTAATATACTTTAACGCAGGTTATACTTTCACTGCATTTTTTTATTTCTGACTATTACCTCCTTGTGTACTTTCACCTAAGCAATGTTAAGCTTCCCCCCCCCCCCCAACAAAACTAAGGAACATACTGGGGGGAAAAAAACACCACCACCACCACAAAACCCACAAAAACAACAAAGCACAAAGCTAACAAAAAGTCCCCCAAGAATTAAACCCAAAAAACAACTCAAAAATACAGAAATGTTAGAATAAATTCCGTGATTATTAACTGCAATAAAATCAAACAACATTGAGAGTCTTGTGGGTACTAAACATACTGCAGAACATGACAGCTTGAGCTCATCTTATATTCAGTGAAGTCTGCACAAATATTACTGATATTCTGGAAGCATTCAGATGTTAGTTTTTTCCCAAGACTCACATTTTCACATTTATTGTAATTCCAAAACAATGAAGGCAAGAGGGAATCAATATTTGAAGGAATCATAAATATTTGCTGACCACTCAAGGAGTGAGAATAGGCGAAATTTTTAGGTTAAATTTAGAATACACTTGAAACTTATGTTTCAATTTTATAGCACTTCTCACCCTGTGAGCAGCATTTTTCACTGCTAAAATTGGTTGTCTTCTTTTTTACCTCTCCTTCAAAAAGCAAGGAAAAACATTTTTATTCTATGTTTGACATTAAAATAATTACTTATTTTTTCACGTTTTATTTTTACATAATTTAATTTAGTAAAAGAACTAATATTGAAAATTAAATAGTGTCTTCTCCTATTCTAAGTCATTTTTTTGCTAGGTCTCAGGTTGCTGCTACAGAATTTTAGTGCTTAACAACCAGGTTTGACAAAGAACCTGATGAATAAGATGACTTTCTTTTATGTATCTGCTTAGGGAAAGAAGATGAAACCATTTGCCTTTGAATGGACTAAAATAAAAAGGTAAAATGCTGTTTTTTCTTTGTTTTGTTCAATTCCAGATAGTAACTGTGACTCCTCTTAAGGTGGGAAAATGCATGCAGACTTGTGAAAAGTGCATCCAGTTTTCAGCATTTCTCTTTATAACTATGCAAGAGAGGATCTATCCTGAAAGAATTCTCTAGACAGTGGATGATAAATATTTTTGTATTGTATTTAATTTCTTAATACATTAAGCCAGGGGTTATTTCTTACTCAAAGTTCTACAGGTAACTATTAATTCAAAATATACAAAATAGAAATATCTATAGATGCCTGTCTAAATCTCCTATTCTTTCATATTTCTTGTAAGCAAATTTAATAGCTGTTTATCCATCAGTTTTCCATTTCAATGTACAACTCTCATAGAAAGCACACTTCATGACATGTTATATCATGACATAGCAGTTATGATTCAAAATAATGATGTATACAGTATGGCCCAAGATTTTTTGAATATCGTGAAATTCTTTACTTGAAAAGAAGAAGAAGAAAAAAAAGTTTAGTTACTTTTTTCCAGCCTATTTCTACAAAATAATATAAATTAGGTACAACAAGAAATAAGGATTTTCAAGGCTTCTTTTTCCAGGCTATTTAAATAGGGGAATAACTTCCAGAACTGTTGCTGAGACTTTTAATGATATCTCAAGCACATCATTACTCTATTACTGAGTCATGCCAGAAGGACAGAATTAACTAGCAGCTATTTTTTATGGCTCAGGAATGTAGGAACTCCCAAGGTGAAATTTTCTATTTGGGACACATCTATATATATTTTAATAATTTTATACTTTCTATGCAAATTCAATTTAAACATTCAGTGGAAAAAGTTGTATCACATACTCACAATGAATAAATTATTGACATGAGATGTTACTACTCCGTAGAATGTTTTAATGTTGCTCAGTAAAATGTAAAACTTTGGTCCTGCTGAATTCCTGAGAACTTCAAGCCTTGTCTTCAGTGTGGTCAAAATATAGTTACACAAAGAGGATTAAGTATGTAGAAATAGTCACTGGACAAAAAAAAAAAAAATCCTTACTTTTTATGAAATATATTTAAAAAAAAAGAGCCTGTGTTCATACCACAAACAGTTTAGGCAGTAAACTGACAGGTTAATTTTAGAAGACTTGCCAGCCTTGCAACACCTGAAGGGAAAGATCAGCCTTTTAAGACAGTCTTTAGTGGACAAAATCCTGTCCCAACGTTGTTAGCTTCTCCTCACTGAATACACATGCAGCCTGGAACAACGACACTCCTGTCATAAACATTTTACTTACATGACTAAATTTATGAGAGGATAAATCTAATCCTGATTTGTTTACAAGTTCACCAATATTACCTAATCACCTCACTCCCTTTTGTGCTGATGCTCTGATTATTCACATTGCTTATACATTCATTCATACCTTTCTGGAGTAAAACATTAATTTCTTGCTGTGAGCCACATAGTCCATAATAGGATCAAGAGCTTGAAACTTATAGGCAAACTAGTCCAGAGCACTTGACTATCATGCTTTCTGCTTATGACATCAGAAAACACTACATACCTCCAGTGAGATAAAAATTTCACCTGATTACATAAAAACATACACCAGCTGGCTAAAACAGCTCTCCAGTGAGATAAGCATAATCTTTCAAAAAGGCAAAGTTTGAAAGTAAGCCCTGAAACAATGACATTTTATCTGGAGATCATACATGAAAAAAAACCCATTTAAATGTTTTAGAAGCCTGAGTGGGTAATTTAGGTGCTTAATTTTGTCATGAGGTTCTGAGAAGAAAGGAGAAAAAAAAAAAAAGAAAGGATAACAACATTGCTGGATTCACATAACTCACTTGGAGTGATCTAGTTCATCCTGTCAGAAATCTTGTGACTCATCAGCTGTATCTCTGTGTCTGGTCTGTTGGCTCCAATGGGAGCTACATGTTACATGAAAACGTCCAGATCTGAATGACTTCCACCTCAGTTACCCAAATAAGCAAAAAGTAACCAAGAAGACCTTTGAAAACCTCTTTGGTCCCAGCTTATGTGGACTGGCTTTCATTGCTTATTTGTAAACATCTTACGTTTTGGTGTTGCTGTTCTCTATTATTAGGCTTCTGGGTGTTTGTTTTTTTGAATGATCAGAGGGAACAGAAATATATACAGGCTCAAAAGTATTATTTGTTTCAGAATGCGGTGGCAATCTGCTGCAAACACATTATATATAGTTGAATGAATACATGCATTGCTTCCATTGACCTTATTTTTCTTGCATAGCCCACCTTTCCCTTTTCAAGCCTCAAGTCTCTTAGTCCATAATTCAGAAGTGTCAAGCTACACATGAAGGATGATGGTTTATTAAATTTTCAAAATGCATTCCATATGTAACAGACCTGCTAGAAATAGTGATAGCAGTTATTTGAAGTAAGGATCTTGCTTGTCCTGTTCAATCATGACTGCAATAGCTGCAGGCAATTGCTTTGTCTATTGGCCAGTGTGAATTATTGACTGGATTAGTAAATTGGGTGCAAGTTAAGGTACATTTTTCTTTCAATATTTCTGTAAAATAGCAAGTGTAATTCTCCACTGTGGCTGTGGTCAATCCAATAAAAAATGAGGTTAAATAAAATTAAGATTGTTCAGTCCTTGAACAGAAAAGACCAATGAAATTCACAGCTGAGCTAGATGCTTCATTTAGCTCACACTACAAATGGAGAAAAATGAGCTAATGATAAAGTTGAAACTGTATGTCAGATTTAAGTCTCGCACACTTTGTAAATTTAGAATTAGAAGACGTACATATTACTTTAGTGGATATTTTCTATTTGGCAGTAAACAGAATGGTGTTGTTTCAGGTTTCCTTTTTTCTTTTCTTGTGTAGGATTAAACCCATATTTCTCTGTCCTGGAAGGCATAAAGACAGAAACATGCATATTATTTACCTGTTTTCTCAACTTGTTATCTGCCACAATTCTTGACACTAGAATCAACTCATGCTAATTAAAGTTTTTTGTTTGGTTTGGTACTTGGTAAAGGAAGATAGTTTAAACAGATCTTAAGTCTTGCAGTTTATTATTTCAGTATTAAAATACATAAAAAAAAAAAAAAAAAAAAAAAAGAAAAAACCAACAAAACCAAACACAAAACTAAACAGCTCAGAGATTATCTGAAAGGTTCAGTTTACTAAATAAATACTCAGTCACAAAGTTAATTGCATTTACCATATAAAAGAAAAAGCAGAAATAAAAGAATTATTTGAGATGTTATAGCAGGTCTATTTATTCCCACCACAAAAAATTATCATATTCAACACAGTTTGTACCACAGTAGCTGAGTTACTGCAGTTATTTAACCCTTAATTATGAGAATGTAGGCATGTGCAATCTCATATTGCATTGCAGCTGCTGGTTCATATTAATTACTTAATGGTGACTGCCATGTCAAAAGCATGCTGAGGAATTTTTGCAGCTAAAATGAAGATTGGGAGCATTCTGCAAATCAGCTATAAACATCTTTGAAACAGCTACTAAAGGTGAGTTTGTGACTGCTTTGTGTCACTGGAGCCACACTTAGCAGCCAGAGTGCAGCAGTAAATCTGACCTTTGCTTACACAATCTATTTTAAATGTTTATATTTTTTCTTATCCTGAATATCTTAGCAATTTCTATGTATTGAGAATAGTAATATCTGCTTTCAGACACTACAGGCCAAGTACTTAAGACTCGTTTTTATATTCATGCTTTTCTCATTTTCCTTTGCCTTTCCATTCTGAGGATTCTATAATCATGCATTATACTAAAGCTTGTTTAGAAAATACTAAGAAAGTACATTACAGGTGTTTGTGAGGTATCATCTGAAGAATATTTTAATGCATTAAAATGACTAATAATGAAAGATATAGTTTGATAGGTAATTCATTATTAATAAGCCTAATAAGCTACTGAAATTTAAAGGGAAGTTAGCTAAAACTTAAGAAAATCATAGAAAAAATAAATATATCCTTTATAATGGACATTTTACTTAGAAACATCATGAGTAGGTGGAATCATTATCACTAACACCATAAACAGCAGCTATGGAGCAGACCAGAGGGAATTTGTTCCCGAAGAGATCTGCACAAGCTCTGCAGCAGCTCTGGAAAGAATTTTCCTAAAAGCTAAGCCTTCCATTAGAAATAACAGCTCTGAATATAATTCTGAAAAATCTTACAAATTATGAATCTTACATGATTAAAAACACGTTTCACAAAAGCCTATTTACTGAGCAATACCCTAAGTAGTACTCACACACTACTGGAAAAGTCCCACCTCTAAAATTATTTGGCTTCTAGCAACTTCCATGATGCCAAGCTTCAAAAAGTAGCTTCAGCTACAATTAATACATCTGCTTAATGTCTCACATTTATCTTCTTTCTCATTTGCTCAGAAAATATTTAACTATTCCACAAAAAGAAATTATGTAGAATCATAGAATATCTCAAGTTGGAAGGTACTCATAGTGATCAAATCCAATTCCCTGCTCCTCACAGGACTGTCTAAAACCAAACCATATGATCAGGAGCATCATTCAGATGGTCCCTGATCTTTGACAGGTTTAGCGACATATCTGCTTCTCTTGGGAGCCTGTTACCCAACCACCCTCTCAGTGAAGGAACTTGTCCTAATGTCCAATCTCTCATTTCCCAGATGCAACTCCATTTCATTTGCTCAGGTCCTGTCACTCATTACCAGAAAGAGGAGATCAGCACCTTCCCCTCCACTTCCACTTGTGAGGAAGCTGTAGACTGCTATGAGGTTTCAACTAAGCCTTCTCCTCTCTAAGATGACAAGCCAAGTGACCTCAGTTGCTCCTCATGTCTTACCCTCTGGGCCTTTCTCCATCTTGGTCACTCTCCTTTGAACACAGTGTAATAGCTTTATATTCTTCTTGTATTGTGACGTCCATAATTGCACACTTCAAGTAGTTGAAGTGAGGACACACTATTGCAGAGTAGAGCAAGACTGTCACCTTCTAGAAACAATTGGTGATGTTTTGCTGGATGTCCCCCAGGGCATGATTGGCCCTTTTAGCTTTCAGGGCCCACAGCTGACTCATCAACTCATCAGCTTGCCATCAACCTATATCCCCAGATCTCCTTCTGTAGGAACCATTTGGATTGTCCCATTTCAGCCAGAATATCCTATAATGTAGTTAATGAATGTGATGAAGATTGTATTAATTTAGAACAACAAACAGAACCCATTCTTGTTATATTTGAATATTTACTTGTCTCATGATGTGCCAGTTAAGGTGCTTAGAGCGAGTGCTTAGGACAGCACTATTTGCTCCCTGATTATCCTCAGGGTGAAGCCCAATAAGAAGTTCTGAGCTGAGATTGCTGTTGGAAAAGGTGTCAACAGGAGAAATAGGCAGAGAAATAGTTAACAGGAGGTCTTGAATGGGTTTGCCCTTGAGCTAGCACATACTTGTAAGCCTGTAAAAATGTCATCACTTCAGACCCTTATTCACATAAAGGGTTGTACTGACAAACAGACATGTTTTTTGATAGCTTTAGGGTCTTAAAATGCAGTTAAAAGGCTAAGTGTACCTATCTAATTCTTATTCTGTGAATCCTTCCACAGAAGAAATGTAAGGGGTTTTGTTTTTTGGTTTGGGGTTTTTTGTTTTGTTTTGTCTGGTTTTTTTTTTAATTCTCCTCCTCCATTTATGATGCTATATATGGTCCTCTGGCTAAGCATATTCATAATGTTTCTTTAAGAGACAGAAATAAGCATACTTGTTTAAGAACCACTTGTGGAGGGATTCTGAAGTCCTCCAGTTGCCAGCTTTACCACTAAATACTAGTTTCAGCTTGCCAGGCAAAATTACAACAAACTTAAAGTGATCATATTTTAGTATATATTGAGATGTTGAATAATATTCTTTACCTTGTGGAAAAGTGGGTAACATAATACTTTAATCACTGCAACATAAAAGACATCAAAGAATTAAAATTGGCTCAAAATAATGTAAAATACTATATCCACTCTGAATTTCTATTTCCAGGATCAATGTTCAGTGAAATGTTCTTCAAAGGGATTCTCTAGTTTCCTTTCTTCACCACAGTCCCTTCTTTTAATTTTCCTCTCTATATTAAAACAGTTCCTCAGCTGAATCAGACCTTTCTGGTTAGTAACTTGCTATGCCTTCTCTTGAGACGATTTAGTTGCATGCAGTAAAGAACACTGTTATGAATGATTTCTGAGTTTCAGGTAATTTGCACATTACCAGAGTGGGTGTGGCAGAACTATTCTCTATATTCAGGTTTTCTGGTTCCAGATCTGCTACAGTTGGAGCTAACTTGAATGTTTTCCACCGTGGTATATATACTTTTATCATATTTGAAGAAGAATGTGAGAGGAAAGGTTTCGGTCAGTGGGCAGAGTAGCTTTTGCTGACTGAAGGTGAATCAGCACCTTTATCAGGTCTCAAAATCAGTGCATGCTCACTGTTTCTAATTTTGTTTTCTGGCAGCAAACAATTAAAGGCAGAACATACAGCTGATTTCCCCACAGACAACACACTGTTATGCCTCATCATCACAAATCTGGCCATTACTAGGTCAGCCTGTATTTTCCATTTTTAATCCTTGGTGTTATTTCTTCATTTCTGATTTAACGTTCACAAAAAACAACAGCAACAACACCAAAACCTCTCAGAAAACATCCCCAAAAACAAAGAAACCAAAACATGATTCAAGTACTTGTAGATATGAAGAAATCATTGGTTTCCTTAGCAACTGAATACAGTTCTATATTAAGAACAAGAAAGTAATTAACCCTCTAATGTGAGATAATGCTGGAAACACACGTTTAACTCTGCATGATTTTTTGGCTATTGCTCTAGCATATTAACATTTTAAGTGATAGATTAAGTGATAATCTCTGGTTACTCATCCTATTAAAACAACTGGGAAATTCCCTGGAATAGTAGTACATGTTATGAATGGAAAATATCCAGACTGTAGGTTGTATTGATAGAAGCAGCTGTGTGGTCCTATAATTTGATTACACTGTAAGATGGCTTTATCTCCTGTTATGCATGTATCTATGATATGTCTTAATAGCTGTTTGAAGAGACATATTTTTATAGATTTACACTTTCCATCTCCACTAATAGTTTTTCCTCATCCTTCATTATGAAGTTAGGAGAATCTTATGTTCAGATATGTATTTAAGTGTGAATATGCTCCTGTGAAACTAAAATCTTTACAAGCAAGATTTAGAAATATGTGCTTTGACAAATATTGCACAATTCAGTGGAGTATCCAAACATCCTACAAAATTTAAGAACCAGAAGAATTTTACTGATTTCTCAGTTGCTACCTATCAAGTGGTAATGAATCTCTAACCACATGGCTTGACCATCTAAGTACAAAATTTTTCAGACTTAGAGGTGTATAATCATCTGATTTCAGAATTCCTATATATGTAGGTGTTTAAATGTGCTGCAAAATTTCAACTTTAGATACCATATTGCAAAATATTAAGTATGATTAATAGAAATGAATGCAGTATATACATATATCTTTAGAGGACGTCACTCTACTGCACTGCAAACATGCAAATTAAGGCTTAGTAATTACTAAATATCATAAAATAATAGTCAAATAATATAGGTTGATCTTAGTTAATTTTTACTGAAAAAATGGTCATCTGCTACCTAAATAAAACCCTCTAAATATTATTTGGGAGTTTCTGTATCATGTTAATGAACTTTTTGATTTCTTGTTCTTTATTATTTTATTACTGCTGGATAAAATTCCAAACAAGGAAAACTAGTCTACTTCAGTAATAGGCTGTGCAATCCAACTGTGAGATTTTCACAGCATTAACAAAAAACAAGGTTTTACCTTCCAATGAGACCTCATGGTGTGTCCTTAATGGCTTCACAGGAACAATTTAGCTGGTCCCTGCTTCTTTGGTGGGGCTGTGTCAAGGCTTATTAAAAGGGAAGTCAGATTTGCTCTTAAGCAGTGAGAGGAGGTATAACATTTCAATGTACTCTTCACTGAGAGGATCTTTCAAAAAACTTTGATCATCTGGTTCAAAGACACTACATACCCCTACTTCTAAACTGTATCTAACTGTCAAGATGTCTAAGATTACATATTAGAAACAGTCAGACTTCTGCCCCATCTGGTTGATCAGAGCTTATCAAGGTGAGGCTATTCAATTTTATTTATTTATTTATTTATTTATTTTTATTGTATAAGAAAAATGCACTATAAGGGCACAGGCTATACCAAATATTTTGTAAATATAAAAACCAGAATTCTAAACTTTTTCCTACATAGTCAGAGGAGACAGAATCAACTCTCAAACTTCTATTCTTTTCCTCATATCAGACAAAAGCTATAGAAAATTTTGCTGTAGGATTCTGTCATGATGCTATCATTTATAGTGTCACTTATCCTGTATGAATATGTAACTGAGTGAGAACATGCATTGCGTATGTGGGGTTTTTAGTTTGTTTTCTTTTGAAAAATAAAGTGTCTAATAAAAATCAATCCAATTTGGAACCTGTAACACTCAAAACCTTTCCCTTCAGACTGCTAAAAGTGTAAAAATTTCTTTTTACTTTCCATGAAAAAGTTTCCAGTTAAACTTTGTGAGAATAGTGTACAGATATAGCCATCTTAGTGGAACTGATCTTTTGGAACTGATCATAATAAATCCACATTTTTACATACAATTTTCATCTGAGCAGGCTAATCACTTGTTCTCAGGCCCAGAACATTGATTTATAAACACATATAGAGTATCTAAGAAGAAGAAAGGAAAGGAAAAGAATGGAAAGGGAAATGGAAAGTTTTAAACCGACAAAGTCTAGATTTAGATTAAGCATAAGGAGGAAGAACTTCATGAGGAGAGTGGTGAGACACAGGATCAAACTACCTGGAGAAATTGTGAATGTCCCATCACTGGAAGTGTTCAAGGGCAGGTTGGACATGTCTTTGGGCACCCCAATTTAGCGAAGAATCTCCCTGTCCACAGCAGGAGGATTGTACTAGATGTTCTTGAATGTCAGTCCAAACCAGTTTGTTATTCTGTGACTGTGGCATCAGCAGACATAGCTAACAACTGTGAAAATATAAACTATTAACAATTATTTGGTTTTATAGCCACTGAACTTCCATATCTAAGATTTACATATCTTCATTTATTGTATAACAGAACAACATTTTCCACAGAATTCTTTTCAGGATTTATGTTGAAGTTCATGCTCAGAATCCTTGCTGGCTCCCTGTTCATAGCATCATTTTAGCTGCTTACAGCCAGTTACTCATCTGGTCACTGCTGTTACAAGATTCACCAGGTGGTCACCATCATTCTTGTCTCTCATTTTTCTCAGCTGCTGGAACCACCACAAATCACCCTGTTCCTCTTGGAGTAGCAAATCTGTCTCATCTATATTCTCTGTACTTCCTGAAGTCTATTTGTTTTTCTAGAGTTGAATGGACAGTAAAAACAGAGACTAGGATGTAACAATTAACAGAGGGACTGCTTTCTCTGAGGCTGAACCCAGACCCTAAGATACTCTTCTGATTGTAAGTCTATAGATTGCTCCAATCACAACAGAGGAGGCAAGAAAAGTATTGAACTGTTTCTGTACATGAAAACCAAATATGAATCAATATATGAACTAATTAAAGGTAATTAAATTCTCAAGGAAGCAAATAATTTACAAGATATACCTAAAGAAAAATAATCATGACACAGTATCTAAAGACACTTGCTTTTTTTTTTTTTTCATGTGTGCATCTGTATGTGTGCTTCTGTGTGTATAGAGAGCAGGAGATCATGAATTCCCAAATAAACCGTGACAGATGGGGACTAGATGGCTTCTTCAGTTATAGTGAAAGATCAGTATCTTTCACTGAAATATCACCCATAGTCAGGTTTTAGGTTTCAGGACATGACAAAAGTGAGTACATTTGCTGAGAATAGATTTGATGTTGTAGAGACAAAAAAACCTAACTGAGCTCAGATATGAATAGGTAGACAATAAGAAAGAATATATGATTTTACTGACAATTAAAGATTGTATGATTTCAGTGTCTGGCATTGACACAGTAGATTTGCTGCAGTAATTTACATTAAAGACTTGACATTTACAGTGGAGTGATATATACATTCTTTAAATGTCTTCATAATATATCAGTACATATCAGAAGTTTCCTGAATAGAAGACAGTCAAGTAAAATGAGTATTTGAAATAGAGAATACATATAATTTTATGCTATCTTTCTTTAACATGGGTTTATGACCAAATCTGAACTTTTTTTTTTTTTCATTATTTAGGAGTTATATGTATATTCCAATTCTAATTTTGATCCAGTCACAATGTACTTGCTGATGATACTAAACTTGAAGGTGCTGTTGACTCTCTTAAAGGACAAGAAGGGATGACATTTAACAAGTCAAATTGACATATTCTGTGCCTGAGAAGGAGTAACACCAGATGAGATAATGATATGGAGAGAAGCTGTGCAGAACGGGTCCAGGGCTTCTGGTCAACAGCAGCTCAACAGAAATCAAGAGAGAGCCCTGGCAGGCAGGACCGCAAACCTTATCCTGGGATACATCAAACACAGCATCACCAGCCAGTCAAAAGAGGTGATTTTTCTGCTTTTTACTAGCATTGGTGCAGCCTCACCTGGAGTGCTGTGTGCAGTTCTGGACTCCACAATTTCAGAAGGATGTGAAGGTTACAGAATGTGTCCAGAGGAGGGCAACAAAGCTAGTGAGAGGGCTGCAAGGAATGCCATGTGAGAAGCAACTAAGGTCACTGGGCTTGTCTGGTTTTAGAGAGAAGGAAGCAGAGGACATACCTCATTTCGCTGGTCAGCGTCCTGAGGACAGGAAGTAGAGAGGGAGGTGCTGATCTCTTCTCCTTGATACTCAGTAACAGAACACATGAGAATGGTTCTCATTTGCATCAAGTGTAGTTCAGACTAAATATGAAGAAATAACAAGAAAATGGTCAAACACTGGAACAAACTTCCTATGGAAGTGGTCAATGCCCCAAGACGTTCAGTGTTTAAGTGGTATTTGGACAATGTCCATAACAAAGTGCTTTAACTTTTGGTCAGCCCTTAAATTATCAATCAGCTGTACTAGATGATCATTGTAGGTCCCTTACAACTACAAATATCCTTTCCTCTCCTCTTGTTTTGGCTTCTCTTTTTTGGTAGATTTTGAGAAGGAAAGTTGTTCAATGGTTTAAAGTTTCATGAACTACTACTAATAATGTTTAACATTTTTATATATACCTATATAAAAAAGTGAAGTTGTGTTCACTGTAGTATCATGTTACTCACTATAATGTGATTTTCTTTACATTGTGATAGGTTTGTCTTTTTTACTTTTAACTACCATTAGAGGGGAGGGGAGATGAGATCTTGTTAAGGTGTATAAATGCCTTATAGACCTTATAAGTGTGCAAAGAGGACAGAGCCAGACTCATTTCAGTGGTAAGCAGTGATAGAACCAGAGGAAATGGATACAAACTGGAACACCAAGTTTATCTCTGAACATCAGAAAACACTTTTTTAATGTGAGTGTGACTGAGCACTGGTACAAATTGCCCGGGGACATTGTGCAGTCTCTATCCAAAAGCCATCTGGACATGATCCTGAGAAACTGGGTCCAGGTAGCTCTACTTCCACAGAGGGCATTAGACCTGATGACCTCTAAAGATCCATTCCAGCTTCAGCCATCCTGTGATTCTATGAGGTTAAGATTTTAAAGTACCAGTTATAATTTGTTGTAGGGATAAGGGGGGAAAGGAGGAAGGATATATACTTAAAACTTACCTGAAAGGTAGGTCCAGAGACAATAAATAAAAACAAACAAACAAACAAAAAAAACCAACACCCAAAACAAAACCCACAAACCAAAACATTAAAAAGAATGAGAGCTTTTCTCTCATATAAAAATTCTCCTTCTCCAGAGGTTGTTTTCATAACTTGACCTATGAAATTGAAAATACCAGTAAATGTCACAGTAAAAACATCAATTGCCTTCAATATTAGATTTTTAATAAATTTTCTATATCTTACTTAAAGGACTGGCAAGGAAGATCAGATTACTTGTTTTGTGCTTTCCCTTCTTTTATACTGTTTTGGGTTTTTTTTCAAGTTTGTCTGCATTGCTAGATTGCTTTGTCTTAGAATTTTAAAGGCTTTTAAATACTTCAGGTTTTTTCCTGCATGTTAACAGTATCACCACTCAAAGGAAAATCATACAACAGCAGATGAAAATGCTTTATATAAGAGCGCAGTGTGAACAGACTGCCTCATACAGCTCCAGCTTTACATCATTCATTGTTGTTTAGAATAATCTAGAGAATGGAAGTCAAGCACATATTGATTTGGTCTGATAATTGTGATAGTATGTTGGCTAGCATGTGATCATTGTTAAACAGAAAGATACAAAATGCAGCTTATCTTAGAAAACTGCTCCAGGTGGTTGAAGACAGATGCACTTTCAGAATTATATGAAGTGAGCTCATTGATCATGTAGTCAGGTGGCTGTGCACATATTTGCAGAAGTATTCATACAACAAGTCTGTTGCTTCATCTCAAGGGATTTTATTAAGCTGGGTGGTGTGTTGTGATTCTTATCATGCCTGTTATGATGAAGTAAATGTGTGCAGGAATGTGCACATCAAAGTGCAAGAATTACTGAAAACTCAAACTTTTCTGTCATAATTGAAACATCTTAGAATTTGCATGGAGCTGCAAAGGATCAAGTAAGGAGAGAAATTGGATGTTAATTTTGTGAGAATGTAAGATACTAAAGTAGCAGCATTTTCATTGATAAAATTGTAGTTTTAATGAGGAGGCTTCAAGTCTATGCAAAATATACTCTTACTTTATCCTTCAAAGGGCATGCTTATGAGAAAGAAAAATCATGGTTCACAGAGTATAGTCTCATTTAAGTAAGAAGAAGGTAGACCTTATCATGTCTCATGTCCACACATGTTCACATTTAAAGCCACACATTTTCCCTTAGCAAGTTCTTAATTTCTTATATCAAATAATCAGATCACATTTTGTTATGTGTGCTTCTTTGCCATTATCTGCTGTGTTTTCTAACAGTGATCATAATTATGATTTTGGACTGTCTTCATGATAGCACCTCACAACTGTGAGGAACTCACACTCACCCTGTGTCAGCAAATTAGAAATCTCTTTGGGCCAGGAATAGTTAGTTGTATGGTACACACCAGGTAGAGCATCCTAGGAGGAGCAGGCTGCACGTGCCTCTGGCAGGTAGAGTTCTACACAGGTGCAGGTCTTCTTTAGCAATGGCAAGTAGATGTGAGACAGTTTAGGAAAGAAATTAAAAAATCTGTTTCTTAACAGCTAATAGATATGTGGTGGTGCCTCATGTCAGGGAAGAGTCAGAGCAAGGTTTCTTCACAAAGGGTAACAAGCTGGAGGTTGAAACAAGCTATTCCTTGCTTAAGCAGGATGGTGACCCCACCTTGACAGCACACTGTTCCACAGCACCTGCACAGGAGGAGCAGTGTCAGGGTGGTGGCAGTGACAGTAATGGACAGTAACAGATCCCACCACAGGCCCACAATAAGCAGGCAAAGGTAAGGGAAGGATCAGGTCCAAGGTCATGCAGGTTTGTCCAGCAGGTCAAAAGAAGCAGGGGATGATGCTGGGTACTGACCTGCCTAAGGTGGGGCTCAGACCATGCTGAGTTGCAATAGTGTTCCTGAGCCATGGACAGGGGTCCCAGATAGGGCTGGGCAGGGTCACTGGGCCTCATGGGTGTACTCAGGGCCCTATACTAAGTACTCAAAACTGGCATGAAGTTCATTTCTGATAAATATTTGATGTAGCCTAGAGTCACAATGAAACACAACAAATCATAATCCAGTCTCTCTCAATTAGTGCACCCCCCAGTCACTAAAGACACATCCAAATGCTGTAGTAGGAACCATTGTAGGACCAGTGTTTTATTTTATACAGGCCTAAAAAGCCTCAGAAAGATTTAGAATTCATTATGAACCTATGATAACTTTGAACCGATAACTTTTAGAAAAACTCATACTCAAGCACTATTCCCTTAAGCCATCAAATATTTTATGTAGTCTTATATGGATTGTTAGAGTATTATGTTAGATTAAGAGTAAAGTAAACAAAAGTTTAAAATAAACTTTTTTTTTTCTTTTAAAAAGTAAATTTTTATTACCCCTGTCATCTCTCTGGACATGTAGAAAATTATAACTATAAAAGAAGTATATAATGGAAGTAGTTTACTTTTTTTAACTTAGATGTTTTGGTTTACTTTGTTTTGTACAGTCAACTAGTTAGACACTAGTGGCAATATTGATGGCTGATGACACTAATTTGAATGTTACTACATGAGTAACAACAACGGCCTTTTATGTATTTAATAATTGTATTATCTACCTATTTTCTTCGTAGAAAACCAAAAGCATTCTGGAGACAATAGACTCATGAACTCAGCAGCTCTGCAAGTTTGTGGTTCACTTTTTGACCTTTAGGTAAATGGCATTAGCATGATGGCTATGACGATTTCAATTATATCACTTAGTACATTCTTGTTAGTCATCTGTCATCTGAAATATAGGTAGTCTGATGCATAATAGCACTGCCAGGGAGATTCAAACCCAGAATGGACAAAGCCATCAAAATATTCTGTATTTTATATTATCTCTGCTATAAAGGCTTTTGACAAGGCATAAATTCTGTAAGCCAACTCACACTTAAGAGAAGTCCAGGAAGACTAAGAAGAAAAGAAAGAAGGAGAACACATTCAGTTGAAGTCCAAAGCCCTCTTACAGGTCACATGCTTCTTACTTGTGCATAATAAAAGCATGATACCTGAGGAAGGACGGGGCTTTCTCAACAAGATTAGCTGAGATTAGGTGCAGTCAAGTTTCCCAGCACTGGGGGAGAAGCCATTCTTGCTTTCTGGAGCCAACTGGAACATCTCAAAAACCATTCAGAATAAATGAAAGCAGAAGTCTCCTGCAAGCTATTATTTTGGGGTAGATTCCTCAGACGAAGAGAGACAATGCAGCAATAAATCATATTGTGGTTTAGCACTTAAAATCAGCTGAAAATTCAAAAGTACTTCAATAGATATGCTTAGACCTACATAAGCAAAACAGGGCCACTGTCACCTCTTTCAGTTTAAAAGCTAAAGTAGAAATTATGTGGAACGTGGTGTTCCATGACTACAACCTTCCTACTTCTCCACAAAGTCAGAATAGTCTCACAGTGCTTAAGTTTTTACAGACTTGAGAATTCTTTTATGCCTGTGGGCATAACTGACCTCATAAGTCTGGAATTGTTGAGCACGTCCTGGTAAAGAGTCTGCTCAAAGGTTTGCAAGTGTTTGCATACTGATGTCCAAGTACTCCAGAGATGGATCTGTCCTGTAATGCATTTGCTGCGGGGTTTGGGGGAAGAAAGGACTCAAGACCAATTTGACTTTTTCTCTTCCTTTCTAGTTTGCTCACAGATAGAATTTCGGCTAGTATTTGAATCTTAATTCTGGGCAACAAAAGTTCTAAGGCCCCCAGAGAAAGTGCTTGAGACAAAAGCACAGAAATGCCCTTGCCACAGTCTTGAAGGACAAAACAGTTTATTTACACAGTTCAATTTCCTAGCTGCAGCCAGCTCTGGGGTCCTCAGCACAGGAAGGACATCAGCCTGTTCTAGCAGGTAGAGAAGGCCACCAAGATGATTAGAGGGACGGATCACCTCTCCTAAGAGAAAAAGCAGAGAGAATTGGGATTGTTCAGCCTGGAAAAAAGAAGGCTTCCAAATTACCTAATTGCGGCCATCCAGTACCTGAAGGGAGCCTACCTGAGGAAGAAAGATGGAGAGAGATTATTTTCAAGGGCATGTAGTGATAGGACAAGGGGAAATGGCTTCAAACTGAGAGATAGTAGGTTAAGATTAGATATCAGGAAGAAATTCTTTACTGTGAGGTTTATTAGATGCTGGAACAGGGAAGTTGTGGATGCCCCATCCTTGAAAGTGTTCAAGGCCAGGTTGGTTGGGGTTTGAACAACCCGGTCTAGTGAAAGGTGTTCCTGCCTATGGCAAGGAGATTTGAACTAGATGATCTTTAAGGTCCCTTCCAACCCAACCCGTTCTGTGATTCTGCCAAAGCTAACAGTTAAATCAATAAGAAACATGACATCTCCTTTGTGTTATGAATTTACTCATAGAATCATAGATCTGTATTACTTATTCACTTGGAGTAGTAGGTCTGCTTTAAAACATATTTGTTCAGAAATAGCCTTCAACAGAAGTAAAGATATTATCTGTTTTTAAAAAGTGATTTGCAATAGCGGAGACCTGTAGAAATGAACACCTAAGGAGAAAATTTTAGCATAATTTACTAGTATTTTCAACAAATGCATCTTGCCTTTGCAGGTATGGCATACCTGAAAAGCAGGACTGTGACAGTTTAATGCAAAAGCAATTATACTCTGTGCCAAAAGTACTAAAAGTGTTTTCCAGTGGAGGAGGGAATAGTAAAGAATCACAGCATTTTAATAAATTTACTGCATTTTTTCCTTCGATCTTCAATATCACCTGTCAAAAAAGCATAAGAACCAATCATATAATTTTGTTGCTTGGAAAATGTACAACTACAGCTTTAGTTTGTAAGTTCCTTCTTTCTTTTCTTATAATAAAGCAGACTCCAAAGGTAATTTGAATCTTAAAACAATAAGTTTGGGTTTATTTATTTATTTTTTATGGAATTATTCTAAAGCACCTATTGACTCTGAAGACAGCCTGTAAAATACCAGGCTGTCTGCACTCACAGAACAGTTCTCATATCTCCTAATTTCTTCTACTTCTTTTTGCTCATCTTTCTACAAAATTTGCTCCATTTGGTACCAAAGCATACACTTTCTGACTTACAAATCTCAGTTATTACCATGCTAATTCTTTGTAGTCTAACTTTTAGACATCAAAAATGTTTTTGAGCAACCTTAAAAGACCGAGTTCTACTTCATTTTTATATAGATATAATTTATTAAACTTTTAGCAGCAAAAATTGACAGAGGAAATTCAAGGTGCCACTAAGCACATAAACATCAGCAAAATGCATTCTGTAATTTTTTCCCCATTCTTTATCTCACCCACTCAAAGTAATTAGATAAAGCCTCTTCACTTCTGAAATTTCAGCAGCACTATATTTTTAGCACATATATTAAAAATACAAGGGTTTTTAAAATTTATTTGTTGTTTTTATTCCTTTTTCTTTGCCAGTTTAATCTCTACTCTCTCATTGCTAAAGGAGTTGAGAGTCATAATCAAGCAGAGAACTTTTGCAGAATCTCTAGGTTACTTTCACATATTTCTCTACTTTTACTGGGGCTTTATGTAAGATAAAGCTTCAAGATAAGTGGATTGCACTGATTACTACACATCGGAATATTGGAATCTTATATTCAACCACTATTTCTAACATAAAATGACCACCACTAAAAACTATGGAAACAATATTTAAATTGCATAATAGAGTAATTTATATGGCAGCTCTTTTTGCTTCATGATCAACAGATTTATTTACAGATATTTAAGAAAAAAAAAGAAGGAATTGTGTGTGTGTTTGGTGTGATGTTCTGCTCTAACACAGTCCAACAAGATTTCTGATACTATTGCTCATTCTGTAATAAACAAGAGAACATGATAGCTCATGCCTTAATGCTTACACAGACCCATCTCCGTGTGTTTTTCATATATAATATATGAAGTCTAAACTCTATTCAATTTTAAATTGAAATCAAACAGTACAACTAAGTTCATGCATAGGTATTTCAAAACAGGGCAAATGACCAGTAAATATTTTATTGTATACAATTGTACTATTTTTTCATTAATAAATTTAGTTTTTAATAACATTATTTATCTTGCAATTTTTTTTTACAATTTCTCTATTTTGAGCTCACAGGCAATTGATATATATGACAGATAATATCACAAATGCATTATTCTTTGAACATTCTTATTTGTTTCATGAAAATGCTGTCATTTTTTTCTTTATAATCTTATTAAAAATTTAGGACATCTTGTTAAATATTTGGAAACTTAGGCATTGTACTGTTTGACTGCTCTGCTCAGACATCCTATGAAATATCTAACACTATTTGACCATTACATGACATCAGTAGCGTTACTTTTACAGATGTTTAGAGTATTAATTTCAAATGTTTCCATAGCAAATAGAAACTTCTATGAGTAATAGTGTACCAGAAATTTCTTACTAATAAAGTTTATAACTAGGCCCATGAAAACTTTATAAAGCTATTTTTTTTCTTGCACTGTCTCTCAGTCCATCTCAATGAATTGTATAAGGTTGGAAAAGAATTTTTGCTGTCTTCCTTTTTTAGACACTTCCTTCCGCACAGAATTTCCCTGCTAAAATTTTGCCATCATAAAATCTTATGACATTTTTGCCATTTATTTCATGTAATGAAAGTAATGACCAAACTTTACTTTCAGTATTTCTCTAAGTAGAAGGTGGTTTTGAACAATTTGTTAAATCCTGTTTCCAGCTGCTTCTGAATCATATCTGTGGATGCTCACAGAAAGGTATCTAGACATTATATTATGAATAAGATCTAATAATTATTCATATAATTGAAATATTTATCTGTGCTACCTGTGCTAAAATTATGTAAGTTTTAATCTTGAATTTCTACATGAGTATTTATACTTGATAAATACGTAAAAAAATTATTCTGAGAAGAATTTGTTCTGAACATAAGCTGTGTAGGAAAACTCTCCTCATGACTTGTTATTTAGAAGAGGAAAATATGAAAATTAAGTAATATTGTGAGTCTCATGTTCATTGGGTTGAATATAAGAAGGGAAAACATTTAAATATCAAGGATCAAATACTCTGATACAAAGGAAGATGCAAATCTTTGAAAACCAACACTATTTAGGGAATGACCAATTACTTGAGAACAATTCTTACAGACTGTACATTTACAACTACAAATAGCAAGACTTTTTAGCAATTTAAGTTTTCCTGAATATCTTTGGATGTGTAGTAATGAATAGACTTTGTACTAGAAATACCACTCCAAATTTATGAGCTAGTCAGTTTACATTTTTACACTATGAGCAGTTGACTTGACTGTAAGCAGAACCAGTTCTCAGCATTTCTGAAAGATAGCATTTTAAGACAGATACTAAGATAGAAAACTTCCACATTTGTCACGTGACTGAGAATTATTCCTTGGGTTTACATTGCCCATCTAAATACACCTTAGAAGGGTTTCCACTGTTTAAAAATGTCTGAAGCTGCACATAAAATAATGGAAACATTAAAAACATTAGACACTGAAAAAATGCAGGCAAAGGCTACAACAGGTAATGGGACTTGCAAGAATATCTTAGACACATAAAACTTATTTATTTATTTAAGATAACACATTGCATGACCAAAGCTTTCAGTATCTCGTTTAACCATTTTCTACTTCCCAGAATACAAACAAAATGAATAAAGAAAAAGTTCAGTCAGATAGTGTGGCTCTAATAAGCGTTACTGGCATTCTTTACCAAGAGCCTGTCATTCTTTCTCGAAGTACCTTTTTACTATGGTTGTAGTGAGTCACTTGCCCCTGTGGGCTTGTGGTATTTAGGTCCCATGCTAACTGCTGTTCACCCATGAGTCTTTCATTAAAGACAAAACCTGAAAAAAACTTTCTAAAAGGCACCACTGAGCCACAGGGAAATTCAAACTGTTCTGCATGCTGGAGTTAACAAAGCTGCTATAATCAAGGGATAAAGTTCAAAATTAAATAATTTCAATGCAGTCTCCTTCAGAACACAATGTATCCTGTTTTGGTTTTGCAGCGATTTGTTGTCTGTTATTTTTCCTAAACCAGATTGCTATAAATGTGAACAAAGGTAGAGAATCTTAGGGTTTTGTTATAACATAACAACTTCAATAAAATAGAATTGGAAACAGTGCTTTCCAGATATGTTGCTTTCTATCTTGAGGTCTCAAAGGGCATTCACTAGTATATATGTGACCTGATTCTTACAGCAATCCTGATAAGCAGACACCATCCCGTTTCATAAACAAGAGCATTAAAAACAAATTCCTATATAAACCAGACTACATTATGTCTTCTACAGTACCATTCCTCTACCTGGCAACACCATTCCTTTCTGCCTCAACCAGATGCACGTCAGACACTAAATTAGCTGGTTCAGAGAGACACACAGACAGTAAACAGATCATATTTTTTTTAGACTCAGTTTACAGGCAGATTGTTTCATATAGTTTGGTCACTGTAATCTTTGATGTCTTAAGATCCTTAAGATTTTTTATGTATTTGTACATTTTAATATGACTGTATAGTTTCTCATGCTTAAAGTAGCAGGTGAGAGTTTCTAAACCCCTTTCTCATGATTTGTGCCACATTCTTGTAATTCTGTTTAATGTTCTTTTCAAAGAAGAGATTTTAACAAGGACATCTTGTTTGCGACATATGCACCTGGAAGATATTGTAGTTAGAGCAATATAGAATGCCCGGAACCCTTGGAGAAGCTCCAAAGCAGTAGACCTGAAGGAGGTTCTGGGGGCAGATGATTCTCAGGTAGGACACATCCATTAGAAATGATAATTAATTAGTGTTATAAATTTGTAAAAATCTCATACTGTATTATATACCTATGTATTTTGCTTCACCCGAAAGCACTTTCATTAAAAGATCTGCTCTCTATCTCTACTGATATTTTCTGGAAAGTTCTTTTCTTCTATTTTAAGCAACATCTTCAACTCATTGTCAAACTATGATTAAGGCAAAAGGGAAGCTGGAAGAGGAGGTTAGAGCAGAGCTGCAATAACCTTGTCTTATTTCAGTTTAAAGTGCCAGGGAGCCACAAAGATCTATGTCCCACACTAATTCACAAACCTTTTCCTTCTATATCTGGGCCGGAGGGAGTGCATGAATTACCCAAAATCAGGCTAGGATTCTGTTATTGACCTCAGAGATGTTGCCGTGCCTCTACACTTCCAGGACTTGAGACAATGTTGGCCACCAAAAGAGTGATTTCCATCCAGTTTTCATCCTTGTATTTTAGTTTTCCACTAAAACTTGCACTTTTTAAGTCTTTTGGTAGATAGGATTTAATCCAATTAAAAACTATCTTGATGAGGAAACAAAGAGAGGAGAAACCAAGGCTCCTCCATTCCTCCATTTTTCTTCTTTGTCATTTTTGAGGGGCTAGTTGTTTTCAGTTGTTTCTTGATTTTGTTTGGGGTTTTTGTTTGTATTTTGGGGTTTTGTATTTAGTTGATTTGTTGGGGGATTTTCTGTGTTCGTTTGCTTTTTATGGTTTTGGGTGTGGGTGTTTTTTTTTTGTGTTTTTTTTTTTTTTTTTTTACAACGCCTTTTAAACTGGCTTAAAACAGTTCAAGTGCCAGGACCAGGACTCTCAGTTTTGCTCCTGAATTGAGACTGAAGGTACAACAAACAATTAAATATAGCCTTTAAGCTTTAAAGAATCGCATTCATCTGTCACAGAGAGTATGCATCTTACCTACCTGCACATCAAGTTTTTCTGTGACTTTCATGCCTAATTTTAGATCACCAGTTTCAACTGGGGCTGAATAGTAGTCAGATTTCCTCCATATGACAACAGGCTATTACCACCTGCCAGGAACACTCTGTCAGCCCTGGAGCTCTTCCATCCTAACAGTCCAGTATTCTCTGCTTCAGCAAAAGTTAAATAAATGAAACATTTGCTAGTCTCAGGATGAATATAAGGCAATCAGTAGAAAACAACCTAGTAATAAATTTTCTCCTTTTTATTTTCAGGAGTCAGGGTGAAACCCTGTACTACTGAAATTTAGGACAACCATGATTTTAATACGAAGGTATTTTCTGGAACATTACTGATCCAGGGGAAAAGTGTATATATGAAGACAGTATTGCCTAGGAACACTGATATTTATTTAGCTGATACTAAGAAAGTTCAGCATGCATCTGGATAAATATTTATAATACTAATAAAGGAGCTTATGAAAAGCATGTATTTGAGTTAAGTGTACACCATCAGTCTCCTTAAGTGTTCAAACCCACTGAGGCCCCTCTTCAGTTTCTTCAGTGTTCTCAGTTTTAAATACATATTATCTTTCACTAGCCTTCTTTTTATTTTAGTAACCACTTCAACCCTCTTTTATGTACACATGAAGATGTGTGATAATTTTGAATTGTGGCAGAAATTCTGTCAAGCTGAGGTTGTTTGTTATAAAGGTTAGCAAATATTTTCATGGTTCAATTTTCTATTCACTCCAATTAAGGGGGAGCATAATGACTGAGGAAGTAGCTCTGTCACTAAGACTAAAGATTTGGTCTCAAAACTATTTCAGTGAACATCTTCAGACCGTGAGAAAGAAGGAACTGAAAAAATATATAATGCCTAAAATTTCAACCATATTCATGTATTTTTTTTCAGGCTTTTCTAAGCAAAGAACAATCTTGGAAAGACAGAAAAGAAATAAAAACAAATAAGGTTTTCTCTAAATGTTGATTTTAGAGCTCTGTTCATTAACATGTGACTCACTGACAGCATACTGTTGTCAAATCCTCTGATACAGCTTTCAGCCTCAGGAAACTTACACCACCTCTATGGTCCAGGCTGATAGGTAAGTGAAGAACCATGTTGCCTGCACTGTATTTTTGTGTAACACTGTTGTCCACACTGCCATGGAGAACTGGAAGTCTTAGTTCTAGCAAATTCAAGATGTGATTTTTTATTTTGCTCATCAATTATATGACAGATTTGTTTCAGAAAATAATTATTTTTGCAGAGGCTAATGAACATTGATTTCCAATGCATGTGCAAATCATGGAAGAGACTTATAAAAAAAAAAAAAAGTCACATGGTTTCAGAAATTCAGAATACCAGATTAATAAAGAGGATCCTAAATTCAAATCAAGTAAAATAAATGATCCCCAGATATTTCCACTTGCTAAAGAACACTTTGGCAAGAAGAGCTTTAGAATTAAAACAAAACAAACCAAAACAAAAGCAAGCCAACAAAAAGCAAAACACTTATTTCTACATACGAAAACAATAATATAGTTAAAGACTTATTAAAAGAGAAAAAAAAAGATTACTGCTATCAAATTGGTTTTCTTCAAAAAACAATTATTTTTCCTTTCACATCTTTGTCAGAAATCTAGCTTGCTATAATGTTTTTATATGGCAATGATGCTATTATGGTCTTTTGCATTGTAATGCTGCTATGTTGTAATGAATTTTGATGTTGTTACAGCAAGGGAACAGATGCTGCAATTAAGATCACTAAATGAAATTCCATCCTTAAAGGTTCATATATCCTGTGTGAAATTTTAATGCCCTGTATAACATTAATGACATCATTGGTTAGAAGAGGATCAATAATAAAATTAGGACTACTGTAAATGGTTTTTCATCCACACTTTTCAGATGTCAATGACAAGATAGGGAGCATAGAGAAACAGATTTATTAATTTGAATTGTGTCCATGAAACTTTATATATACTGCTGACAACATATTTTTTCTAAAGCAAAGGAATATTGACATAACTATTCACACAGTGTTAATGTAAATCACTTAATTAATGCTTTTATGTTTGCTTTCACATAGTTTGATTACTATAATAATCTACTTGACATATCAAACAATTTTTTAGAGTGACTTCAGTTTTTAAAAAATGATGGAGGTAATATTCTGACTAAACACAAAAATTGAAATGCACCAAAACTTCTTTAGTGTTTGGTCTCAAAGATAACTTCAGAGTTATTTTTTCTTCTAACTGTGATGATCCAACTTGGTCTGATCCCACAAAAGTTGTATTACTTGCCAAACATTTAAGTTGTAGGGGTAAAGCTGAATCCAGACTCTTTTGTGATCTCAAACTATGGACTTCTAGAGTAATTTCTAAGACAATTCAGAGTGATTTTATAATGAGACTTTAAATGTTTCTAAATATTTTTGTAGATGACTATTGTAAGCAAGTATTATGACTGTTGCTACACCTGTAGAATTTTAAACTAGTGGGCCATAGGGAAGCCTTTATTAAATAGTGATGCAAGGAATAAAGATGATTAATTTTTTGTATTAACTTTCACCACTACTAGTAAGCTTTCTGTTTAGACAATTGCTGCTGTGAGAGAAAAATGTCAATTTATCTTGAGTGAATTAAGGCTTAATTAACCTTGCTTTCCCTCAAGGCTATTGATCTGGAAAGAGCAAGTCAGTAATTGAATGTTGCAGCTACCACAACCCTCAGTTTCTTAAAACATGTGATTCATTTTTTCCAAACTACCATGGGAGCAAGTGTGTTTTGGCTCTTAAGAACCCTTTTGCTAGAGCTTTCAATCCATCAAAAAAAAAAAAAAATCCAAATTCTTGATAGTTCTAGTATGAAAACATCCACTTCATTTAATGTAGTGTCATTTTAGGACAATTTTTCTTTTTTCCTAATAGTATTTAGTGGAGTTGAGTAAATTCTTATAATTACATTAGTATGGATGAAGCACAGATTATATTTTTTGTTAAAGGATACTAATATGCTGAAAGAGAACAAACTACATTAATTTGTACTACTGTATTTGTTCCCTGCAGAGCCAACCATTTATGTTAAATACACACCTATTCAAACTTCAATAGATAGGGATCATCACATACTTGCAGACCCTTATCTGGATTAGACTGGATTATGGCCACAGATTCCTAATGGATATATAAAATCAAAAGAGATATAGCATTATGTTCTTTTGGTGTGGCATAAGACAGTTTTGACTTCTGTAGTGTCCTTCATTGATTCAAATAAATAATGCTACAGGTGGAAACATATATTGATTAGATTTGCTGATCAATTGGCTTTATCAGGCTCACTGTCTGTTTAATTATTTTAGATATTTTATTTTATTTACCAATACTGCCTATTTATTACAGAGAAATACAAACTCCAGTATAACTGACACTGCCAGGCCAAACTGCTTTTATGAGAATCTGCTGAATGCATTTCACCACACAGTCAGTTCTGTGATTTTTCATCTGTTCTTACTAGTTTTTACTTGTATTGCCATTTAGACCTTGAAATCAACTCACAGTATTTGCAGATTTTCTGTCCTTATGTATCTTTTTTTTTAAACCTTTCTGGTATCCTTTTTGTGATTTCACTGAAAAGAAAAGGCAACTTTAGACTCCTGATAGATTAAACAGATTTTCTTTGACTTCATAGATGTCTGTTTCTACACAATCATACAATTTGAAAGGTAATCCACTCTAGGCACATACTTCACTGACAAACTGTTCTCTGAATTTCTAAAGGTCTTCAATTCAGTTTCACCAACAGTGCTTGGATTCTTCTCTCTAGAAAAATGATGTTTCTTGAATTAGGTTTCTTTTTGATGACTCAGTTTATAGTTCTTCCTGGGACTAGGAAAGATTCAAAGTATTTTCCATTTTTATTTCCCTGAAGATCTATTTTCTCCTCTTTTTATGAGATTTTAGGAATCTTTGTTTGGTTAACTGCTCCTAAAACTAGGCAAGAAGAGAGACTGTGGCTGTGTCTGTGCAATTATATATACCTGGACCAATTTCTGCCCTCGAGGCCAGCAGAACAGAATTGTTCATTCTCTGCTGGATTGCTCAACAACCCTTCAAAACAGAGCCCCTTAGATGTTAACTGGAAAGTGGGGTCTGGTCTGTTATTAGCCGTGAGCTAATACCTGGTATTGTTTGGGATCATGCTACCTGTGAAGAGCTAAAGTTTTCCTTGGGTTGTTCTAGTTGTACAACAGTGGACACAAGACAGATGAGTACCTGGAAAGTTTCCTGACACTGTCTAATTTACTGCTGTAGATGTCACCTGCACTCAGCTGCAGCTGATTTGAGCAAGCCTTTGTCAGACTTTCTCCTCCTGAGGTCTGGATGGCCCAATCATGCTTTCTGGTCTGTGATATCAACTTTGATGCTGGAGATGTAATGCTGTTGACATTTTTAGAGCCTTGCTTTGGGAGTGCAACAACAGCAAAACCCTCTCATACCTTTTTTGTTTAAGTAACAGCAAAAACGTCCCCTATTCTTTATATTTTTATATACTTTTTTTGATGTACTTTTTATATACTTTTGATAAAGTTTTCAGTCTGTCAAATTGGTAAGTGAAGAGATTTTAAAGGTAAGACAGAGATTTTTCCAACCAGTAAAATGATTCTGAATCTATTGAATATATTCCTTCCATTTTCATTTATTTTTTATGAGATGAGTTATCAAGAGCTATTATAAACCATTGAGAGTGACTGTATGTATAAAAATCACTTTACAAAGGTAAGACTTTTCAAACCACTGTATGAATCTAAGAAGTAATGGTATTCTTTGTATGAAGGATATACTAGTTAAAAGTATGAGTATTATAACTCCATTGAAAATTGCATAAGAAATCCAAAAAGCTATTTTCTGAGAAATCTGTTAAATCATGAATACATTGCTACCACACTACTGAAGCTGCAGCTGAGAATTGTAGCATTATGTGAACACAACAATTCACTGGAACAGAGCCTCAAAATAAAGATATCCTAGTGAAGCAATAGGACAGTGAGAAGTCACTGAGTTCTTGAACAGTATGATCGAAAGATGACAGCTCTGTTCCCTGAACACAGAGGCTTCCAGTTACGGTTTTTCATTCATGTCCGTTTTAACATGCACACTGATGTTACAGTTCTGTACTTGGCATCAGATTAATCTTCAAAGCTAGTAATGCTTTCCATTTTGCTTACATAGACACACAGTGTCAATTTCAACAGCTAGATTTTTTGCAAACCTTATAACTTACATTATTAGGTCAATAAAATAGCTTGCCAGTGTGGTTCAAAGGGAACCTGCACAGACTGTATTTGCATTCTTATCTGAAGACAGACTTGGCTCCAGCTAGTTCAAATGTTTCTCTACGTTGCTTTTACTACCTACGATATGAATGTGGCATTTCAAGATTCAGTAATTTCAGTGGCATATGAATCAATCCACTTTATTCCAGTCTTTATAGGTGGCATAGCAAAGTGTGATGTAGCAAGCTCACTTTCTTTCAAACATACAAACTCAGTATAATACTGAGTATACTGAAATATTTTCAGTAATTTGGGTTTATAAGTTCCTGACATCTCTGAACTGTTCTTACTGGCTGGCTATTGGGAAGTAATTAATTCAAAAACATAAGATGTTTTTCAAAGTTCCCTTGTATAAAGCAAAATATACTCAGGTATTCCCCCAAAAATGCCAAAGCAGTGGAAAAGATTCAAAAAGGTTTATTTTGGAGGTGAGGACACTGAAAATCTTCACAGTGCTGTGAGACAGGACCAGGCCTTGGGGAAAGGCAAACTTCCTGTTCATTCCCTGGGCTTTACCATTCCTTCCCCATCTTGGCTCCCCCTCTGGCTGTTGAGGACCTGTGGCATGTCTGTAAGCGTAATCTCTCTTGTACCCAGGGAGTCAACTTCTGTGGAATGCAGGTGGAGAAACATCTAAAACTGTCTCTGGGAAAGATGCCTCATTCCAGGCAGGAAAGCTTCCTTAAGTGAAAATAACTCTCCTCAGAAGCAATATCTTCTGGAAAAGAGTTATTTATTCATACACCATAACTGAGCTAAAATTATTTTACCATGGTTTTCATTTCATGTTAACAAGCTCTGATGCCTTATTGGTCATCTTACAGTTCATCAGCAACAAATGTTCAGCATTTGGTACACAAAAAGTTATAGATGACACTCCTCTCTGTTAGGAAAGTGTCTGCATGAAAATGCATGCTAGTCAGTTTTGGATTCAGTCTGTTCTCAATGACAGTAATGGCTTTAACCATTGGACCTTCTATTCCTGCCAGGGCTGGCAGAACACTGTGATCCATGGTGCTGAAGAGTCCTCATAAATTGAATAACATTAGCCTGAAAGTCTTCATTCTGTACACAGGTAAGAGAAGATAATTAATAATAATAAATGTTCATCAAGGAATGCCTGCATAAGGAATTGCTTGAGTTTATATGTATGTCAAAATAACAACTTTTCTGTATAGCAAATTCCATCTTCTTCAATGCCAGTTTCTGGTCTCAAACTCCACATGCATATTCTCATATGCTGTGTTGCTAGTGCAACACTTCTCATCTAGCAGGTGGCTGACTAATGAAAAGACATTTACAGCAGATGCAGACCAGCATTTACAGATGCAGACTGTAATCCTGGAAAAAAAATCTTTAAAAATAGATTCGCCTTTCTACTTTGCATCACCACATGTGTTACATGTAGGAGTTTTCTTGATGTCATAGGTGTGAGGTGTGGGTGGCCTTATAATTTTTGCATGTGGGTGTGTGGACATCAGAAGGCTGTTTCAGCAGATCATTAGAGAGACAGCTTTTATCTAGACTGAAGCTTCATTTTTCATTTACCTCTTGTTTCATTGGTTGCAATGGTTTAATCACTAGTGGTGGTTCTGCTTGCTAGCTTTCTTAGAAAACTGAAGAAACTTCCTTGAAACATTTATTTCTTATGCTATGTTTGTACATAAGGCAGCTGAGAACTTCAAACCAGTGCTTCTTACAAACCACTTCAGTAAGAAAAATCAAAAGCAAAACCAATAGTGTTTGCTGCTATTTTAGCTCCCAGAAATGAAAACAAAATAAAACAAATGTAAATCCATGTAAATTTAAAAACATATTTAAGGAATTTAAACACGTTAAGCCTCTTAGATTTACTTGCTGCTAACACATATGAGTCCAACAAAAACTGCCTGGAAAATTTCTGTATTATTTGAAGTTTTGGAGTGCATCTTAAGCTATGTCTATTTGCTGAAGACTTTTCAAGGGCACTTGACAAATATATTCTCTTTGTGTGCAGTGCAGTGCAAAAAGTAAGATTCAGCTACCAACAGAAGGTAAAATAAAATCAAGTAAAGAAAAAAAAAAAGATAAAAGGAAGGATTTTTTCTGGTTTTGGGGAGTGTTTTTGGTGGGGTTTTTTTTGTGTTTGTTTTTATTGCAATAATTGTATAAAGATGCTGCTTAAGAAATGAACATGTATTTTCTTAATTATGTAAGACTTACTGGGCTTACAGTACATGTACTCACACATTCATTTAAACAGAGAATTTCTATTTAATTTCTCAATTCAAAAAGTACAGTAACACCACCAGAGGACTGACAAGTTATTTAAAGGGAGATCGATTGCTTAACATTGCACAGATAGATCCTAGATTAGGTATGGTGCTAGAAAAACAGAGTTAATAGAGACCGCAAAATGAAGCAGAGGGAAGCCTAAAGAAGAAGAATGATGTCTGGGAAAAGTTAAATGTAAATATAAGGAGAGAAATCCAGACATGAAAAGCAATGGAAGGCCTTCCTGAGAGTTCTCACAGCTGACAACTGTTTTCACGTGCATATATTTTTTTTTATATGTTCATAAATTAAAGTTATTCTAATTGAAGATAAATGCCTATGCAAAGAGTAAGTTTTCATGCTGGTTACCTGTTAAGCTTTGAAGAGGTACAGTCAGCATTTTAATGTTCTAAATAATCAGAAAGTCTTTTGTTCATAGAGAATTTCACAGTGAAATGTTCTCTCATGTTAACTACCTATGTTTATATTGACTACTACAACACTTAGAGTTGTCACCACGTGTAGGTTTGATTCAGTACCAAGTCTTCCCATTCACTCCACAGGTTTTGGATCCTGGTTCACATGCACAGAAAGTTTCCTCATTTTCTTTTATTTTCCATTTAAAGTTTCTTGTTTTAATAGATTTGGGCCATGCTCCATCTTTCCTGCTTTCACATGTGTTACTTCTGGATCTCTTATTTGAATTTAAGCGGGTTTTTTTAAGCATTATCACAGTAAAATAATTGAATGGAGATTAAATGAATACTCAGACACAAAAACACTTGAAACAGATATGTGCAACTTCACAAATTACACAGATTTACTGTTCTGAGAGAGATGATGATCCAGTCCAGAAAAGTCAGTCACGCAAGATTAGTTGTACCCAATCTATGCTAGTGCAATGCAATACCTTGGCATGATAGCCCTAAGCCATCTTTAAATGGACTACTCTATCTTCATGGCAGAAAGTAGTGTAAAATGAAGCTAACAGAGGTCCCAACACAAGACGGGAGGTCCTCATGATTTCCTCTTCCATGTTGTTATTGCCTTTGGCTAAACTAAATGCCTTTTCAGTTTGAGAGCCCAGTTCTTCTGCTGAGCAATTTAATTGCAAGGTTGCAAGAGAAGACATTCATGTTGATATGATTGCTATAAAAAGAAAACACTTTATGCACAAATAATGACTGCTCATGGAAAGTCAATTAATGAGATATATAGCCAGAAGAATTGATGTCTTGTGAGGAAATCAAATAAAGAAAACATGCAGTCTTCTAAAACCTTCTTCAAATCCTATGATTACACAGCAGGCAATGAGAAAAATCCAGCTGAAGAATCATAAAGCAGGTCAGCTTTGCTTTGTATCAGGTTATCCCTTTACATGATTTTTATTTTTTCACTTATTTATAAGTGAAAAAAATTGATATTCAGCTGCAATGGCTTGGTTGCTATAATATTTTCCTCAAGTAATCATTCATAAATTCCATCAACATTTGAGGCAGAATGTCCAAAAAATTTTGAAAAGCTGTCTCCATGTTCATCATGAGAAATACAGGAAACAGCTAAGCAGAGGACACTATCTAGTTTCTAGACACCTTTTTCCATGCCTGCACTGCACTTCATCATATGTCATAGGAAAATTTTAAAATCAGTCTATACTGGAAATCCATATCTTTTTCCAGAAATTGATGAAGTTTCTGGACTGAAATATTGATTGTATACAGTTTTGGAACTACTGGTCTACTTTATTGGTACACCTGTATAAATAAAGCAGCATACACTTTGAATATTTCATTATATTTGATTCTGCTTCCATTAGGCAGTCCTAAAAGATCCCGTAGTCCCGCTGCACTCAGTAAATTACAGTGGTATATGACACACAAAATTATTGTTTTGGACAAGGGAGGGAGGGCTACAATGTGCCATTTCATTGTAAACAATTAACTGGACGATTATTCAGCAGAAAAGTGTCAGCAACAGGATAGTTCTGAATAGGACAAGAGTAAGAACTTAATAACTATGCAACTAATAGCTATATTTCTGACAAAAAATATGTTTACAAAAAAAAGGGAGAATTTTAAAGAAATATATGCAACTGCACACACAGGGTTGGAGTGTTCAAGTGTAACAAACATTTAAGAGAGGGGGGGAAATATGAACAAGCTTTTTAAGATCTTATTTTTATTTCATCTTGAACTCTTTCCTTGAAAAGAATAAATCTGGGAAATGTCCATAATTTTTCAGAGAAATACTGTACTTTACAAGATAACTGAATCAGTTTTAAGCTGCAAAATTTGTTTTCTTTCTTCATTTATAAGCAGACATAGATCCTGTGTCAGTGAGGACAACAGAAATGTTCATATAAAACTAAACTAAGTTTTGTCTCTTGGAAACTTGATTGCAAACATGGGTGAGTGACATTCTGCCCAGGGGAGTGGATTCATCCTGTTCTTAACACAAACAGAATTAACAACATCTCTTTGGCACAGCAGAGGACCCTTACTTATGTCACAGGGTCCTTCTCTTACATGACATGATACAACAGACATTGAACTCCACTGATTTGTCAGACACAAAAACTTGCTGTACACCTAGTTGAAAAGAAAATTTCAAATTGGCACAAGTCCATGTCTTGAACCTCACTTACCACCATTTGCTTGACAGAGTTAGCTTGTTAGTTAAACTACACAGAACTTTCCACCAGTGTCAAATACACTAAGCTGTTAGTGCACCCTGTGACTTCAGTCAGAATTTACTGGCAAGGCACAGTAACACGTACTTATTTAGCACCAAGCCAATACAACTGCCACTGAAAAGCTTTTTTTTTTTTCATCACCTTTCCTTACCTGCTAAAACAGGTACTCGTTACTTCTTACTGTAGGATGTAAAGACAAGGGGAAAAAAAAAATTGATATTGAGCTCCAGGATGTCATTTAAGGCACCAGAAGTTCTGGGGCATTAAAAATCTAAACTGCATATACATATAACTTCAGAAGAAACTGCCATCCAGGGACTGGTGAAAAGAAAGAGAAGGTATGGATCTTGCCTGCAAATAAGTGAAATAACCCAGGCGGCCATGACTAATGTTGAGATAAAACAGTCATTCAATTAAAAGATTTAAGGAAGGAAAACTCCTTCATATCCTGTACCTGGTCCAAATATTTTCTCTGTCTCTCATGCCCCCCTTGAGATTTCCCTTGTCTAGGAGCCCTTCCAAAGCAGTCTACTCCTTGTTAAAATACAAAAACATGTTATTCCCAGAGCAACAGAGAGAATCTTTCTGCATTCCTATCATGGTTAATAAGCAATGTGACCCAGCAACCAGACAGGAATTGCACCAGGGATCATAACAACAAGGATTCTCCTGCCTTCAGAGCTTGAGAATCTCTCAAGTCTAATAGAAAGCAAATAACTAAAAATTTGAATAGTGCAGTAGAATTCAGTAATTTAGACATAAAAGTGCCTTAGATAGAGCATTATTATGCATGTTCTGTACAGTTTCAAGAAACCAGACCACCACCACTAAGCTGTTCTTTCAAACAGCAAGTACCTTTGCTTTTCTAAAACCATAAGGCAAGATTTATCAGTTAATACTTCTATTCATGCCTAACACTGGGGAAAAAAAAAAAAAGAAAAAAGAAAAAGAAAAAAATAGGTGAGGAGAACATAAAAGGGTTATGTTACAACATAAAATTATTGAATTTCTATTTATTTTTATAAACCATGTTAAATGTCTTGAATGTTTAAATGGTGTCGGTGTCAGTGTGTGGATGCAAAAACAAAGTAAAAAATACAGTAGTAGTGTAATAATAGAGGTTCAAAGGGGCCAGATGTCACACTGTAGCTATCACTTTTTTTTGTAGAAGTCTGAACGTGTCTGGGGAGAAAATATAGCTAGATGACAAGCCCTAAAGTCTCTGAGTGACTGACATTTTGGCAGTTGCCAGTAGATGGCTGCAATTTCTAGTCGCTGAAATGGCTCACTCAGAACTATTCTGTTCCAAACAGCTGCTGGAAATGAACAAACCACTAGTGATATCTTGAAGACTGTTGCTGCTGGCCTTGTCCTGCCTATGCAATGGAAAAAATATGTGCCTAAGGAAAAAAAAATAGAAGTTTACAGACTGTATCCATGTTTTTCACTTTAGGATTGAGTAGATATTTACAGCCTCTGGATCTCGAAGACTACTCTTACTTTCCTCTTCTGTTAGTCATAAAGTCCATTAGACACACACACACAATTCAAAAAACCTATGTAGCACACTCAAGAGACACCCTCTCTTCACCCCCAGACAATCCAACATGCAGCTTTCTTTCTTTTTCCTGAAAAATAAGTTCAGAAATTGATATTGCAGGAGACAGCATGTTTTACATTATTTTGTTTAAACAGAGTTAACACTTTTTTTAAAAATAACCACTCCCTTCTGCTGGTGTACTTTATATCTGGCTTAAAAAAAAATAAATCTAGGGACTTTTCTTCTTTTTTTTTTTTTTTTTCCATTCTGAAATTAGTGAGGATTGTTTTATTTTAATAGCATGAACATGTATCAGTATGAATATATACAGTCCTATTTGCCACAATTAGGGTGTTTTACCTTTATCAGTGTCTCAGTGTCACTTCAACTGCTGCAGCTGTGAGTGTTGTATGTGAAACATATCAAAGAGCAAACTGTGTAACTTAAGAGAGCAAAGAAAAAGATGGAGACAGTTGCAGACCACAAAAGGTAGAATAAAACACAGTTAACACTAGGCAGTGACATGGACACTTCTCATTTTTGAGGGAATTCTCGAGAGGAGAAGCCAAAACTCTGAAGGAGATAGTGCTTCAAAGAAAAAACCCAAAATATTCAAAGGAGATCTTAGTAAAGTCCTGTGGGATGAAGGTATAATGACTAGGTGGGCATCATGGACATGTACTAAGTAACAGAGCTGGATCACAGCAGAGCTGGCAGTTAGCAGTCAAACTCTTGGAGTGGGGAAAAAGAGGTTGCAGTGCAGGTGTACAAAAGAAAGCTTTCCTTTCATGAAATGGAAAATTCTCTTCTCTGTCCTCTAACAAAAAAGTGAACAGGCAAGTAATCTTTTCAGTCTAATTTTCAAACAACATTTTAGAAACAGCCTTAAAGAGAGCGAGCTCACATATGAATGTGTTGAAATAGTTAGGAAGGGTTGTCATACTATCTTTCTGCTTTCTTCAGCTGGGGACTCAGTGACATGTTAAAACAGCACTATGCTGATGCATGTTGTTCAGTGAGTATTTTGAGGGACAGTCAACAAGTACATAGCTGTCTCCATAGTTTGTGGGGCATAAAGAGAAGGTCTTGGTTTCTGTGAATAATTGACATTTCATATCTGCTGTGCAGTGCTGTTCAGGTAACAGTGGTAGGAAGATTTAAGAGATTACAAATTCTTCAGTTTTCTGCAAGGAGCACTAAAAATGGATAATAACGGTGAATAAAGTCATTACAGCACATTTCATTTTTTTACCAACATACTCTTGAAATAATGTTCAAAAAAGAAATACAAAGCAAAAATATATGTGGTATCTACAAAACATGGACTTTTTTGGTTTTTTTTAATTTTTCTTGCCCACTGTTGGGGTTTTTTTTTGTTTTTTGGGGGTTTTTTTTGTTTGTTTGTTTTTGGTTTTTTTTTTGATGCCTGACTTGATTACTGACAGTAGGCTTTATAACCCTTAAGACATTTTCTTTCTAGTCTTCTGGTTGCTGTATTGATTTTATGTAATTCTCTCGCCACCAGTTAGCTGATCATACATATTTTGAGAAGCTGGGTATTAATATAAAAGTATAGAAATAGAAATGGTGAATGGTGACACAGAATAAGATTACTGGTATGGACACAGGTACCTGTGAATGAAAACTTTTGTATCACACGAAGTGTTACTTCCACAGTACCAGGATGTCTAGACTCTCTAGAAATTCTCTGTCATAGCTATAAAAGTAAAACAGAATTAACACTGTAATAAAAGTGACTTGCAATAAGAATATTATGTGTGTGTGTCTTAAAAGGGGGTTGGTTTTCCACTTCTGCACCATGTCAGATGAAATGCTTTGATGAAAGAGTTCTGATGCTACCAAAATGCCCTTATCTGAGAAAACATGAATTGAGAGCAACTTTGTTAAATACTCATCCGTTCTTAACAGTTTAATATAATTTGGAGTATTGATTTTTATTGATTTTTATTATTAAACTGTGTTTTGATATTATGTCATAGATAGAAATGGGTACTTGCAATATAAAGGATTTAAAAATGGTGGAGTGCCACTATCTATCACAAATTCAAGGTGGCAATTATTACTAAATGAAAAATAAAATCAAACTAAAAGCAAACCCCTTGTCTGTAGTAAATCTGATTATTCAATGATAGCTTTTGCTGATAAAAGATTATAAGACACAAGATTACATTAATTTTTAGTTGAAAAATAGAAGGATAACTCTTTTGAAACCTGTATCAGGAAAAAAAGGTCTGAAAAATAATAACTTAGTAGGATGAGGAAAGTTGTTAGCTCATAAACATTGTATCTCAGCATATTTTCAGTCCCATTTTTTTAAATTTAAAAGTTAAACTTTCTTCTTTCTTGTCACTTGTATTAGGACCTACCATATCATCTTCAGTTCAGAGATAAAAAAAAAAAAAAGTAACTCCAGTAAAGAAATATATTCTTCCTTTTTTTAAACTCTTACAGGAAACTGAGAGGAATGGACTGAATTTTTTATTCATTTATAGAACACATAATACAGTGGTGTCAGTATCTTTGACTATAACCTGAACATAATGCCATATTGCGCGTGCATGCATGCACACACACACACGCACATTAAAAAAAATCAGTGAAGCTTTTGATAAAATGTAAATTAAAAAATCAAATAACCAAATCTGACATTAGAAGACCTCACTGATTGTGACCTATTGAGTTTGTTTTCTTCTCTATATGGTTGTAATTCTACTTCTGAAATCAGAAAATATATTAGTTTGTTATTTCTTTCATTTAAGGAGATGAAATTCACTGTAAGAGGTTCTTTGTGAAAAACTCAACACTTGAAATACATTGGACCTTCAGTTTTGACTTTGGTAGTTCACTTGTGAATAATCTTCAAAAAAGGAAGTTAATTCTCATGCCCCAGGCATGACAGAGTATTCCATTTTACTGGCTATAATGTATGGGAAAGAGGATGACAGTGGTTAGGCAGGAGTTAAAAGGGATATTTAGTTGTTATTGTTTTTTGTTTTTTAATTTTTAATTTTTTAAATTTTTTTAATCTGATGTTAACAAATAATCTGTGAAAATACATAAAGTTTTTATTAATTTTCTGAAAGTTTTTTTTTTTTCTGATGGAATTATTGAAGAAGAAAGGTGATACTTTTTCTTACCCATCCCCCACAATCCCCAGATCACTTTTCAAAACATGCATGTCAATTATTCTACTAAGTGTGGAAAATGCATTCTGAAGCATTGTTAAATGAACTATATGAAGCCTTGAAGAGACCCAGTAGGTGGCTGAAGTGAGAATTGAAAATGCCATGTTCTTGAAGCTCACACATTTTTAATATTAGCCTTCAAAGTTAGCAATGACTGCAAGATCATTCCAGCCTTGTGACATAATTAATTGCTGTAATTCCAGACATTTAAAAAATGATCAAGACTTTAATATAATGTTAATGAGAAGTAGTCTGATGGAGCTTACATTTGTTTTTATACAGGTTTGGGAAGTATTGTTAATGGTGAGGGTGCAGGTTGACTCTGTTACTGATTTGAAACATAGAGAACAAATTTTTGCTGTTGCTTAAAATATAGCAACCACACTAACTGCAAGACTATTAATTATTTTAGATAGTTCTCATATTGCTCTGCCTCTCCACCTGAACTACCCCAATTTAATTGTTTCTTAGTTCTTTTTCTCTTTAATCTGCCTAAGGACAAAAGCTCCTCTTCTACCTAAGATAATCTAAGTCTATTCACTCTGACACGCTACTAAATAAACTAATACTTTTTGCTGCTCACTGAAAGACTTCAAGCATGCCATAGCTACTCTGAATTTCCTCACTTCAGTTTGCTTTCTCAACTTTCTCCTGGAAAAATATTGATCATGAAGCATTTGATACTCATGGTTTGAAACTTAAACATCATTTTGGTGAGTGTCATAGTATCATTTGATGAAAGTCATGATATACTTCCCATTCTCTGATTGGATGAGCAAATTTGTAATTGGGAACCTTCAAAGAAGTCACAGAGACTCCAGAACTCCATGATGGGAAAACAGCAGTTTAAGACTTGTGGAATATTATTGACTTTTGGAACATTTTAAGGATTTTTCTTTTTGAACCAGTCATGTCTTGGGCAAGGTGTTATTGATAGAGAAAACAGGCAACTGCAAGATTTACTGGCTGGGTACACAGTTAAAATTTTATTTTCTCTTGTCACAATAATACAAGGTAATTGTGAAGGTTAATAGCAGCTTTGAAAAGGTGAGGTCAGATTCTCATCTGGCCCATGTATTTGCCTCTGTGCCAGGGCTAAGCCAGAAGTTTGGGGAATGTTGTGTCAAGTAGTATCCCATTCCAAGTAAAATATAGCAAGTGCCCTTCATTTGCTACTCTGTAACTTCTGTCATCACTATAGTCATTAACACAAAGTAACACTTGTTTATACATGGCCTTGTTCTGAAGACCTTAGTCATACACTGTGATACATTTACTTGCATCCATGCCAAGGTGTGCAGGATATGTGGTATTAGGAATTTGCTCCTTGCACATACTTTATAATCACAGAAATGATAGTTGACTCTTTCTCTGGGCCTGGTGAATGAACATGGTGATTCCTGTAATAACAAAACGGTAATCTGAAAGGACTTAAATTAGTGTGCTGGTTCCAGCACTTTAAATATCAAGCAGTATTCCTTTCTACGGCACTCATGGTAGTTCTAATGGTGTTCAGGTTCCTGACAAATAATCTTGTATTTGGTGTGAGTGCATGCCCTGGTGCATGTTTAACATGAGGAAGACTGAAGAGAATGTGATGGAAAATGGGAACAGTAGTCCTGTCTCTGATTTGAAGGACAGCCAGTGAAAACATCTCTGAGAACCACTGTGCAGGTCCTGGGTACTCATGGTGTTCACATGGTCCATCTGCCTTCAGCAGTGCACATTCTTCAATACCTCTGTGCTTTGTATCAGTCTCATGGTATAAATAAAAGCCCTATTTTCACTGCACTCTTTCTCAAAATTAATACAGAGCACTTGGCTAAACAAAGCTCTGGTGGTGACAATTGCTCTGACTGGAGGATGTTTCCCCTGAGGTTAATCTGCACTTATCTAAAACACAAGTTTCTCTTCTGAGCACATCAGGCAGGACTTTGTACTGTACAGATAGATTGGCATTTATAGATTCCATTTCAAAGAACCTCTTATCTGCTCTGATTTATTGAGTTTTAATAAAGCCTGTCTTCAAAGAAAACATGTCTTTGGCATCTTTTGGCATGTCCACTTAAGGTAAAAAGTCATATGGTCCAATCTCCTGGTTTAGGGCAATAAGAGGGCAAAAAGGTTTAGGGCAAAGGTTTAGGGCAAAAAGAGACTCAGGGGAAAAAAAAAAAAGTAATCAATCTACTTTACAGGAACAACAATTTTGAAGTCCTAAATAATTCTAGATGCTTTAGTTAACAAAAATAGACACAAATATTTTCTTATATTGATCAAGAACTAAAACGTTCCTTTTAAGAAGTGAGCAAGCTCCACCATTTATTCTTAATGGGTTTTTTCCCCTTTGCCTGTATATGGAATTAACTCCAACTGGGGTCAAAGAAACTTACAAAATCTTCAATTTACATCTAACAAATACTGGTTCATTCCAGAACCATTTTGGACTTAAACTTTGTTCCCAGATACAACTCAAAAATCACAGTTTGAATTCTGACTTCATAGGTTCTTAGATTTTTGAAAAAAAGATCTGATTTCAGAAATAAAATGTCTTGTAATATTTTCTGAAGGAATATACATGAAATTTCATCAAAATTATGTTCAGAATATATCAAGAAAATATTTGGATAAGATTTTAAAATTTTGGATAAGCTTTATATTTTACTAGAGGTTTGGTGTTTTTTTGTTTGGTTTTTTTTTTTTTTTTCATTTGTAATGGCACATTACACAGAATGCTTGAATTTATCTTTAAGTAACATTATCCTTACAATTTCTCAAAACACAAGAAAAATATGCTGTAAAATAATGAAATAGAACTTGATAGGTCAATTAATTTTAGAATTTATTTTTCTCTACAAACTAAATTAACATTAGGGTGTCAGTTTCTTCAAGGGAATAGTATGCTATTCTTTTACCATACTTTTTACTGTTATTATTTTAGATTTCTATATTCTATTTTTTAATGCAATGCAGAAATCTTAAGGATGGCTTCTCAATTGTGGTCTATGAATTTGCAAATATCACTGCAAATCTGAGAAGTCACAGACTGCTCACCCATCTTAAAATTCTGGATAACTCCCTGGATAGCTCAATATGGGGTTTTGACACCAACCAACTTCCTGACTTTTCTATATGTCTAGTAAGTGAAGAAAGTCTGGGGACTCCAGATGCATCTCTGTACTTTTCATGCATCTCTTACCATGTGAAGGAAGACTTTGTAAAAATAATATATAAAAGAATACACAGGAGCTATATATGGTAGACATGACTATTAGACTATTATGCTAAGAAAATGATCAGGCTTGCAGTATCAGTAGAGATTCCCTGTGAGTCTTTACTGTTCAGACAGTTATCAGTCAAGCAGAGAAAATTTTTCTCCTGTGTTTCTTGAAAAGATCTGGTGTCATCTTTTGTTTCTGCTGATTTGCTGTCTTCTCACTGCTTTTTTTCTTGGGCTTGTACATGTTTCATGTCAGCATTTTTCTTTTAAGTCCTGAAATACTATTAGTCTCAACAGCTTTACCTCAGCGCATGCTTTTACCTCCTTTATCTTTCAAGGTTTTATCTTGCATAGTCCTTTACAGTTCAAATTTTTTTCTTATTAATGCTAAGCCAAGGTCACACAGCTGGGCTGCGCTAGAATGCACAGACAAAGGATGTAAGTAGTTGAACCCCAGCACTGTAGGTTACATGGAAGACACATCAGGTCTCAAAGGCTCAAATGACCTCTTGAAGTGTCTCTTTCCCTGATTAAAGAGGAAGGTAAGATGAGGTAATCTACTTCACGGACGTTTTAAACAGATGATATTAAGAGAGATTAATTCAATTCTTAATATGACTTCTTTTTTTTTTTTTCCCCTCTCTCAAGCTTCATTTAGAAAAAAACACAGGCATAGAAAATATGGTCTTAATAACGCAAACAAGTTGCAAGAGTGATGGTGTTATGTACAAGAGAAAATCAGAGGAGAAATGATAAATATAGCTCCTAATTAAATTCTAACCTATGCTGTGAAAATGTGTCTCCATATTCCAGGAGATTATAATTTTGACAAAAAGGTTGCCTTTCTTTAACTTTAGGATGTCATGAGATATTCTGGCCTGTACAGAAAACAGAGAATTCATGGAACGTTTATGTAAAATGAAAGAAAATGGGCCTTTAAACTCAACATTCAGTACTAACTTTTCTTGATTTATGAATATAGGACTCAAAAAATCCAATTTCTAATGGTAACATAATTGATTTTTAAGCAATCTGCTATGTCATTTGGGAAAACAGATTAGACTTTCCAAATCCTTCTTCAAAGCTTCCTGAATAGACAACATTGTTAGGCTTAACCAAAAGGTCAGATAGGATACTTATAGAAAGGTACTTAATGGAATGTATCAACATTTTAGTTTGTTTTCTTTTTGACAATCAGCAAACTAAGAAAATTTCTTGTGAGTTATTTGGGGTTTTTAGTCTTATAATTTTAAGGTAAATAATATTCCTTTATTTTGAAAACAAGTTGGTATAAAACATTTCAGACAGAAATAAAAAGCAACTTGTTAACCAAATTCAACTATTTCTGTTTTTAAATACTTTCTAGCCTTAATACATCCTTGTTATGTCCCTCCAGTTTACCACACAACTTGGAGAACCAGGATATTCTTTTAAATATCCTCAAATGCTTGTGTTTTATACACTGACTAAATGACATGCACAAAAAAATTACATGCCTGCATTACATGGCCTCGTACATGCCTTGGGTTATTTTTATGATTCAAAATCATAAAAATATGATTGGTCCTGACTTAGTCCTTCTCAGTTAAATGTTTTTATATTGATTATTTCCCAACATTTATTAGCAGTGACAGGTGTTACTAGTGTACTAATTCCTTGCTTTTTTATCTAAATGCAGTAGATGAAATCAGTCAAAGTTTTAATAACTGGGAGCTATTGTGTCAATATTAAAAATTGCATATTTGTCACAGTAACATCATTTTAAAACTCGGTTTTAGGGTATAGAAGAAATTACCTAAAAGAAGTAATAAGCATATCTTTTATTAGTTTTCATCTTATTGTTGGAAGTTGTCTTTCAGTTGTAGCACTTTTTTAGTCATGCAGCCATATGTGGTTACATAAAACATTGATGACTATATTTCAGGTAACTATTCTAGCTGATCTCTTTATTGTCAATGGAAAGCAACTGCCCTATCACAGATGTCATGAGTGAGATGGTGGACGAATGCCATTAATATGATCCCATTTACTAGAAATAAGAACACTTACAGGAAAAACAACTATTGCTTTTTGCCATCAATGTTACATTCAGCCATTTAAGGTACAAAAATTACAAATTCTTGGGGAGGATCACTGCAAATAGCAGGTCATTCTCTAACTTCTGGTCTGTGACTGACCAGTAAACTCAAAAAATAGAAGAAGGCCAAAGATGAGCAAGGGTGATTTTCCTGGGAAGCTTGGGGAATCAGCCAGAATTTGACTGACTACAGCTCTTGCAAAGAAGCTGACTTCATCTCAGCACAAAAGAGGCCAGAAGTTAGCCTTTGCATTACATAAAAAGCTATGTCAGTTGAGTGGATCAGCTGATGGTGTAAATATTTTTCCCTGTGTTCATTCAAAGAGCATGAATGTTCCCCAGTGTTATCCCAGTCAACATGGGTGGAGGGAATATGTATTTTGTATCACTCTGATAAACCATAAATCCTATAAAATATCAAATATCTTCAAATAAATAAATTTGACATGAAAAATTATACCCTGTGCATGTAGAATATCTAAAAAAACCTTGTCAAAGACTGTAGGACTCTGACACAGTCCCACAGAAATTCTGATCTTTCTGATGGTTGACAATTGATAAGGGAATGTTCATAAGGCTCTATTACCTTAATTTATTTAATTTATTGACAGGCACACTTAACTTTAATGTCTTTTTAATAAATGCTGATTAATTAATAAATAGCTATTAATAGTTAATAAATAGAAATATGACTAATTAATCACATTAATGTATACAGAAAGGGAAAGAAATCAGATTTATATTTACATGTCTGAACGGTCTTAGCACTTCTCTGTACTTAACTGCTGAATTCCTTGATTTGTTAGGTTTTTCTGGATATTCCTACTCAAAAGGGCTGTACTTGTTTTACATATATAAACAAACATTAAGGACAAAAGAAGACTGATGAAACCTCCAAGAAATTATTTGACAGTGTTTCAGCTAAGCTACTACATGAGGATTTGTAATTCTTGTGGGATCAGTTTGGTGAATGAATGTCTTCATTTATAAAGTCATCTCTTTAACACTGAGCTACAGTTATACTTACTGTATTTTCTTGTGGGAGCAATCTTTCTCACTTCTTTGTACACCTCACTTTTACACATGGAAATCTTAATGGAAAATGTATTGTTCAGTTTTACCCTGGAACCAAGACAGATAGCAACAACCATGACTCTCTCCAGGCAGCCTTGTGCTTAACATTTTTGGCAAAACTATATATTCTCAGTCTTATAGTTTGATTTGGGAGCCATTAAAAAGAGAATTATTTCTGAGCCTCACTTCTGGTAGTATAAGTTAATCCACTTCTATGAATAACAAGGCAAAGAATTCATAAAACAGTGTACTGTATCTTGTTTCTTTATTAAAGACAGGAGTCTGAATTAAGGTATCAGTCTTCCTACACAGTTCAGAGTACTGCAAACGTGTGACAGAACTAAGAATAAATAAACTGAAAGTGTTTCTAATCATAGCATGGTTATGGTGCAGCAGAGAGCAAGTTTATCTCTGTAGATTCTGAATTCAAGCTTCAAGCATTAACATAAATCTTCTTAATGTTTCTGAATAAAACTTTTGAAGTCCTCTGACTTTCTAGCATCTCACTGGATATATTATCATTAAGTGTGCCATTATAAATGTGATAGAATAACAAACTTCTCAGATTTTTGCAACATTTTTCAAAGCTCTCAAGGAATAAAGAAAAATTCTGCAATTGCAAGATTTAGGAAACCTTTGAAATCTCTCATCAAAGCACAGGTATGTACATAGACTTTATAAGTTTTTATACCTATTATGAATTGTTTAGATAGAAATAGACAAATTTCATACAAAGAATTTTGAAGACATTCTGGACTTTTGATAGACTCTTTCAAAAAGTGTGGATAAAAAAGAAGGTGAAACAAGAACATACACTAAAAAGGAAAAATTAAAACAAAACAAACAAAAAACAACAAACCAACAAACCAGAAAAACAACCACAAAATCCTAAAGAAGTTCTTCCTAGTCTGGTCTTAGTCCATATAGGGTTTTCTGTTGATACACTCTTCGCAACCACTCACATGACATTTACTCAAAGACGCCCTGCATGACCAAGTAGGCCCAGAACCTTGAAGAATCTGAATCTTTATATTCATAGGGGTAACTAGGATTTGTTCAACAAATGCAGAGTCTTTAATCAATCAATCAATATATATTATTTTAGGTACTTTAAAAACATAAACAAGCACTGTAACATGATTGTAAGAGTTCTTATATTTCTAATATGTTCAGTAAATTATGAACATGTATGTATATATCAACATTTCAGGCTTATTTGTTCAAAATTCACTTAGTTTTCTAAAATTGATCACATAAAGTTTATTCTGCCTCTTTTCAAGGAATTCTTCCAGAATGAAGTAATATTTTCCCTTTAAAACAAAGAGGAGTTCAAAAGTACACAGGAGAATTCAAATAAATCATGTCAGTGAGTATATGCTATGCTGAATTTTTTTTTTTTTCCAGGAGATACTAATATTCCTCCACGGGCTTTCTTATGCTTCACAGTCATTGCACTGAGTAATGAATGACAAAATATTAAAACTGTTCAAAAGAAGGTACTGAAAATTTTGGTAAGTCAGGACAGCAATGGACAAAGAGCAGCCTTAAGTGGCTTATCATGTATCTTATCATATAGTATGACAGCACGTCCTGTGACTAATGGCAGTCACATTTCATTTTGCAGGTAATGACATTGGATCAGACAAAAAATACCTCTCTGTTGGAACCACTTCTATCCCTTGTCTTTCTTCAAACACAGTCAGGGGGACAGTGGCATATTCCTCCGAGTGTGACTTGTGAGACAGTGCAAGAGTCAGCTGTAGTAACAACTGAATGTAGGTTTTGAAGAAGGTGACAATTTTGCAAGATTGTAGCGTTTCTGTAGATGTCATTTGAAATCAATAGATGCATCATTATTGGTACTGTTGTGTTTTGATCTCCTTGCCTGCTCATGTAAACATGTTCTATAATTGTCAGGAAGTGCTATACCCATTTTAAATGTATGTATTTATACATTGTTGACAACTTTATATAAGTGAAATTCAAGATCTCATGTATCCTGATACATCTAAGGCCTCAATCTTTTTTTTTTTTTACCATCTACAATGTGATGTCACAGATTTTAAACACTATGGGTGTTTAAAACACTATAAGTGGTGCTTAGCAGCCTGAACTGTTGTCTAATCTTAGAAACAGTCTACAGCAGAGTTAACNTAGATATCAGCTGTTTTGTTTCATTTTCTGGGTTGGGGGTAGGGTGCTGTTTCCCTGCTTGCTTGATTTCTTTTTTGAATCCTTTTTATACAGCTTGAAAAAAGGTTTTGAGGCCAAGACTGCCTTTAGGGATCTCTCACTATTAGTCTGGAGGCCAAAAAAAAACCCCAACAAACAAACAAAAACCAACCAACCAAAAAAAAAAAAAGTTTTTATGGATTTTGCTTTTCCAAAAACTGTTCTCGTTTGAACT
>VWZF01005090.1:83329-133209 GCA_013396755.1 Sclerurus mexicanus
TTTTTTTTTTTTACCATCTACAATGTGATGTCACAGATTTTAAACACTATGGGTGTTTAAAACACTATAAGTGGTGCTTAGCAGCCTGAACTGTTGTCTAATCTTAGAAACAGTCTACAGCAGAGTTAACATTACAGCAAAAAGAAGAAAACCTTAGTTCTGGACTCATTTGTCCTATGTGTTGCTTAGCTACCATATGATTGACTTTTGGTACCTTACCTAGCTTAGTTTACTTAGGATGAGACTGCATTGTGGCTAAAAAATCCTGCATAGTTCTAAGNACCTAATAACTGTTCTCGTTTGAACTTCAGAGGAAGAAAAAGTTATAAGCATTATAGTCCAGCCAGCTTACTGGCTGTTCTGAAACATGGCTTGAAGTGTTTGATTTTCCATATGTTCCACTTGCAGGTGGTACAGCAAACCTGTTTCCAGTACCTTCAGTAATTAAGCTTACTTTAGCATGACATTCCTAGGCTACCCAATACCTGTGTATTTCACAGACACCTGAACATTATATACTTCAGTGCTCAAGTGCCTTTACAAATTATCCTAACCCATTATTTCCTATGAAACTATCAAACTATCTAGTCACTTTTTTACTTTATGTATTTTATGTGTAAAATGTGTTTTATGGTAATACTTCCTTAAATTTAAAAAAAAAAAAATCAATAAAGCAGCAAGTTTGCCAGAAGGTTTCTTGTACCATGTATAAATAAGGAAGAATCACATTTTTCTGTAACCTGCATTTGTTACTGTAAAGTTTCTGCTGTTGTGACTGTTTTAATAACCAATCTGTACAATTTATGAACACTTTCAGAGGTAACTGCATGAAATATATATCCTACCTTATTAAATACACCTGTTTTCACTTGTAGGAAATATTTATATTGTCTAAGTTTGAGTTTCCAATATGAAGAGCTGCAGAAGTAGTCTACACTAATTAAATCAATAAAATCTCCATAGGGATGCATTAATCAACAAATAATTTGTTTCAACATGGATACGAATATTTCCTTTTATTAAGCAAGTATAATTGTTCTGTCAGGAAAAAAAAATTGCTGACATTTTTACTATGCTACTAATTTTAATAGGGAAGTAACAGTTTCCCTGCTACCTAGGGTCATTATTAGCATTTCACTTTACAAAAATGTTTTTTTGATAAACCTAAGTTCTGTCATAACCGAGCACTTGAGTAGAGATTAAGATGCAGGAAAAAAAAAAGATATTTTGCCATATTTACATATTCATTTTCAGTAAGCGGCATGCTTATGTTTTGAAGTTTCTACTCAAATAAAATAAATCCATAATAAATTTTGGATTTGCTTTAGTTTTTCTGACAATATATATCTGTGCAATTTCTACTTTTCTTCTTTCTATCAAGTGTGGTATTTTGCTTCCATAAAATAAGAGCCACCAGCTTCCTTTTTACCAGTATGTTAAAAAACCACACAGATACAGGAGAAAAAATAGAGGGGATATAATTTATATTTCAAGTCTATAGGAAGCATACTTTCAATATAATTTATCTATGAATTAAGTATATTCCTTTTTTCCATCTGGATAATGGTGTGGTGCATTGACTTTGTCTGGTTGCCAGGTGCCCACCAAGCTGCTCTCTCTCTCACCCAGTTCAATAGGACAGAGGGGAAAATATGATGTAAAACTCGTGGATTGAGGTAAGGTTGGGAAGAGATCACTTCCCAATTACCATCATGAGCTAAACAGAGTCAGGTTGGGGAAATTAAGTGAATTTATTGCTGATCAATAGCAGATTGGGATAGTGAGAAGTAAGAACAGATCTAAAACATCTTCCTCCCATTACTCCCTTTTTTCTGGGCTCAGCTACACTCAGAACTCCTCTTCCTTCTCTCTTCAAGTGGCACAGGCAGATGAGGAATAAGAGTTATAGTAAGTTCGTTTTTTCTTTGCTGCTTCTTTCTTCTCCCACTCCTTCTGCTCCAGCATGGAGGCATGTAACTCCCAGGAGTTACAGCCCTTCATGACTTCCTCCAAAATGGGTCCTTCCCACAGGCTGCAGTTCTTTATGACCTGCTTCAACATAGGTCCCTCCCACAGATTGCCATCCCTCAGGATGCTCCACTGTGGGGTCCCCCACAGGGTCACAAGTCCTGACAACAAATCTGCTCCAGTATTGGCTCCTCTCTCAATAGGCACACAGGTCCTTCCAGATCCCTGCTCCAGCATGGGTTCCCCATGGAATCACAGCCTCCTCCAGGCATCCACCTGCTCTGTCATGGGGTGCTCAATGGGTTGAATGAGCATAGCTGCTTCACCATGATCTGCACCGTGGGCTGCAGGGGAATCTCAGCTGCTCGGGCTCCTGAAGCACCTCCAACCCCTGTTTCTTCACTGACCTTGGTGTCTGCAGAGCTACCTGTTTTATATTGTCTTACTCCTCTCTTCTGGCTGCTGTGTTGTATCCTTTCTGAAATACAGTATCCCAGAGGGACTACCAATGGGTCTGCCTGTCCCAGCTTTGGCCTATGCTGAGTCCATCTTGGGGCTGATGGAAGCTGGCTCTGTCTGACACTGGGGCAATTTTCTAATGCCTTCTCACAGAAACCACACCTACAGTGCCCTCACTACCAAAAAATTGCCATATAACCCCAGTACACATAGCCAGGATATGGTTATGGCAGAAGCTGTTTCTCTTGTTCTCTCTGTGAAGCACAAAGTTTCCTTCTGTTGTTACCCAAGCTTTTCCCATGTTTGTACTTCTGCTGAGTTGCCTCGGAGCAGGAAAGATAGCTATAAAGCTAAAGGATTCTTTAGAAGTCCCCCATTTAACCTAGTTTAGAGAATAAATGGTGGGAGTAGAGTGTTGTTTGTTGCTGGCTTGTTGCTTGTTTCGGTTAGTAGGTTGGAGGTTTTTTAGTTTGGAGTTTTGTGTTTGTTTTTTTCTTCATTGTTCTGTTTTGATTTGGGGTTTGTTTGGTTGTTGTGGAGGAATGTTTTTCAGTAGTGTAGCCTCAGTAAGCATTCATCCTGTGGTAGATCTGCACTGAGTATGTGGTCATGCTATGAGTCTGCTACCTCCCAGTTGAGAATTATTGCAGGATGGGTCCTGATGTGGACAAAACAGCACAAGTTCTATGAGTTCCCCAGGTTAAAGATCAGAGTTCAAGTTCTGGATGAACACTCAGTAAAGAGGCTTTTTTGTTTGTTTGTTTTTGTTTAGGCTGTTTTGGTTGTTTTTTGTTTGTTTTTGTGAAATGAGTCAGTCAACTGTGGGAATTAAAAAATAAAGAAATAGTGTAATGATAAAGCCACAAAGGGAACTGTAACAAGGGATTGGCAGTAGCAACCAAATGTTAAAAGGAATTCAATAAAAAAATAAAATACAATTATAATACATTAAGCCAAACCATTAAGTCTACTTTACTACATTTTCAAAATTGTCCTGTTCAGCTCTTCTTCACATTCTGACTGCAATGAATTCATTGCACGTATAATTAGGAAAGCTTTTTAAAAAATGTTATAAAGAAGTAAGCATCCAAATTAAAACAAAACAAACAAGCTATATTTATAGCTTGTTCAGTGAGCAGACCTAAGCAGATTTACAGGCTCATAATACAGGTAGTCATTTCTTTCTACATTCACTTTTTGCCCTCAAAGGGAAAGGCAAGGCAGATGATAAGGTACTCAGGACAAAAAGTAAGGAGATGGAGCTCAAGGCTGATTTTGTTCCTTCATTTATATTTTTAGCTTTTCCCTTCTTACAGAAGATATGATTCTTCTGCCTGAGTTGGTCTGGGCGTGTCCCTTAAGTCAAATGCAGGACTGAAGAGCAGGACTGTGGCACCTAGCTTTTCATTACAAGATCGAGGAAATTCACTGAGGATGGGTACCCCAGATTGCTTAGGGTCACACTGTCTGAGGAATCTGACTGCAGCCTTCTTGGGGATATGGAGGCAAAGTCACTGAAAAGATACTCAGGAATTTCAACATTTTAGTAGAGATATTCCATACGAGTGCTCTGTTAGACTCTGGGTGCTTTTTTGGGTGATTTAATGAGTAGAAGAACTACTTCATTATTTCTTGAGAGGAAAAAACGTTGCATTAGAAAGAAAGAATATGTCTATAAATTCTGTTCTTAAGAACAATTCTTTAATAAATAAAAAAGTTAAAATAATTATTTCTGATATCTTGAATGATCTCAGAAGTTGTTCCAAAATTGGCATGTGATCTGTACTTAGACTACCAAACAAAACGGTTGTGAATAAACATATTCCTTATCAAATTGCAATTATTGTACAGTGACTTGAATTACAGGATGACTATGTAAGTTTTGAAAGCCTGGTGCTGGTGTTTTTTCAAGCCTAAAGTTTACAATGGAACACTTGAAATTGGTGTTCAATTTTAAAATTTAATTTTAGTTGTCAGTAGTATACAAAACCAGTTCATTGTTACTACTGAAGTATAAATAAGGATGAAAAAAATCAGAAGTTTGAATGAATGAAACTGTGTTACAAATTATGCATATTATTAAAATTACTTTGACATTAGAACAGGTAGTCCAAGTTTCAGATATTTTTTTAAAGGAATATGGTGCAGCCATTCTTTCTAAGTCTGGGCAAATTATTTTTTTTAATGTCACAAATACATAAGACACTGGGACAAAGAAATCAACATGAAAATAAAAGCAGAAACTTATAATTTTGCAAAAGATTTTGACTAAAGAACCTAAAGTAACTTTCAGGCAAAAGTAACTCAAGAGATTCAGATGTCTCAGATGTGCAGTCTTTTGAGAACGAAGGAACTTTCTCATATAATTATTATGTTTTGCAAAAGATTACACTGAAAATCATAGTATCTCTTATAAAATCAACCTCTTAATCAACTTTTTTTCTTTAACACCCAATGCATCAGTTTTCTTCTAAGGTTTATCGATTTTTTTCCTGAGATGAATCAGCTGAAATTCACAGCCAATGTACATAAGTTCTTCTTTTACATAGTTTGAATTATAGAGTGTACTTTGGGAAATGCTTGCCAACATTAAAGTTTCCAAGAGCACCCATAAATTTTTCAGCTATAAAGCAAGGAACTTTTCTTCATGATGAGTACAACTTACTATTCTAATATTATCACTTCATATCTGACCTAATTAAATTCCATCATATAATACTTAAGTTATAGCTGTATAACCCCTCATGTAAAGTGCTAACATAAAATCTATCCTGTGAGGTTGATTACAGTTGGCTGGAAACTTAAACAAAATGTACTTTAAAGAGTAATGCTTCAATAAAATAGGAAGATTTCTAGTGTTGATTCTGATGACTGCTTCAATACAACGGTTTCTTAGTCCTGAGAAATAACAGAATAAGTCTCCAACAGACCTAATCAGAGACACCAAAAGAAGAGAATAAGAAAAACAGATAGGGTAGGTAAGACTGTGAGGAATTGTTTTTCTGTTACAAGTAGGAAAAATGATCTTTCAACACTGTTTCATTTTACAAATTCCTGTAAAATGTTCTGTCTTCATTCCAAAAAGAGAACAAAAGCAAATGTCAAAACCACAGAAGCTGTTGACTTTCTGTTAGTTCCATTCACATCTCCTGTGCAACAAAAATGATTAGCAAGGTCCAGTTTTAACAGCTTAAAACTGGAGGGTACGCAAGGGGCTTGCTAGATTCTCATGTTTCTTATCTTTCAGCAGAAACTTTGGAAATCTAGGGATTTTCCTACTAGCCTGACTATTCTGAAACTTGTGACACTTCCAGAATACAAATGACCTTAAGCCTTGCTGTTTCACTGGAGGCCCTGATACTTTGACTTCAACAAGTCCACTCTTCTAAGGATTGTGAAGCTGCTGCTCCACCAGAAGAGAGTCAGTGCTGGATGTCCTAATCCGAATGTGAAGGTATTTAAACTTCTCAATAGTTTTCCATAGCATTTAGCATCACAAAAGGGGAACACTTGCTTCTGACCAACCCTAATGTCTGTGACTGAACACCAATTTCCAAGCAAACTAAAGGCAGGTGATGTACCACAATATCGAGTGTTGCATGGTGCTCAACATCATCTCTAAACATCTATGACTTTGTATGCTTAATTGGTACCAAGATGAGAGGATTTGTGCAGTGACACACTTACTGATAAGGATCCCACTTCCTCGTGAGATGATGCTACTTCTAGTCTAATATTGTGGGCTGAATACTTAATGAAGTCTGGTGTGATTAGATGTGCTCCTGTAATTCATCTTCTGGCCTTGTTCTCTTCATAAGAAATTTAGTTCATATACTCCAAGATCTCCCCATCATAATAATGAAAGATTGTTGTGAATCAAAAAGATGACTGATGTGGTTTAAAAACACTTTTTTTTCAGCCTATCTAGAAGCCTATCAGAGATGTACACTGGTTGCCAGAGATCCTAAAGTAGTCATCTGTATTTGCAAGTTCCAGGAAATAATATTTATCACTTTATTGAAAATAGATTTATATGCAAATAAAATCAAGTAGTAGCATTTCATCTTACACATATATCTGCACTGAAGAAAACCTGAAGACATTAAGTAGCTTTAAATTACTGATTTATTTTACAAGAGCAACAACAACAACAACAAAAATTTAGAGTAATTTACTTTCAAATTCAGATCATAATATGACAATAGAATTTACAAGGCACATTTCTGTAATATAGGGTAAACCACTAAAATGCACAAGTTAGGAGGCTACTCCAATTCTTCATTCAACAAAATGCTTGACTATTTCCTCAGGCATCATCTCACTACTACATTTGTCTGGATGCTTTGAGGACCAACAATCAGTGATCCCATCTCTAGACACAATGAGAATCATTCATAAGACAATCCTTCACTGACACTGCAACTTTTCAGTCTTGCATATTTGTCTTCAGAAATCAAGATCTGAATTCTATTTCCATTAGAATGTCAGGATTTCTTACAGTAGCTCTTCTTTTGTTGACTTACAAAATATAAACCAAGATTTTCTAAAAACTTCATCTCAAACACTTTTCTTGAACTAAATTCTCTAGAAATCAGATGGTGTTTTAGTCTTATTTCTATTTTAAATTTTGTGTTTTAAGATAACAGACTAACCTGTCATTAAGTTACACCTAATTCAGTTTGCTATTTCAAATATGTGTTTTAAGAAATGAAGTTTAAATGCTTATAAAAATATGTGCTTCATAAATTTCCCCCGCTACTAATTATTCATCAGCTAGTGTTATAACTTGACAAAACTAGTTCATGAGTTCTTACTTCAGTACCTGAGAAAGTAACGGAATTACATAGTTCAAAGCCTGCTGCTATGGGGAGGGAACCATAAGCAGGGCTGGGAAAAACCAGCATGGATATACCAATGGCAAATCATGCCAAACTAATCTGGTCACCTTCTTTAACAAAATATGACCTTCTGTTTACACAGGGACATCAATGAATGTTGTTTATCCGGATTTCAGCAAAGCAATCAACATTGTTTCCCACCATATTCTCATGGACAAACTGGTAAGATGCAGATTACACGGTCACCTGTGATATGGGCAGGATACTGGCCAACAGGTCACATTCAGATGGTGATGTTCAATGGTTTTTACCTAGGCTGGCAGCCTGTCACAAGTAGTGTCCCCCAGGGATCAATACTGAATCCTATATTGTTCAATTTACCCATAAATGTCATGGATGATGGGATTGAAAACACCCTCACCAAATTAGCTAATAGCACCCATCTGGGTCATTGAGGCAGACATTTCAGAAGGGAAAGCCATCTTACAGAGAGACCTGGCAGGCTAGAAAAGTGGACTTGTAAGAACAGTATGAAATTTTAAAAAGCTGCAAGGTCTTGAACATAAGACAGAATAATCAAATATCCCAGTACAGGCTAGAATGGCTGTGGCTCATGAGCAGCCTTGCTTAAAGGAACCTGGGGGTCCCAGTGGACGAGCTGAACAAAAGTCAGCAATGTGCTGCTGCAAAAAAAGGGATTTTGCATTCTGGGGCATTACCAGCAGAGATAGAGATGTGATCATGCCACTCTATTCAGTGTTTGTTAGGCTGTTTTTTGGGTACTGTGTCCAGTTCTGGTCCCCATAATTCAAAAAAGATGTGGATAGACCCTAGAGGGTCCAAAGGAGTTCCACAAAAACCATGAGAGGGCTGGAGAGCCTGCCTATGAAGAAAGACTAAGGGACTTGGATTTTTTCTCCCTGGAGTAGACACAGGGGGAACGTTATCACAGTATTTTAGTACTTAAAAGGTGCCTGCAAAGAGAACTTTTTCACAGGGATCACATACTGAAGACAAAGAACAACAGGTTGCAACAGAAGAGGTTTTATTTTTACATAGGAGAGAATTTTTGTACAGTAATACTAATCATTCACTGGAAGAAGTCCCCATGGACATGGTGGAGTCTCCATCTCTCTAAGTTTTAAAGATGTGATTGGACAGAATGGTAGACAATCTCACCTAGACTTCCTGTCTCATGAAAGGATGGATCAGATCATCTTTCAGGGTCCTGTTCCAACCTGAAATATGCTATGATTCTGTGATTCTAATTAACTAAGAGTTATTCCAACTGGAATAGTTTTGGAAGTATCTTTCTTTCTTTCACTCATCTATCAAATATTGAATACTGACTGGCCCATAAAAAAATTAAGCTTCCCCCCCCAAAAAAAAGCAAAAAAAAAAAAAAAAAAAAAAAAAAAAACCAAAAACTTTGCTTTGAAACAAAGTAAATGCCCTGAAAATCATTTCAGTGTAACATGGACTACAAGCTGAACTATTCTAAATATGGAAGGAACACTGGAAAATTCTGTTTCAAGTGGTGCGAACATTGCTGGATGCTGTGTACCTCTACACATAACTTATGACTCACTATCCTATCTTCTCTCTCTCACACACACACACAATGCTAGTTGTGTAAATTTTCTAGGACAGAGTATACAAAATGGACCAATATGTAGTAACACTTTCTATAAATTCTCTTCCAGCCTCTCCCAACTGGTAGGTTAGGAATTCCCTGGGTCAAAATGCTGTATTTTCTATGCAAGAAGCCTTAGTGGGGTTTTTTTAGTAATCTCCTGTTACTTTTTCATTTAATGTACATTTTAACTATGAAGTCTCTTCTAGCTGTAACTTCCAAAACTATAAAAACTTCTTTTACTCATTTTGAACTTGTCTTATTGTTATCCAATTTATTTTCCCCTTGCTTTTGGATGGACAACATGTATCAGTTTACTTTCAAGACACACCAATAACATCAAAGAATCCCCTCAGCTGTGTTCTTTCCTATCTCTAATTTAAAGATTTTTTTATTTATTCTTTTCTGCAACAATGATCACAGACAAACGAAGCTATGAAACCAGGGCAGAGTAAGGATCCTGACATTATTAGTCAATTCAAACTTCAGTCTGAAAGAAGTATGATCAATCTCTGCAACAGTACTAGGAATTTTAATGCCAGGTAAAGACAGATTTACTACATACAAAAATGGATATGAACTAAGAACACGAAAACCTGGAAATAGGTAAAAAATTTTCAAACCATGGCGGCTTTTTGAAATTATCTTCCAACAAGTGCAGAAACAAATAATAAACAAACAAAACTAACACCCTTTAAAAGAAAAAATCAATACGATTGTGAAAGATATAAGGTGAGGTAGTGCCTAATGTAAGAGCGGAATAAAAATATTCTAGTTTTTCATCACAGTCTTAATAAATATTTCAAGTTGGGGGCTATTTTTTTATGTTAATTTGATATAATCTGCATTATTATTATTGTTATTACTGCTGCTACAAATAATCTGCTGTTTGTCTGCTTCTGTATCACTAAAAATTCATGATCCCTGAGGCTACTGGAAGATAAAGACACATTTGTAGAGATGTCCAAATTGCAATTGCCTATAAAAGAATTGCTTTGCAAGTAAATGAAAGATTTCACCTTTCAGGTATGTCAGTTTGGCTTTTCTTATGAGCATTAAGCTCAACTAAAGAGAAAGGGAAAAAAAACCCAGTAAATACAATGAAGTGATAGAAGGTGTTATTGTATTTCATGCGAGACATAAAAAGGATCAAAAAAGTACTTAATTCCTGTATTTTGTTTGTTTCAATATCCTCAGGTTTAGTCCAAACATGCTCTTTAATGGTTTTAGGGGGAGGAAAAATCAGCTCTGGTTTATAGCCTTTGCTGCCAACTTTGAGCCTGAAGGAAATTTTTACAGCTGAGTTATAAACTCCTAAATATTGGCATTTATAATGGCAAAGTTGACAGACCTTTAATTTCAACACCAGCCAGTGTCGCTATAATAATTTGAAAAAGATAATAATTTTTCTGAGGTCAAATTCAAGTTTAAAAAATGTGCCTGGGTATTCCTAGCCCACAAGTGCACATATATATTGTTAATTGGAACCTCACCTAATTTAAGACTGCCTAAAAAAATATAATTCTTTGATTTTTTTAACTATATCATTATTCCCAAATATTTCCATGTCCTGACATTTTCTGGCCAGACTACAGTCAAAATCACGAATGTGTTTTTTATGTAATCTTGACTGCTTGGTTTTGGATCTCCAGCTATTTTTTTCCTTCTGCTTCCTCTCTGTATAAATAAAGCATATGGTAATTTATTGAGTAATTAAGAGTTATAAAACATGTAAGTCACACACACATTTAGTCATAAAAACACCCTCTTCTTTACTATATCATGTAGCATAATCTTATTGATGTTACTGCCATTTTTCCTTCTACAGCTCCCACACAACTTTCTAGTTTCCCGCTCATGTCATCACCTCCAAAGTAGCTAGCCTGAAAGAATCTTGGGTGAGGCAATGCCCTGTCTGGCTTTTGGAGAACTGTAATGCCCTTTTGAATGCTGGCAGAAATAACAAATAGAATTTTTGGTAATAATATTCAGACCCCTCAGATAAAGACATGCTCCCACAGCCAGGATTTAGAGAAGCTTTCCTAGCTGTCTCTAACCATAGCAGACAGACTTCTCTGTAAAGAGAAAGTAAAACCCCACATCTATGTTCCTCTTTGAGTGTCTTTGTGCAGTGTTCTAGGGAATAGATGGGTTTTTTAAGTGATCCCAGTGTACTCATTAGGAATGACATTTCTCTGATGATGGACTGCCTTGATGTTACCTGTCTCAGAAATAAAAAATGCAGAAAAATATTTTTTTTTCTTTCTAATTCAAACCTTTCCTTAAAGAAACACATATTATATAGTCATATTGGCTTTGGAAGTTTATCACACCTTTCTTCAAAAGTCTTTCAACATTCAAATAGATAAGAAGGTTTTTAAATTACCAAGACTACCTGCTTTTATAATATTTCTAAATCATTATGGTTTTACAATTGGAGGGAGGTTATCTGGTTTGAAAAAGCTAAAGTATGTAACAACTTTTTACACAATTTGTCAGTTGTACTTATTGATATTGTTTAATACTTTTTGCTACATTTTTAGTGAAGTTTTTTCTTTTTTTTTTTTAGTTGTAATATATATGAAAAGAACATTCAAAGTTTTCATTAAAGTTAATTTAGATAATTTAGTATAGATCTAGAATTCAATCAAGTCTGATGGAACTACAGATAATATATTAGAATTTTCTCATCCTGGCTTAGACTAGTAATAAAACAATCAGACAGCAAAATAAGAAGCTAGAGAAGAACAAAACTTGAGAATTAGGCTACATATCTCCCAAAATGTTAGCCAGTCAAGAAGCTACATGTTCCCAGTTTTGAGGGTGGAAGCTGAGACATTTATTGATCACTCACACTACAATATATAGAACCGAGAAGCAGGGTATGTTAATGAGGAGGCAGGGCATGTTAGTAAGGGAGGCGAGTTATGTTAACTAGGGGTTAGGAAATCCAGTCACCATATTTCGCAATAGGGTAAGCATTTCTCCACACTGGGACTACCTGGGTGGGGAACAAAGGGTTTCTGAATGTCTTGCAATATCTTGTAAAGTCCTTCCATATCTTGCAAGGGGAGACAGGGCTAATACACATAGATAACTGAAAACAGTCCCGGTTCTCAAGGTATTTTCTGGTAGGTTCCTGTCTTATCACTGGGAAGAACCCCTCTCAGTATCTGTTGCCGAGGGTTTGCTGGACAATCCCTTCAAGTCACCGTCTGTTAATATCTGGGTTCCTTCTTCAACATCCAAATGTATCTATTACTGTGGTTGGTGAATGAAAAGTTAGATTCTTTTACTTTGAGACAACTACCTGCAAAGTCTGTGATTTGAGTGAATGTTTAAGGAATATAACAAATTTTTAAATGGTGTAAACCTAAACAGTTGAAAATTATGGACCTATGTAAATTAAAGTACTGTGAAATTTCACTCATAAGGACATTATTCTAAAGTTAATTGTGTTTATCATGTTTCTACTCATCCAATCACACACTGTTAAGAATTGCAAAAACCTATAAGCCTCAAACCCCCAAGTTTCATTTATTTATTTATGTATTTATTTAGCTATTCAAGCTAACTTTGGAAAATTGTGTTGTATAAATAGAAATTGAATATCAGAGGAGATTATGAAATAGCAAGGACAAAGTTATTGACTGGAAAATTGTGCTCTCAAACAAAGCTTTTTCTGAATGAATGGGTTAAGGAATTCATATATGTATGCCTTTGCCTTAGATTCAGGGACAGGTAAAAATACACAGTCAAGCCATTTTAACTTTCAGCACTTTTATTTTTATAACAGGACTATTTTAAGCATGAAAAAAAAAAAAAAAAATAAAAGAACAGACATCCTTCAAAAGGTTTTAGGAAGCTTCTATACATTATGAACTTGTGAGAGGTGTATGAGTTCTTCATCTACAAAACAAGTATTCCTGTTCAGGCAATGCATATTTTTAAGATAAGGGAATTGTCAGTAGATATAAGAATATGGCTAATGAATCAGTTATTCTTACCCATAAACAATAAAGCCAATTTGATTTTCTTTTGCCTTTCTGGATATTGTGTTCTCATTTAGGAAATGTCTGTTCTGCAGTTTGTTTCTGGTTTTCCTTCCACTCCTTGCCTACATTCCACTGCATTTGAAAAAAAAAAACCCAACCAATCAACCAAACAAAACCTCCAGATAATCAGATCACAAGTATCTATGTGCTTTTTTTTGGAATATTTTGCTTATTAGTTTAATATGCTTTCTAGCTGAGAGCTTATCTATCAAGAAGAATGGAACATGTGATCTGAATTCTTAGCAAGGTCAAATTTTTTCACTATGAAACTATTGGAAGTAAGAAAAAGCAAAATAAATTAAATACTTACCTTGAAATTGCTTACACTTTAACTGGTGACAATGGAGTTATTCCATCTTGCAAATATCTTGCAGGAGAGTACATGTATGGAAGATAGTCTTAGCAAGAGTAAACATGAGGAAACATTGGTCACTTTGTTCATCACTGCTATACCCCTCGTCAATACTCGGCAAGCTTTCTTCTCAATAGGAGAAATAAATATAGACTTCAATCTAAAAAGACTTCAAATGCCCTAACTTTTGGCTTGCACTGTCTCTACAGCAGCTATTCCTACCTAAAAAAACATATTAAACCTCATGTAGCATCTCAGCTTTGAGCATATAACCTTTCATTTCAATCTGAAATTTTAATTTTATCATTGCTATTTAATACAGTCTTTTTGTGACATAATACTACATTGGATTCAATTAAAATAACTTCAAATGAAATGGAATATTTATGGATATTTTTTTAAAGAATTGAAGATGGCACAGTGATTTGGAAGGACAAAGCTGTCTCTAACATTCAAGTCAAGAGAAACTTCATGTACTTAAAACATAATAGTGGCATGTCAAAGACTACAGTTTTGGGCTCCACTTACTTTGGCTATGCAGTGTAAGCAATGAAGTAGTCTTTGACATCTTACTTGGTTAGAATGAGCATTTATGTTTCCAAAGATGGTCCTGACTGGTAGCGAGACTCCTTATGTTATGACTCCATGTCAGTATTTTGGGTCCCATATTACTATATGTTGAACAGAAAGGTGAAGGCTAGAAATGAAGATAAAAATGAGCATCCAGAGTGAGCTGCCTAGTTATTATGAGACATATTATTTACTATACAGTGTTTGTACATTTTGTGATTATATGTATAAGCTGATAAACATTCAGTCTACCTACTGAAGTACTCTTTGGACTCTTAAATTCAAGTAAAGCTCTTCAGCATCTATGCTCATCTCCTTAGATGCACCAGAAATTAACAGGCAACTCTCTTCAGAGTAATTCCTGGTTTGTTCTCTTTCCCAGTCTGTACACTGATCTGTCTGGCAAATTGCTAGCTTGCCTAAGCCAGAGCTGTGCCAACAAACATGATGGACAATGTTAATCCTCATTTCTTCTTAGGCTACTGTATAGATATAGCTTAAGAAAGCTGTAGTAATGTTTTTGATTTGTGTAAAATGACTTCAAACTCATGTCATAGGAAAACAGATCTTTCATGTATCCAAATATTTTCTGTCCATCTTCTAAGAAAAAAAAACCAACAAACTCCTTGATGTTTCAAGAAAACACTTCAGTCATTCTTATTTGGTATATTAAATCCAGAAGAGATTCTGATTTACTGTTCTTATATTTCAAATCCAGTGCAGCTTTCATGTAAGAAGCAGTAAGCAAAAACACCTCAAACAGACTAAAATCAGTCTAGTGGGAATTTCTTTTCCTCGTTTTAATTCTCAGAAAACAGACTCAGGGTTGAACTGTGTAGAAGCAACAAATCACAAAGAATGTGCTGGGAAGACTTTCAGAAGACTTGCTGCCTGTGACTTGCCTCCTATTCCAGCTATGAAAATGAAAATCTATCAGGGACAGTCTCAGCTATCACTGTTATGGACCCTCAAGAACCACCTATTCCCGAGGGACCTCAAATCTGAACAGCCAAATAAAAGTATGTGAGTGTTCATCACATCTCTGCAGTCCAAATACATACGACTTGTTTTCTAAGCTGCATTCTATGAAAAAAACAACTGATCATTTGTTACCTTTGCTTTTTTCTTTCTCATACAAAAAGAAAAAACAAAAATAAAGCTTTATTCTGTGACAAAATAAAATGTATTGTAATTAGAAGTGTAGACAGAGGAATGTATTTCTTTAAATTTCATGCTAAATACACTTCTCTTTTTGGATCACATTTAAAAATAAATAAGAAGAAAGAATTCACTACTGATCTGTATCACTATAGATCCTTCTCTAAATATCACTGTTAACCTTTTATTCATATGAAGGTTTGAAAAAAATTTCTAAAGAAGACAGTTTTGGATTATTCATGCTGTCAGCTACAAGTGTATGCTCTCCTGTATTCACATGAATACTGCTAGAGATTTAGTAACTGGTGATAGCAGAATAGTGCCAAAAAAGAAGAATTTTTTTATTTTTTTTTTCCAAAATAAATCAGAAAGGGTCACGTCTTCCACTTGTATAAGTCATTGCAACTCAGTTAAAGCCAATGTATCTTAAGTATATTTTACAAGACTGGGATTTCATCCAGTTTGTCTCTTCATTTATTTGAAAAAAAAGAAACCCTTCAAAGTAAGGAAAAAGAAATTTGTAAGTAATTAGAAAAAAAAACACAAACAAAAACAAACAAAAAAATCCAAAACCAAACTAAGTAACAAACAAAAAAATAACTTATTTAGTGTTTCCTTGAGTATAAGGCACTTTTACAGCATGTTTGATAGCTAATTGAACATAAAATTTACACATTAAATTTGTGCATTAAATTTACTTTAAAAGAGGCATATAACTTTCCTACTAATTATAATCAAAGGAATAGAGTGTTTATTCTAACCAAGGATGTGATTACTGTTTTTCAATAGCTAAAAGGCATTTTATACATTGTGATTTAGAGACGTAGGAGGTCTTTTTTGAGGTTTTTGTTTCAAATAACAGACTTTCTCTATTTCCTTTTTTTTTATTTTTTATTTGTATAATGTCAGATCTGAAAGCAGGAATTCAAATATTTGCTGTAAAAGTTAAGTAGTTATTGAGCTCAAAGGAACGCCTGTAACAGACATTCAGAATCAGGTCCTATTTCAGCTCACAGTTTGGTTGGTATCAAGATCCCTGTTACACTTAGTAATAATTATTTTTATGTTACTTGTTGGTCATTTACATTTGTAGTTGATAAAAAATTTGATTTAGCATTGCACACCAAATGACAGTCAAAGGTATTACTCAGGTCAATATATAACTAATTGAGAACGAACATAAAAGAAAACAGGTTCTTTCATCTATGCCTGGTAGTATTGCTTGGGCTCATATCAGGACTATTGCTATTTAGAAGAGATCATAAGACCTCATGAAATTTGAGAAGTCAAACATATGCATTTTCCTCCCACTTCTATCTTGTATGCTATTGTTTATTTCAAGTAATTAATGTAATATTTATGTTATGGTAAATTTAGTGCCATATATTTATATAAAGTCAGATTTGAAGCTGATTTTATCAAGATTATGATAAAGCCCTAAAAAGAGAGAAAAAAATTATTAACTTGTCTCATGTGTAGTGGAAATTTATGCAGCCACAAGCTGTCTTTAATAAATGTTAATTGATTACAATTTATATTTTTGGTTTTCTTCCCAGAGACTCCAAGCTATTAATCTGACTTGAACACAGATAGAATATTGTAGCAATTTTTAGTCACTAAAAGCCTTATGGAGAATTTAAATCTGTTAAAATAAATGTAATAACTTTATCCACCTTAAAGCAGGGAGTAAGGCAGAGAGGGAAAGGAAAAAAGCCATAAGAAAACAACAAAAACATATTACTTATCTTTACTGAATTTTAATGAAAACTTGATGAGAATGTATGTTGTTCACTGTTCCACTAATGTAGAGCTGGCTGCAACATTTTCTGTAAGTAAAGGGATGTATATCAAACAAATGCCTACCTGTGGTAACTATTGAAGGTTTTATCATATGTTGTATTTATCATATACAATATTGCAGATTCTTTTAAACTTTACTGAGTCAACATCAAATTTTCAAATGTCCTTCTTGGTTTGCAGTCCTCAGTATCACTAGTAGGCTGGAGATCTCTGAAATAACTAAGTACCTAGTTCTGAACTCATACACTTCCTTTTCATACGCAGCTGTAGAAGATCAACAGCAATGATGGAATCACCTATATATGCATCTCAGTTCTTCCTTTTCAGCAATAATTTTCTCTCTTTCTTCTTTAAAGGTTTTTAATCGATATATATTTTACATCATCTTTGTCTAACCTTTTTATGCCTCAAGGTTCTCAAACTTCGAAAAAGCAAACAACTATTATTAATAATAATGATAATAATAACAGCGACAAACATAATTATAATAATAATCTGAGTTTATCAAAAGCGTGTTGGGTGTTCGCTGGATTTTGTTTGTTGATTGGGTTGCTTTTTTTAAACTAAGACTTTCATAATGCTTTCTACTCTGAAACAGCATGATCAATTCCATCAACTGCTATAATTTTATCTATCTCACATGGGATTAAAATTTTTTTTTGTAAAACTTTTTTTATGAAAAGTACAGTACTTCACTGTACATTTAGCAGCCTGGTTTTTGTTCTTTTGTTAAGAAACTTTCAAACAGTAAGTTCAGACCCACATTTGATACCAACACTCAGCAAAACTCTACTTTTCATTATCTCTACAAAGAAGAAGGATGGGTTATTCCCTCCCATAAACCTGTGGGAGTGATACAGATGAAAGAGCACAGGTCTCTCTAAGTATTCAGGGATGAGGTGGTTTCCCAGAGGAAATGGTGATGTGAAGCACTCTGAGGGGTTGAGAAGCACTGGCTCCAGCCACAGCAGTTCAGTAACTAAATTCTTCCTGTCAAGTGTGAGGTGAGTGGGACATCCCCAGAAGAGAAACTGAAGGAAAACAAGAAACTTTCTTGTTTTGTCATCAGGAAACAGCTGAAAAAAGAGATCTACCTGAAATACATACTTTGTTCGAGGGATAGTCAAGGTGCTATTAGCACCACTTTACATATTTGAAATTTTTCTTCAGGAAAACATGTTCCAACTTATGTGGTCTTAATTGCTCTTTGCAGCAGTGATAAAGCCCCCACCAGGCCCTTTGTCCATTCTAGGGGTCCCTGTTCCCCTGAGCCATGGCAGGACTGTCTGTGTAAGGGACTCATGGCAGGCTAGAATGGTAGACTTGTTAACCCTTCTCATTACAAGTTCTCTCACCACAACTGCACATTTTGCCTCATAAATAGGCATCCTAAGCAACCTTCAGACAGGAAAACTAAATCACAGACTCATAGAGTTATTTAGGTTGGAAAGGACAGCTGTTAACCCATCACTATCAATTCAGGCACCATCTCAGAATGGACATATTTGAGTATTGTGTTCACAGAGTTTGGGCTCTCTCTCCTCTGTAGTTGCTCAAATGATGTTACCAAGCAGAGGCCATGCAGATACCTTAAAATTCATACTTCTGAACAGATTCAAAGTTCACTTGCTTCTTTACAACTAAGCAAAAAACAGAGGCAACTGTTCTGTGCCTATCAGTCATACTACGATGGTTGGAAAACAATGAGAGGTCAATTCCCTTCTTATTCTGACAAACTTCTCATTCATCTCTTTTACCTCATGAAAGAAAGCATTCATTTCCTCTATAGATGTTCTTTGGGGTCTAGCAGTCAGGGTGAAATGCAAATCAGCTGACTGTTGAGGTTGTCCTACTCTGTAGAGTGAAATGTGAGAATAATTTGAAGAGAAGACAGAAAGCAATCTCATATAAGCATTAGTTTAACAAACCAAGCTAATGACAGCATTTGCTTTAGAGAGGGAACAGGTTGCATTGCCTACAGTTCAAGGTCCCATTCATTACAACTGTTCCCTGGATAGCAGAGGTAACCAATAGCAGCATACACAGTAACTGCTTGAGCTCTCCTTGAAGCTTCAGGAGTCCCAGAAAATGTATCCAGTTCTTCTGAAGCCTACCATAAGAATGTAAAGAGTCATTTCACGTTCGAAAGTCTAAACAAAGTTATAGAGATTTTGTCTCAATATAGCCTTCAACAAGTACATTGCTTATGTTAAAGAAATAAGTTGAAAGAGGAGGTGCTGATGGAAAAATTTTGAAAAAAGTAGAATGAAAATAAAAACAAACCCAACATATGAATTTTTACTGAGCAGATACACTTAAAATTTTTATAACCCAGACAGGAATTCTTTTACCTCTTTAGCTTGCCAGAAGAATTTTAGGTGTTGTCTTATACGCTGCAGACCTGCTGTTTCTGATGTGTGAATGGAGTAACTTTGCTTCTAGCATGTGTTGTCCTATTATTACAGATCACAGATACCTATATTTTTCTAAAGAAAATGTTAAATTATAAGAGTTTTTGTCAAATTTCTTATGATTCTAGTCTATTGATTAATTATAAAGGCTCATGTTGAACATAGGTAAACATATTCATGACAATGACAATAGTTTAAAAGAATCTGGAAAAACATGTCACAGTGAGGTTGCCCACAGAATCATTAACCATGAATCATCCTTGGGTGCCTACTCAAATGTAATTAGTGGAAAGTAATTAGCATCTAATTATAATATCCCATATGCAAAATCTTGGCTGCCTTTTGCCATATTCTAGCCAGAATGTGACAGGAAGTACCCTAACCTGTAAGACACTCTCATTTTGGCCAAAGAAAGCACATTCTAGCCTTCAAAAATAGGCTTACTTCCTTGGATTTAACACTTACTGTTTTTGTGTTATTATCTGAGGAATCAGTGGGTGGTGGCAAGAATCCAAAGTGGTTAAATAAATAACTACTAGAATAAAGCAATAAGTACAGCCCTAGCAATGAGTGACATAAAGTCAGGGACCACCCTGTAGTTGTCACTGTGGAAACAGACCCCCGGTGTTGCATGACTGGCTAAGGGAAGCCCTTTCTGTGAAATAGTTTAATAAGCCATGCAAATTATACTAAGAATAAAATCAATCTAGTGAATGCCAAAGTATTTTAAAATATAAACAAGATTCTTCAACGGATTTGGGCAATTTTATCTAATAAACTAACTATGCTGTTGGTTACCCATCTTGCTCAGACAGGGTGAAGGAATAAGAAACTACTTCAAACATAGATTAAAAGAAATGGAAAAGGTGAAAAAACAAACAGGGACATGGTGGATAACAACAGAGTAAAGGAAATTACATTAAAAAAACTAACTTGGTTCATTGCCTCCATTAAACTAAAGTTTTAAAGAAAGTAGTTTAATAAATGCTCCCTTCATGATTTATAGGAAAACAAAAACATCCTGTTAAAATTAAAACTTTATTATATTCTCTGATAATGAAGAATTGTGTATTGGGTTTGTGTGACAAGGTTTTGGTAGCGGGAGAGCTACAGGGGTGGCTTTTGTAAGAAGCAGCTAGAAACTTCCTCTATGTCTGACAGCCAATGCCAGCCAGGTCCAAGCCTGATTTGCTGCTGGTCAAGGCCGAGTCAATCAGAAATGGTGGTAGCGCCTCTGGAATAACAGATTTAAGGAGAGGAAAAAACTTATTGTGCAGAAACAATTGTGATCAGAGAAGAGACAAGTTAGAAGATGTGAGAAAAACAGCTCTGTAGACACCAAGGTCAGTGAAGAAGAAGCAGGAGGAGGTGTTCCAGGCACCAGAGCAGAGATTGCTTTACAGTCTTTGGTGAAGACCATGGTGAGACAGTCATGCTGCAGCCCATGGAGGTCCACGGGAGTCCTTCACTTGAAGCCTGTGAAGGACCTTATGCTGGAGCAGGTGGATGCTTGATGGAAATGTGACTCTTGTGGGAAGCCCATGCTGAAGCAGGGTTCTGACAGAACCTGCAGACCTGTGGAAAGAGAAGCCTACACTGGAGCAGTTTCCTGGAAGGACTTGCAACCACACTGGCGACTCACGCTGGAGCAGCCTGTGCCTGAAGAACTGCACCCCATGGGAGAGATTCACTCTGGGGCAGTTCATGAAGAACTACAACCTGTGGGAAGGACTCAGACTGGAGAGGTCCAAGACTGTTTCCTGTGGGAGGAACCCCATGATGGAGCCAAGGAAGAGTGCAAGGGGTCCTCTCCTTGAGGAGGAAGGAGGGACTGAGTCAAAGTGTGATGAACTGAACACAACTCCCTTTCCACTGTTGAGGGAAGGAGGTACAGAACTGGGAATAAAGTTAAGCCAGAAATCAGGAAAGGGAAGGGGGAAGATGGTTTTAAGATTTGGGCTTACTTCTCATTATCCTATTCTATTTTGAATGGTTATAAATTAAACTAATTTTCTCAAGGCAAGTCTGTTTTGCCCATGACAATAACTGAGTGATCTCTCCCTGTCCTTAACCTGACCTGTCTTTTGTTATATTTTTTCTCCCATGTCCAGCTGAAGAGGAAAGTGGTAGAGCAGCTTTGGTAGGCACCTGGTGTCCAGCCAGGGTAAATGCACTACAAATACAATTCCTTTCAAATTAAAATGAAAATATTTTCCCACAAACCTTCAATTAACTGTATGAATGCCTAGCTTCCCATTCCTGGATTCTGCCTTATGGCTTTGATGTTGAATTGTCATTGCTGCTGGGTTGAGGAGTTTGTTTTTTTATTTTTTTGTGGGGTTGATCAGATTTCATTTACAGCACTAAAAAAGTGTGATATCACAATAACAACAATTAAGTTAAAATGAAACAGTTGTAATTAAGTCAACATCATGCATATTCTACACTTTCTATAGTTATAAATTTTAAATGGCATAATTTGGAAAATTCATTTTTCTCTTAAATTTATTAACCAGCATAAACCAGCAATAGCTTAGGTTAACTGTTTCTGAATAAAAGAGGCTTCTCTTAATGGAGAGTTAGCAGAATTAGATTTTGTTAGATTACAATCATAATATATAAAGAAAATAATTTATACCACTTTCCTACTTTTTATTAGCTGTTAAATTTTAGTACTTTGCTAAGAAATTTTGTGAAGCATTATAAATACGTGTTTTGTATAGTTGCTATTTTCTAATTATAAGAAAGAGCACTTGTTATGAAAGAGGGAGCAACACTGACTCCTTTGTTATATTTTAAAATTATTATATTTAACTGCATTTAATTTGCATAGTTAAAATGCATTTGGTTATTATAATAATGAATAACAAAAGCCTGTGTAACATACTTCAATTATATTATGCACATGTAATTAAATTAACATTTAGTTGAGTATTTAAATTCAGATGGAAGTTGTTTGCTTTCAAAAGGAGTAGTTATGTCTGTTTGTCTGATAGTAAGCTTTGCAACCTTATGAAAATTTTAGAAAACATTGATTCCTTAATTGTTTTCAAAATACCTTGTTTTCAGATGACTTTTTCTTGGTTTTTTTTGTTGTTTTTTTTTTGTTTGTTTGTTTTTTTGTTTTGTTTTGGTTTTTTGTTTTGTTTTTTTTTGTTTGTTTTTTTAGGTAATATCTTCATAAATTACCAAGAGGGCAGAAAATAAATAAAAATGTGTGCTTCTTTAGGTTTATTAGTTTATATGTGAGACCTCACTCAAAAGCAGACATAGGGAACAGGAAAAAAGGTATTACAAAAAACATGATGCTGTTACAGATATAGTACAGATAGTATTATGATGTATAAACCATTATTATACAAGCATATGGTTGCCAAGGTCTAATTCCAGAAAACTCATATGTGGCACATAGAGAATGAAGGAAATTATTTTCCCCCATTCACTATGTCCCTTTTGATTATAAAATATTTATTTATTTTACTTTGTTCACTGGAATTTATAGTCAAATAACTGCCACGATATTTGAAGCCTAAAAGGCTAACCAGAACAGTGGAAGCAGAATTTTAATGTCATTTTAAGATTTTACAGGAACTGTAGTGCTGTGTATTTTAATGACAAGCCAGTGAGAAAAATAACTCTTCTCTTAGTCCTCCATACAGTGCTTCCATTTCAAATCTGAGTTTGCCAGTCTTGAAAGTATTTTTGAATGTAGTTTAACAACTTGATGAAAATTGTGGTATAATTTCTTCATGCATGGTCAAATTAAGTCAGGGGTGGTTCCTCTCAAAAAGTGCATACAGGATCAAGCCTGATGGTTACTGACACTGAGCAGAGAATGCTGTTGTGGTCTGAGCCCTTAAGAGCTATGTGGCCATCCAGCTTCTGTCAGCATCCTTTGTTAAGGTCCAGCCATTTCTTTATCGGTAGTGGAGGGGAACGCTAGTGGTACCAAAGAAATCATAGTGTATTTCTCAGATGGGCAGCTTCCCCTGGAAGACTCAGAACAAATTAAGAGTCCATGGCTAAACAGGGAACTTATAACCTAGCAGTTATAATTTGCTTTAATTGCTGATTGCTTTTCCTAACTTCTTTGTGCGTAAGTTTGAACAGTTCAAAAAGTGTCATTCTTTGATTTGGTGCAGAATGTGCTTGTGTAGTTTGTTTCTTGTGGAGAATCTGAATTAATCTTATAGATGTTTTTAGTTTTTCTTTAGGCTTTGATGCAAATGATAAATAAATAGCAGGTTTCCAATTGCACAGATTAGATATACTCTAATAGTATTAGGCTACAAAATGCAATTAACATTACGTAATGTCAGTATGTTTAAGTAGTATGGCTCCAGTCTCCTGTGATTTTTCATTATGAACTTTCTGCTAAAATAATTGTGTCTGATAAAAAATATTTCTCCATTCAGCAAATGTTTCTCTGCATTGTCCAAAACGAAGAGGTCATAAATTGAACTTCACATCACCATGAACCATCCATAACCCTAGTTGCTATGAGGTGTTTGTTAATGCTACAGTACCTGAAGAAGAATTAAGAGCCTCTGACATGATTCTTCTTTGAGGACTTAAATACCAATCTTTCTTGGAAAATGCCATTGGACCCTGTCAGAGACAGTCATTCAGTTCCTTGACCTTTTTGGAGAGTTAAGATAAATTTTAGCAATGCCACCATCTGTATCTTCCTGCCAACATGGAAAATCACTTCAGCTCTGAAACCCAGACTAAGGTCAAAACAGGAAAATACCTGCCTTTGAGCAATGCAGGTGTAATTCCTGTCAGCTACAATATCAACCATGTTGCATTTCCTGAGGGTGATGTTATAGAACTGATCCGACATTTGTAGATTTCTGAGAACAATTATGCAGATCTACTGTGCTCCATATTCACTTACAGGTATATCCTAAGTTTTCTGACACTCTATACACTCAAATCACCTGCATACCAGTCAGCTTGTCATAGAACTTTGAGGAAAAGAAACTAAAAAAAATAGCAATTATCTGCTATGCCTACCCTTGGTCTGTGACTCAGTCTTAAGGGAATCTTTTGAGATGTGTTCATGCACACAAAGCTTGCTTCAGAAGTGACAGAGAGAAAACAGGCTCCTGCTCAGTCTTGAAGAGATGGAATTATATAGTCCAGACTCACTCTTAATGGAGCTTATCAAAAGTCACTGCATTTTTGAATCTGAACTTTTCTACAAATAAGAAGGCAGCAATGAGAACTTCCTCTCTTAGAAAATACTGTTCTGGATTAAATGCCTTGATTTTGGTTTTCATATTATGAGCATGAATCTCCAAAATATTTAGATTTTTAGCTGAATTGTTAGGCATTCTATTTTCTTACAACCTTCTGAATGTCTAAAAGAAAGAAGTTTCATGAAAATCAGCAGTAATAAGAGATTTATATTAAAAAGATGTACTTACAAAAAGAAAACAAGCAGAGAAGCATAATATGAATAATTCAAAGGATTAAAAGAGAGATTAAAATCAGAATTACTGTTGACTGAACAGAAAGAATTTCAAAAGATCACTTCATACTTCATTTCAAGAAGCACTCTTATTTCAATTACTCTGCTGTTAAGACCCATTAAAAGATTTACACAGACCATTTTCTAAAGGTGTAGTATAACGTTTTTAATTTATAAGAATATCTAATTTTTTTGGACAGAAAGAGAAATTTTAATGGGTGTTTCAGAAACAGGATAATAATACGATAGCCTTCCAGTGAAATCCTTAACCAGTATAAACCACATGATATTAGTTTGTTCCATTTAATCAAATTATAAAAAAATCTATGGCTTAATATACTGCTAAACAAAAATAAGTGGCAAGATAAATAAAGACATGGAAAACATAGGCATGAATTTATCCCTTTCTTACTCCAGATTATATGGTTGTTTAAAATGAGATTTTTTTAAAAATTATAATTATTATGGTAGGCTGTTACTTTTAAACACCTTCTTCTCAACCAATTGGTGCAATATCTTGTTTGAAGTTATTTCCCAATTAATGACAGTCTAGTCGAATGCATTGACACATACAGCTCATTAGTCCTTTGGAAAAAGCCATTTTTTTCATTTCTATATAATGGGCTCCTAATCTTCCATATGATATTGGAAGATCCACACATCTCTCCAAACCTCAGTATGTTGCATTTGAAAATAAATAAAAAAAAAATTTGGTGCCGAATTTGACCCTTTGCAAACAGTATCTGTTTCCACTCCTTTATCTTTCATCTAGCTACAGTCTTACATATATGTTTGAAAGGGGACTTGAAGGGCTGAATCTGTGGACATCTCAAGAGTACTCAAAAGCTTGAGATACACACCCTTCTAGAAATGTGTAATGATGCTCCCAGAGAGATTCTGGGAGAACTTATCTATAAAGAATGGGACAGTTTTAAAGAAAAATGTAGATCTTCCCCACTTTCTCTCCCACTCCTCATAAAACTTCAGATTTATAGGGCAATCACTAAGCAATCACATTTTGATCTTTGAATATAAATCAACGATGGGTTTTTATACGCTTAAGCACTTCCATAAGTATTTAAATACTGGAGTATTTGAAAAGGAACAACTGTTCCTCTGTTTTGGAATCTGTTTAACTGATAATGAAAGTCATCAATTCTTACAGCTCACAGTTCCCACTGCTGAGCAAACCTGATTGTTTCACCCTTACAACTTTGGATCTAACATCCTGGTACAGGCAAGGCTGTGAGTTCTACCTTACAGTATGTATACATGGTGGTTTGGTTTAGATCAAGTGCATGTTTAGGTAGCAAATCACTTGTTGATCTCTGGTTTTAACATCATTACTCTACATTCTACTCCATTTGTTTATATTTTCTTTTTACTGTAGCAACAATTTTTAGCAACTGAACGATTCTATGTGGCCTTTATTTATTTATTTATTAAATTATTTTAATCTGACCATAGGTCTACCTTCTGGCCTGTTTTAATCCATTCTTGGTCCAAAGTCAGTGTTATTTACAACAGAGCAGTGAATCATCTCTGTGTTTTACCTTTTATCTGCACCAAAACTTCCCCAGTATGTCAAACTCCCTATTTCTGATTAGACTAAAGAGGCAAGCTTCAAATCTGACCAAAGAGGACAAACAGGTGACATTTCTCAGAATATTATGGGAAGGAGAATGACCTTCCTTTTCTGTCTTCGAGTACATACAACTAGGAAAAAAACCCTCAAAGCAGCCAAAGTGAATCTGCTTGGACCTTAGTAGGTCTGCACTTTATGCCTTCTGAGTCTTACTGGAACAGGTCTCCATCTTCCCATAAGCCCAATACAAGGCACAACTAATTGAATCATTCTGAACTTGCTATTTCATAAGCATAATTGTCATTATTAGTGGTATTTGGGTTTACAGTGTGTTTTTAACAAAAAAGCAAATGTCTTTTTGCGGGTATTAATACACATTTGAAGACATCTTGTGAGAAAGAACTTCAACAGAGAGGTATAAACACAAGAATGGTGTGTCAGTATACTTGTACTCAGAAGAAGAGATGAAGTATTGCATAGATCTGGAAAGCATTTTCAGCTGAAATTGTAATTTTTTTTTTGCTAGATTATTTACTGATAAGACCATATTTTCTAGATTTAAAATGGTATTTTAAGGTAAAGCAAAGCTAGTGGGCAATGATCAGAAAAATTGATAACAATAAATTGAAGCATGTGGGAGTGTTTGTAGAGACTTAACTATCTCTATGTTCTTGCTTGCATTTTTCTCTCTAGGCAAAACTCAATTTCAATATATTCAAAATTCCTCTACAGTGAGTAAACACCTAGAACTGTAAAGGCAAAATTTCTGTTAAATGGAACTCAAAACTTAATAAATGTGAACAAAAAAATTAAAGATTTGACTACACTCACTGTCATGGCACAACATTATACTTGTATACAACAAGGAAAAACCATTAAATTAAAGCTCAAATAAGTGTGAGGATTTGACCAATTGATATGCTTTGTGCTTTTATTTTTGTTGTTCAGGTGAGAATATATATCAAGTTAGGCTTTGGTAAATATGTAGTATTTTATTTCCCTTATTATTTTTTTAAAATTATTGTTGCTTGTGAGTAATGAACAGCCAATAAAAAATTAACAGAAATTCATTAACAGAAAATTAAAATTATTAACAGAATAAAATATTACAAATATTATCAATTATTAACAGAAGTGACACATAATTTGAAACTGTTTTTCTCTAAGTGACATCATTCCTTCCTTTTTCTTCTGATTTCTTTGTTAGATGGTGTTGGAGCAGTATCAATCTTTTACTAGTGAACTGCACTATAATTAGAGTTAGTCCAGGTGGTGAATGAAGTCCTGCATAAACACTAAAGAACAGCTGATATTGCTAACATTCACAGCTAACAGTGACATTTAGGAAATAATTTAATATTTCTCTTTTGTTTCTTTGCCCTGCCTTTTGCTATTTCTCTCACATCCCTAGCACTGAAACAATTGCCAATATATAAAAAGTAATTAGTTTCCAATTAGTCCAGCGTTAGTCATTGAAGTACACATGCAAATAAAACCTGCAATGAATATAGAAAATGGTTTCACCTAATAATCGTTTTCTTCTTAAATGAAAATTACATTCCTGCCTGGATCAAGGGTTTTGTGAGTCTTTCAAATCAGTTTTCAGCACTTGTTATGCTCCAGCTACAAAGGTCTTCAGTGTCTTGGGTTTTGTCACAAGTAGCCAGGCAAAGGCTTTTACCCAGGTCAGTACAGCACAGTAATTCCAGTACAATCTGGACTTCCTGCAATTTTTCTGCCAGGTTTCTTTCTTGTTAGGTAGTTTTCATCTTCTACTTGGTCCTTTACTACTAAGGATTTGTTTACTCTCATGTAATAAAACCTCGGATTAAAAAACTTCTAATCTTGATCTCAGCCATATTAGTTACAGAAAGTTATTTTTCTAATGTAAGGTAAAGCCAGTATTTTTGGACTCTTGTGGCTATTGTCGTATTTCCAAAAAGCTCCTAAATTTAAACTTTTCTATACTTTCCCAGTGAACTCATCACATAAAAACTAGTGCTTGTATGACTGAGTTCAAAAAAAGCAGGTGAAATCTGGTAACACGTAGATTAATTTAAACCCAAAGCTGAACAAAACAAAACAAGAAACCCCAAGCCTTCAGGGATGAAAAACTGTATGAGCCAAAGTAAAATAAACAACTTTATTAAATCTTAAACCCCTGTAAAACTAATGAATATTATGCAGCTCTAACACTCATAACTACTTGCAAGTTCCTAAGAAGACTTTCTTCTCATCTTGTTTTGTGGCAAAAGAATTCACTTCACAGCTGTTGTCTATTACCTTAGAGACCACATTAACAGTTGGGATACAATAAACCCCTGATGATAAAGTGTTATCACATATAACTATAATAGTGTGAATAGTCCAACTATAATAGAGCAAATGACCTGACAGCTCCTACACACTGAGCATTACTGCCCATCACTACTTTAGCAGCAGCAGACCAAAGGACAAGAAAATTCTCATTCTACATACAGTGCCTCTTGGGAAAAGCACAGTCCTATTAATTTCCTGGTGGCAGTGAGAGAACAGTTGTCAAAGTGCCTGGAAGCAGACCAGAAGACTGTTGACTTAATTATGCCAGACAACAGAGCCAACATTTTAAAGCTGTGAAAAATGGCAATTTTTCACGCTTCACCTTCCACCATTTTTTTCCTGATAGCCAAACTTAAACAATTCAAGTAATTGAAAATATTGAATATAGAAATTATCCCCATGTCTCTTTCAAATGTAAAACAAAATAAACTCTCACAGCTAAAAATGTCATTCAGTGCTAACTTTTATGTTAGGATTCATTTGGAATATATAATGCTACCAATCAAACACTCATATCATAGTAAGTTTAAAGAAATAATGTACAGCACAATCTACTTTTTAGATTCTACCTTATGACTGTTACAGGCATGTAGGCACAGACTGAGAGATGTTAAGTAGAAAATAAAATGCTCAGACATTTTGATCTTATACATCTGTGTTTTATAGGCTTTTTGGTGTACTTATGTAAATTTTCAATATTAACTTTTAATAGGTGCTCTTAAGTTTACATGCCAGGGCTGAGAGGTCTGTCTTTCCCTGGTTCATATAAAGGTTGCTTCAGTTTTTAAGTGCCTTCTTCTCAAAGGGCTGTGTTACCAGACCATATTTCAGGTTTGTCTATAATTGTCCTGAGAATATTTTTTTCCTGCATAATGATATGTAATTTATATATAATAATACTTTTCAGTATTATATTTTCATGACTAAAGCATTTATAAAACTCATCAACTATAATATACATTTACATCGTTCTTTCCATCACCATGTCTCATTTTATTACAAAATATGTACAGGGCCTCAGTGCTACAGATTACAAAATAAAATTAGATACCAGTCTTGTAACTTATTCTCGTTCAAAAAATATGTAATAACCTTTACATAAATCCATTTGCAAGTCATTTTGATCTGATATTTTGTTGATGAGAGTTAAACATGCACTGTTTAAATTGTTTAAGTTATAACATACATATCGCTTTTCTGAAATCTGATCTAAATCAGATTTTTTATGTACACAATCACAATAATGATTTTCCCCATTGATACAAGTAAATATTTGTTTAAATTTAACTATTTTCAAGACTTCTTGGCTTTGTTAATGGTGTTAGCTTATGTTCAGAACACTTCCAACACATTCAACAACTAGCAACTTACTTTTCAGAGCTTCTTCAACTACAGTCAGTATTTTGATACATTGGAATTTAAAATACATGTTTCATAAATTCATATCAAAGTATGGAAATGATGAAAGACTACTGGGTCAAAGGAGGAGGTGCTGTCTCTTTTTTTTTTTTTTTTGATTATAGCTGTGGATTCTAGCTAAGGCTGGAGGTAGATTTAATTTTAAAGGGTACATCTCATTCCCTTTGGAAGCAAGAAGCTAGTGTATCACCAGTGGACAACATTTTCACTATGCTGACTTCTGCTTATAAATAACCTCTATGTTCGTGTTACTAAAATAATATTATTGCATGGATTTTAGCTCAGAGTTGGCATCCAAAACCACAACACAGACAAAGCATAGATATCCTTATAAAAGTACAGTGAAAAGGGCTTATTCATGTCCAGTTCTGAGCAGTGGTATTTGATAAGGACTACAGAGAGTGGAATAATACGTAGAAATAAGTAGAATCTCAATTTACATTGGGTTCTAGATGTTGTTAACCTAAACATGTGGCAGGCAACAGGACTATTCAAACTTACTATGTAATTGAAGCATATAATTGAGTGTTCTTTAGCATTACTTCCTGAATATCTGCTCTCTCTCCTAGTCTTAAAATTTTACTGAAGAAAATACACAAAAGTAAATTCTCCTAAAATCTCTTCGGAAAAAAAATCAGTAAGTCATCCATTTGAATTAAAAAATCCTGTTTCATATAAGTTTGATCCATGAGTGTTGACACTGTATCTGTCTTCTTTTTCCTTCACAAAATTCTGAGATAAAACTGCAGTCAACATCTACTTGTTACTCTTCTAATGAAAGCCAGAATAGGAACAAAATGACAAAGCTGCATTTCATAAATAAAATGCAAGTTTAATAGGCGAGCTTCTTTTTTCTTTTCTTTCTTAAACAAGTTACATTGACATTATATACTTTCAAAACAAGAATTTTAAGACTTGAAATGTCAAGTCATTTTTGGCAAAATAGATGAGGTATTTGGTCTGCATACCTCTATGCATGTGCAGATATCTGTGAAATAATACAAAGTAGGAAAGAAAATAGGCAGGCTGCAGTGGACTAGGTATCAAGAAATGTAACAAACTTTCAATAATTTGATAAATTAAACTTAATAAAGGCTAACATTTATCTCTAATGAATCTTGAAAGTATTTATCTCCAATGAAGCTTGCAATTCTTTCTAGTGGATGAAGAATAGAAAGAAGAAGGGAATAGTGCGCATTTGAAAACAAAATAAGATGTTTGGTCTATGGCTTGAGGTTCCTAGAAACCTGCAGGTGGAAGTAAAAGCTGCATGTTAAGATACCAGTTAAGTTAAACATTAGGATTTTTGCTTGAAGGAGTTAAAGAGTTGTATAATAACGAGGACATCTAAAGAAACATCATAAATGAGGATAAATTACAACTATAAATAAGTGAAATTATTAAAAATTCTTTTTGCTTGATGAGTTTTGCCTGACATTTGTTTAAATCATATCTTTAGTCTTAAATAAATATGTTTTTTTGGAGTATACTGTTTGTTCTATTGAATGTAAAGAGAAACTATTGAAACTTTTCTAGTCAGTCATTTGTTGTTTTGACAGCTCCCATCCAGATTATTAAGACATCATTCTGGTGTCCTGGTGTAACATGAGGCTGTAATTAATAATCTGTCAGTACTTTCCTCTCCATGGTGGAATTCTTTCCTAGACAAAGGTCTGGCACAGAGATTAGGCAGCACCTACATTTGTTTAACTGTATTCTGAGGACTTGGAGAAGTTTTACATGTTTTATAATGCCAGTAATGTCTGTCTGCACAGGAAGGAACTTCACAAGGAAACCATCTGACATCTGTGCTCCAGAAATTGTTGTATATCATTCAGAATGCTATTTTTCCTTTTTAAAGTATGTCATGTTTAGTTGCTGTATATTTTCAAATTTCTCTCTCCTATTGCCTATACTCAGGCCACCTGGGAAAACCAGAGACCTAGACTGTTGATGCTGGCAGTACCTGATATAGTCTGTAGAGCACAGGGAACAATGATTGGGCATGCATGGTTTTAGAAGTATGCTTTCTAAAACCCAGTGTGCAGCCCAGGATGAGAGGACAAGTAGCAAGCTCAGGGCTTAGAGATTTGTAAAGAGCACCATGATCAAACTGGAGGATTCTTTGGACTAGACCATAGTTTAATCTGCTCTTAAGCACCTTTGGTATGAGCTGGTCATTGCCCATGAGGTTGAGCATTCTTTTTTTTTAATGAATTGCAGTAGGGCACCTTCATAAATATATGCCCCTTATGTCCCCTTTTCCTGAGACATAAGTGATGGGAGGCGAATTTGAGTCTGTCTAGTCTGTTCTAGTTTTTGAGAACTGGTACTATCTGCTTCCATTATACCATTGAAAACACACAATGAGGACTCCCATAAAACAATCAAAACCCCAAACCAAAACAAACAAATAAAAATTTAATTCCAAGTATTCTGGCACCATAATTCTGGCATCTAATTTCCCAATGATATAGTATTTATTATTCTTTTTTCTTCTTTTTCTTTCTGTAGGACTTCCTGGTAGCAAGTCCCAAGGTTTTTCTTTTAAAATTTTAAGCAGTAGAGCATAGTGATATTTATGATTTTTACAGGACATTTCCTAGAGTAACAGTTAAAGGCCAGCATAGAACAGAGAAGCTGAGTTAATTCTAGAAATGTGTGGGCAACTGAATTAGGCCCTACCTGATATAGAGATGCCAACACTACAAATACACAGACCTGTCTGAATCTGTATCTGAATCTGGCTCTCTGTTGCTAAATCTGCAGCAGACATACACAGTGTCACTTGAACGGAGACTGAGGAAACAGAATCATTTTCCAAGGGTAAAATCTGTGACCAGCATATACATTGATACTCAAAATAAATAAGTTCATTGCTTATGGTAAATTATTCTGAAGACTATTGCAATGGGAATAACATATGCCTAAGTGTTTGAAACATTTGTTGAACTTTTTAAAATGATATTCATCACATTAAGCTGTAGTCTGTAAAACAAGCAATAGAAGAGACATTGTGAAAACAGTGTGATTTGCTTCTCAGGCTAAGGATCACCTCATTTGATACAGAGAGAAAGGGAATCTCCAGAAAAAAAAACCTATAAAGTAAGAGAGAAAATGGTATGATTAAAAAATTGAAAGATAAAGATGTTCATTCTGAATTCAATTCAGTTCTTCATGTCTTTGAATCTAGTAACAAATAAAGTGAGGAGATGAGGGATGGTTGCTTACTTTGTGATAAAAACATCAGATATATGCAAGAAGTACATACAAATAAATAGTAGGACGCTACGATAGATTGATCTAGTAGATTAAATTAAATTTACAGCCTTCTGAAAAAGGTTTTAGAAGTGCCAGATGCTTGCCAAGACCATAGCAAGATCTTCAGGTGAGTGAATATAAAGTGATATAGGTTCTGGCAGGTGACAGGAACTAACAGCTGCTCTGCAGTCTGACAAATTGGCAATTTCAAAATGTTTTAATATCAGAGATCTACAGAGATCCTCAAAGAGGCTGAGGTGTCATGTGGAAACCTAAAAATCAGCATCAGGGTCAACAGAATTTGAGTGGAAAGTGGGGAAAATCATGGAAAATAATTGAGGAGGCAAGCCTGTGAGATATTTGCTTTAGCCTGCTGTTCTCAGAAATTAACATACTGAAGAGGGGATGTCAACGTGAAATGTCAAATGGAAAACAGTCAACGACGGCATAGTACAGAACAAAATTATTCTGATTCTTACTGATACAGAAAACAAACTGATTTAAAATCTTCTCAGCTTAAAAAACTTGTTCAAAATAGTACTCATCTTTTTCTGACAGCCAGCCAAAGAAAAATGGACTATTCATTTATTCATTTGCAAGTGTTGCTGTTGAGGAGAGATAAAAATGATACTGAAGCACAGAAAGATTTAAAAATACCAAGGTATGAGCTGTACCAATTGGCTCCAGTTATCTTGTCCATGCCAGCAATTCTAGGGAGTGTTGAATTGGCATTTTCAGGTTTTCTCACTGTAAAGATTCAATACAAAGGAGGTAATCTTGAATTATGCAATGTTAGTGAAACTAACAAATTTTAAAAATTTGTAATACTCTCAATAAAACATAATATACAACTATTGCCATAAACATTCATTTCTAGTACTACTGCATAAAATACGTTCCTGAAAGTATTAATACTGATAATTACCTTTAAGTAAGAAGCCTAAGCACTGAACAAATATAACATATTAATTTTCATGTTTTCATGAGCCATGATTGCTTCTTTTCCTTCCCTCCTCCCACCACCCCGGCTTTATCAATTTCCTTTTTCACTTATTTCTTCTTATTCAGTATATGATTTCTGATGCTTTTATCTAGCAAAAACTATTGTTTTAATATTTTTGTAATATACGCTTAAGACACATTCCAATCTCTTAAATGATCATGCTCTTATTTCAGCTTCACTGTTATGATAATAGAGCAGTCTCAAAATACATGACTTGTGATACTTGCTCTGTTATCCCCACTTTCTCATATTAAATGGTACAAATGAATTATTCTAAGTTTATCACTATAAGTGCTAGTTATAGAAATGTTCTTGATACAACCTCAGCTGCTACCATATCTGCCAAATGTATTTTCTTCTGTCACTGTGAAACACTTAAAAATGGTGGGGATGAACTGAGCTTGATATTGAATGGTTCTTGATCTAATCCAGAAAGGCTCTTGTAATAGCTGAACCTGAACTTTAATTCATCTTAAAAACAAACAGGCAAAAAATATCAATCTTTTTATGACTGGTTATAGAAATTCATAGCTTTTTTCCTCTAAATACGTGTATGTATGTATTATTAACTAAGAAAGCATTGCAATTAAACACCAATTTTAGTGAATGAGTGTATAAATTACATACATGTATGTATACAGTGGGAAATTAGGAAATGTGTCTTTATTTAGTTGATGATTCCAGGGGGTTCAATATGTGTAACTTTGAAGAACCTTGTTCTCAGACTCATTTTTCAAGAGTAATAAATGAAAGGTATTGCTGTGTTAACAGCCAAGATTGTTTAACAATAACTTAATTTACTAAAGCAAATGGTATTTTTCGGATTATGTTGCTTCTTTTCATGAGTTAAAACTTCTTATCTCACATAATTTATATTATGCCTACCAACTCTTTGTAACAATATGATACATGAAAAAACAGATTGCTACAAATGTTTGAAATCTGTAGTTATCTCTTACAGTGATCTTATATTGCAATAATGTTCACATTAAAAATGTAAAAAAAAAACAATTGCACACATTGACACGGAAAGCTTAGCAAAAGAAAATCAAACATACACATGCAGAATGACTTAATGGCTAGATTGCAGGTAGTATTTTTAACTTTGCAATTTTCCCAGTAAATGCAAAATCCTTATTAACTGTTTTTATCTTAGAATTAATTGCTTATCAGCTACTGGCATAAATAAGTCTCTTTTAAGAAATAAAAATTATTACTTAAAACTGAAATTCACTATGGAATTGGAATTGCTCTTCAAATTTCATACAACCTTTAAAATATCCCATAAGTGATAAGAGATCCCTTCCAATACTACTCTGCCAGCATCTACTTCATCATAATTTAGACGGAGAACTGCAAATGTCTCCAATATTTGGACAAATGAGATAAATGAGGGTATTTGATGGCTGGCCTTATTTCCTAGTTCATGTCGCAGAAATCAGTCTCCTTTCCTCAGTGTAATTTTTACTTGCACAGGCAGACCAAATGTGTGGGAGAACAGAAGTTCAAGTTTGAGCAGAGCAAACTCTTAAGGAAGTAGCTAGCTATTACACAGTTGAGTGATTGGCAAAATCCACAGATTCTTTTCATTTTTGGCCCCCATGTGCAGATTTTGATTTTTGTTTCTGAGTTCACTCTTTTAAAACATAAAGTTATATATGTGAATGTTTCAGGCAACAAACAGGCAATCGAGAAGTTATAAGCAAACTCATGCACACAGTAAGTTGATCATGAGTTTCTGTGGTGTGCAAAGCAATTTTTAGCTAAAAGAGAAAGAAAGATCAGTTGCATACTTTATTTTCATGTTGGACATCTGAGCAACCCTATGGCATCCCATTTGTTAAAGAAAGCTGATTCTTATTGTCTCTGAAACAGGACACTAAAATAATGAAAAAAGAATTGGCATTTTTTCTAAAACATACCAAGCTCATTCACTCCTTTCCTTTCCATAAGCACATCTATACACCCACTGTTTCTGGGAAGTATTCCAGCTACAGTGAATTCAGAGTGAGGAGTATGCACAGCTGGGTGGCTTGTAAGGTGGTTGGCTAAAGATTTAGCAGAGAAAGAAAAGGAAACAGAAAAGGAAAGTAAAAAAAGACAGAAAAAGCAAAAAAACCCTCAAAAAGGATGGAGGTGATGTTTAAAAGCAAGAGATTAATCACTTGCTGATAGAAGGGACAAGATAGATTTGGAGAAAAAAAAAAAGACAAAGAACTGTAAAAATAGGAACAAATTGGAGATGAACATGGAACATGATAAATATAGGTGAAAAGATACCTGTTTCTCTCTATGAATGCTTTAGGTTTGTTTGTTTGGTTGGTTGGTTGGTTGGTTTTGATTGATTAGGGTTTTTTTAATCTTATGACTGAATCTTCTATGATTATTCCTAAAGATCTTATGGATGTCATAAATATGACTCAACTATGGCTGCAAGCTGACTCTGAATCATTCTTTCCAATAGTTCAGACACTATTCTCTATGCATCCTTATGGAAAACATTTGACTCTGCAATGTCACACTTTCCCCATTTCCCTTAAATTTTTGAAACCTGCAAAATTGAAAAGTACATTCATAAAATAGATATATATACTCAATAGAACATTGTCAAATTGTCATAAGAACTTATAAGAGCTCTTAAGATTATTTGCTAAAATGCCAGGAAAAGCAGCTAGCAAAACTAGATTTGGTTTCTAAGTGTTCAAAGGTGCAGAAAAATCTTTTGACTTCTAGAGATCTGTGATATTGTATCTAGTTCAAATGGCTTGAATACATATGAGAACAATTTGCTGTCCAAGTCTGACCATTCAGTCACACTCAGTCTTACGAGAACAGTGGAGTACTAAAATGTCATGTCTAGTGAATATTCATTTGAGAATGCCTGCTTTACATGAAGAGGAAACACTTCTGTTAGGAAAAAAAAGCATTTCATAGGATCATCCCCTCGTAATAATTTTATGAAAAGAAGATAGACATTTTCTACTTAGCAGATGAAGTAAAGAAGAACCATGCAAGTAGAAGTCCTCTCTAACCAGAGCTGATTGTTCCAAGAATTATTTTTTTTAGTCTATTTATAAGTATGTCTTTCATTTGAATGTTGTCATGTGCCACACAAGTAGCGCTGCCACTATGGTAAGGCTGATGCATCTGTTCTGTGAGGATTCTACTCCATTTACTGCAAGTGTCTAACTCATATCATCTGTCTAGTAGGTAGAAGCTTTAGAAATCCCCTTGAAAAACTGAAAGATTTGTGCAAGCTTTTTCTCAGTTATTTTTCAGTGCTATGAATAGAAAAGTTACTTACTGGGATTATCTGAAGCAATCTGGCATCTTATCCAGTGGAAAAATCATGCAAATTACTGTGCTACTATTAAGATTTAGGTACTGGAAGTAATGACAGCAGTGGAAAATTTAGCTCTGAACTGACTATTTGAGATTAATCAAATGATGAGAGACAGACACTGATACATTTCATTGCAGTGTACCTCAAGTGAGTATTAGATGTGCACATACATATTACAAATAGGATGCTTTTAAAGCCAAAAGTCGTGTACAAATTTATACGTCTGGAGAAGATGGAATAAATATTGTTGGAAATCCATGCTCAGTTGCAGGTATAACATTTTAGTAACTGATACTGGATACTATGTTGCTGCAGGGTAACAAAAATCTGTTTATGTCTCTCAACAAGAACATGATTTTTTTTCCTTTTTAGAAACTTATAATCTATGTTATTGCTAAGAAAACATAGCCAGGAAGCTAAACATTTTGAAAATGTGTAGAATATGGTTTCAGTAAATACAAATAAGCCAAGATAGTGCACATTAAAGAGCTACCCTGACTTCACTCTTACTGTTCCTCCTGCCAAATCTCTTTCCACTGATCTTCTCACTCTAGATACTACCTGTAGTGATATTTAAAAGGGAAATATTTTGCACTCCTCTTGCTGCAGTATCCAGAAGAAGAAATCAGAAAAATCAGAAAAAGAAGGTAAGGACACAGTCTCTATATGATACAGGCAAAAAGTCCTAGAGAAAAATTGTGTTTATGTTGTCACCAGGACTTGAATAATGACAGTGGACTGCACTAAATCCTAATCACTCAACAAAGGACTTTTTTACTCAATCAGATTTCCAATCCACAAAGAGAAATTCCATGTCCAACAATTTTGAAAATCTGAAATGTCTTTTAATTTTTTTAAATTTCATAGGCAGGATTGACCTACAGGTAACTGTGGCTTATGGCTAAGGTGAAGCATAAACAAATTCTATAAGCTTCCCTGAATGCATGAATCCTGATATTAGGTCTGTTCTGCATGCTGAGCACAGGTATTGTCACACAGGGAGATCCTGAATGCTGCTGTAGGGTCCTACTCCATTACTCTTCATGCTGAACTGATAAAGATTTTCTTATGTAGAAACCTACTTGTAGAGTAAGAGTTCAGGCAGGTGTGATGTCATACTCTGGAGATATGCAAATTATGTCAAACAGAGCATTAGGCCACTTTGGTGCACCTAAGCCACTAGAATCATGTACAGATTGCTGCTTCTGCATATAGAGTTAGTATATCTGAAGAAGGCCAGAGGAGGAAGATACAGCTAGAAATGTGATCATGACAATTTCCATTTCTGACTTTGTTTTCTGATGTGACTTCCACATGATTACCTGCAAGCTGATTGCTTCTGTCTTGAAGGTAAATAGGTAATAAGTAGCATTCTTATTTTTACTATTTTTAGCTGTTTTTATTATTCTTCTGCATTCCTTTTTTTAAACTAAAATATGCATTATTTATTTAATTTCTGATTCTTGGTTTACAATATAATGATTTTTCTAGTCCCATGGCTGCCACTGTTTTACTAAATCCATACTGACAGTAAAACTAGACATTTAGTTGGCTCTCCTTGCATGGGGAAATGTTTGATCTTCCCTGGATTTCATACCCTCTTTGGATATAGCAATTTATTAAAGAATAAAAAGAAATACTGGGGACAAATTTGTAATTGTTACAGTCACTCGTCTTAGAACAGTCTGTTATCAAAACACAGTGGCTAACATTGAGGCCATGGTAGCAGGTTGGGGGAAAGTCAAAATCAGAAAGACCATCTGGCTAGACGGTGCAGTTAGAAATCTGTTTTGAATGGTTATTGATTTTTCATTTGAATTATTTTTGATGGGAAAGATATCCCCACAAAAAGGTCTCAAATCATGGGGAATGGAAAACTTTTTTTAAAAAGGAAAGAGTTAATCCTTACATATAACAAAACAGCTAATGAAGGAAAGAAAATTCCAAGTCACTTATGAAGGGCAGTTATTCAATGTCAGTTGTAGAAGTCTTTAGTCTGAAGCAACACAAACATAAACATATCTACATCCTAAAATGTCACAGATGGTCATCTCTGCTTCTAAATACTGGATATGTGTTTTTCAAATTATTTGTATAAAATATGAATACCTTTCTTGTGCAGAGCTGGGCTGCGAAAAAACCTGTACTATTCATAGTACTTACATGGTCTTTGTAGGTATGTGATCTCTGACCAATTATATATTTTCAGTTCTGACTCCTAAAATGGGTCAAAACACTTGCAAAAATAGGCATCGAATAATTAAATATTATTCTTCAACTTGGTAAGTATTGCAAGAAAGGTATATATCTATCCTGTAGTGTCTCATTAACTTCTTACTTCCTCATGTGGAAATTATTCTTACCCATTTCTACCTTAATAAAAGGGACAAAAATATAATATACCAAAACCAACACCAAAGCAGTGGCTGTCAGAAATCATGAGCAACTGAGAGCTGATGTACAATCTGTCAGCACATTCAAGAGAAATTAAGAATATTATCAACTGAGATATCTAATAAAAGTGGTTTAGGATGTTAGGCTAACTTTTAAGAACAAATACTATAACAGGCTGAGCACCAACACTACCAACTAGTTTTTAATTTCACAAGCTCAGCACCCTGTTATTATTGGCCTCTACTTTTTCCTTTAGGTAGAAATAACAAAATTATTTATAATAGCACAAAAGAATTTGGAAAAACATGCAGTAAGTTCATGCATATCAGAAGACAGACACATATATTATACACACTCTGAGTAGCACTTCTCCATCTTTCAACATCTGGGAAATTTTGGCCTATCAGCTTATTCAAAACAGAAGTAATTGGAGCTTAATAATATTGGATAAAAGCTTTGGTTAAGTGTGATTATTTGCTTTATGCCACTTCTGAAAGACTTCTTTGTTTCTGTTCTTTTACTAAGAACTTTGGGTAGAAAATACCTAGGTATGTATACAATTTATTTTGACTGAATGACATGCAACTATGTGTGGCATGCTTGTGATAACTGTATGTATTTTATGCTATTTTAAAAATAAAAGCTGAAGAGCTTTCATTTGATAAGGTGAAAATTAAAGATGTGAGAGATTAAGCTAAAAGACAGACAGGTGTACCTTTTACTATACTTTCTATGTAAGTCTTTGTTGTACAGCAAAAGTCAAAACTGAGTTCAGGTATTCTTGTCACTTTGAAAGACTGGATATGCTATTTAAATCTTTGGTATCCATAACCAAGGTACCTTTCCTTTCTAAAGATCTAAATTTCAACGGACCTGTGCATATGTGTGTACAAGTGTATTTTTACACAAAAATATTTCTACTGCCTCTTTTGTACCTGCTTTTTTGCAGGATGCTCCAGAGTTTTGGAGTATATCACATTCAACCCTTCCTTTTAATATCCCATATTTCTTCTCTCCTTCTGAATCAAAATGGGAAGATTAAAGCATAGATAGTAGATGTTAGGATTTTCATAAAGCACCAGACCTTAGGACAGTGTGTTTGGTGACATGAAGCTGGTGCAATTATAAATTTCACTTAAGGATCCACAGACAGGGGTTACAACGGGCAGGACAAGACTGTTTAGTCAGTACCAGTCTTAACTCCTAGTTCACATAAAAGCTCAAGGAAGAATTAATCAAAAAGTCAGCCAACTTATTTCCTGTTCCTGAAGATCCTGAAGTGGAGTTTGACATGGGACAGATATCCAGAATAACATTTTCCCTTTGATCTGACCTTATTAAAAAGTGTAATCTCATTCTATAAGCATTCAGAAGGAATGAAATAATTTGATTTCATTGTGATTATTTATTATGTAAGACACAGATTTATTGAGAAACTTGAGATATGGAGAAAAGACATCTTGTCTAGCTGTTTTTAGATGTGGGTGTTTTTTTGCTTTTTTTTTTTTTGTAATATGTAAAAACTGAACAAAAATTTGTACTTGTATATCATGAAAAACTGTTATAGCAAGGGTATGAAAGGAAGCATTCTAAATCTCCTAAACCTTCTAAAGTGACATGATAGAGAGCTGTGACTTCCAATAGCTTAATAAGATTACCCTTAACATCAGGTAACAGACTTTCAGGGTCTGGTTTGAGAGAAAAATAAGCAAGATTCCTCCATCTTTACATAAGAATAACGATAAGGCAGTCTCTGGGAAATGAAAAAAAAAAAAAAAAGTTAATCTGACCACTGAAATCCGGCTCAATGATCAGTGCTTCCATTTTGTCCCAATAAAGCTGAACATTTGATCAGAAAGTGATATTGACACATTACTAGGAAGCAGAACAGATCAGAAACTTCAAGTAATACCAGCTTGTCTACTATGAAGCACTCAATAACCACTAACATTTTTCAGTACTTCCTGTTAAGTTGCATAATGAATAAAATATCAGTTAGTGTTTTAGATATGTGAATGCCACACAGTGCATTAAATATTGAAAATCTCTTTTAACCACCCATGTGCAAGAAGTGTCTTAGGACTTCAACGGAAAGCAAATATACAACATACTGTTTATAAATCACTTAGTCAGGCATTTGTACCCATATAAAAATGCTTTACTAGTGAAATTAATGTTACAGTGAAATACTCATATGTTTAAATAGAATATCTCTCTCAATTGAATTTGGCATTTTCAATTTATTGATAAATTGAATACTCTGTTATAGACAAATTTATCTTAACTGCTTTTTGTTTGTTTTGGGGTTTTTTTGGGGGGTTTTTTGGTTTTTTTTTTGTGGAAAAGATAAGAAAGGTATGAAAGAAAAGAATTTATTGTATATAAAAGACAGATAAAATGCATTCCCTCATTCAAATCAATTATTTTTTCCATCATTATAAAACAGTTGTATTGCTCCCTTTGACTGGTAGATTTATACTTTTCTGCTAAAAGAAAAAATCAAAATACAGAGGATTTTTTTTCTAGGAATGGTGATGTGCTGTCGAAACAGGTATGTTTGTAACAGATTATTAGAATGATTACAACTCATTTGTTTTCTTTTCAGTCATTTTTATTAGTTTCTGTCAAAAAGAAGAAACTTCTAAATCAATACAATTAGTCATTTTTATACTATTATAATATGAATTATCTAAAGCGTGAAATATTGGAAAGATTTTTATAAAAATATTATCATGACTATCATAATGATGCTTTCATAATTAATACGACATAAACATCTCTAGAAGTGTTCAATAGTGTTCAATCTGGATGTGACAGTGGGGGTTATAGTTTAGGGCCGATTACGGTGGTATTAGGTGGACAGATGGACTAGAAGATCTTGAAGGTCTCTTCCAACCTTGGTGATTCCATAACTATGATTCTCTGATATGTAATCCCCTGATTTGAATTCCAATTTGTAAAGAATTTAAATTTGTAGCTGCAATTATTTTACTAGTAGCTTTCTGCAGAGTCATAGAAAATGAATTAGAATATTTTCATGAATACAAATGAAATAATCTTTTCAGTGTTCGAAATCCAGTAATTTTTCCCCCTCTCTCCATGTACAGATAAACTTTGTTAGTGCTAATATTGAATAGAGATAAGAAAAGAATGCATTAAAGCAACATAATGAATGATTTTGACTTGCAGATAGCAAGACATTTATAGACTATATGTAGATATCCACAGGCACAAGCGACATTCAATCTTCCAGTCCAGGGTGTATTTCAGTGAAGTATCATTCTATTAATTTAGTTCTTAGATGACCAGCTTTGTGACAATGCACATAAAATAAACAATTGTGCATCTTTTAATGCTGATAGAATTATCTAACATGAAATTTCTCATCCTCAAGTGATCTCTTCCTTATTCTAGAAATCTAACAACTGTTCAAAGTTGTTCTTTTATGATTTTCACTGATTCTTAATGAAATGCCATTAACAAGTAATGAAAGGTGTCTAAGATAAGTTTCATTTCTTTCTCAGAGGACAGAAGACTATTCATAAGCAGACTGAGAGATTATGGGTCAGGATTAAAAGGTGGGCAGTACCCACATAGATAGACAGTGGTAGTGAACAGGGAAGTCAACTGATGGGTTCAGTTGTCACCCTGATGAGATCACTAGTCAATGGATTCCAGCCACAGCTCTAACTCTATCCAGATTAAGAAAATCTCAATATATATTCTATCAAGCTATCATATTCAACTATTCCTGCTATTGCTATCTAGTAAACAGAAAAAAAAAAAAAAAAACCACAAACCACAGGGGTTTGACATAACAAGCTGGAGCTACTTGTCTGTAGAAGAGTAAGTCATGCAGTAGGGTTTCAAATTAATTTTTTCTTGCTTTCTTTTGTAATTTTCATAGAGTCATCAAATGGCCCGGATTGGAAAGAACCTTAAATACTATCTCATTCCAAATCCCCTGCTGCTGGGCAAGGACACCTTTCACTAGACCAGGTTGCTCAGAACTCCATCCAATCTGGCCCTGAATACTTCCATCTATGGGGCATCCACAACGTCTCTGGGCAACCTGTTCCAGTGCCTCACCAGCTGGAAAGTAAAGAACATTCTGTTGCTACATGCCCTTGTAAAAAGTCCCTCTCCATCTTTCCTGTAGTCTTCCTTCAGGTAGTGACTGGAAGGTCACAACTAGGTAACCTCAAAGCCTTTTCTTTTTCAGACTGAACAATCCCAGTTCTCTCAGCCTTTCCTTATAGGAGAGTTGCTCAATCCCTCTAATCATCTTGATGGCCCTTCTCTGGACCCACTTCAACAGGCTGATGTTCTTCCTGTGCCATGACCTGCTGCTCACGCTTTTTTTGATGAAGCCCAGAATATGTTTTGTTTCAAGCAAGATAATTTGCACCTGCTCCTATTTTAGAATCATTCATCTGTTTTGTATGTGTCAATATAATAAATTTTGCATTCTGTCTGCACATACTATGTCCTGCTACATTTTTAACTTTCAGATAACAGCTATTCTCTTTAGTTAACAGCGAAGGACCAAAAGCTAAGTTTGACAGTGCTAATGTGTGTTTGCATATGACTTGACATATAAAATGAAACGTTAATATATAATATTCTTCCTTTGTAGTGTCTCTAAGTCTCTACACCCAAGAAAGCTACAATGAATGAAATTTCCTGTTTAGAAATGTCTTCAATTTTCTGAAGTAATTTTTAGAAAAGTACTTGGAAGACTGAATATTCAGAGACAGACCAAAGGGTTGATGTGAGGGTCTGAAGAGCCACTTACATATTTATGCAGTTTTGGCCTCTTTTGTTTTCAGAGTACAAATGAATTAGCACATTTAATTCCCAGATATTTTGGATATATTTTTGTTTTTATGAATTTTACAAGAATAAATATATATATAAACAATTTCAAATATTTTACAATGGCTTATGTTTATGAAGGAATTTAAATGGTTATAGTACATGAGCTAAAAGTTAAAAGGGGAACTGAAAATGGAGCAAAAGCAAGGGATGTTTCTAGATTTGAAAAACATTGCCTGGAAAAGGTGGTAGGATTTCTGAGTCAGCAGTAAGGCCATGTGAACCTTAAAATGCAAAAATTGAATTTCTTTCCTCCAGAATTTATTAAACATGTAGAAAAACAATATCTCTCTTGACTAAACAGACTCTTATAGCTGACTACAGCAGCAGCACAGTGGGGGATGTGATCAAAAGTGAGGACTGCAGTGCCTGAACGAACAGGGGTTTTGTATACCCAGGCTGCCCCTATTGGCAAGTGGAACTCAAGCTCTTTCCAATAGCAGCAACAGCTGCAAAGCCATTTTGGCATCACTTTTCTGACTTATTGACAGTGATGAAAAGGTAAACAGATAGATGAAGAATTCAAAGTAATGGAGTTCCCTTTCATGTCATATTTCATCTGCTTTGTTCTAGCTTTTGTTGATGGAGCTGGAACAACCATCACATTATTTAAATTGCTTCCAACGAACATAAATATTTAATTAGTGATTCAGGTATAGAGAACATATAAGCAGTTAAACAAAAACATAGGGAAAACACCTTTCACACCTGTTCCCAAGGTCAACCTCGTTCTCCAGTCCAGCATAGGTCAACCATGAGGTGCAGTCCTCAGAGGTGTCCTTGCCTTGCTGTGGGTGTTCATTGCTCCTTTTCTGGCCTGGAATGCCTTCTTCCAATGTTTGTCCATCTGCATCCGCAACCATGCCCCCTTCCATGTGTCTCTTCTTCTTTTTCCCATGACTCCTTTTGTATCTTCTCATGTGTGTCCCCTCCCTCATGGTTGTTTCTCTTCATTAAACATATCTGAACCCCAAGCGAGTTATATTAGGCTGAAGCTTTGTCAGTCTGTGGATTGCTCACATCTGTGTCAGACTGGGCTGGGAACATCTGGGACTAGGACAGGGAATTCCCTGGACTCCTCCACACAGGTTACTCTTGAAATATGTTGCCCTCTAAACTCTTGCCATCCATGACCAAAACAAGGATTTGTCATTTCTTCCTTCTCCCACTCCTACTTTTTTATTTTGTCAATCCTGTTGGCAACAGGACTCTCCTTAATGGGGAAAAAAAAAAAAAAAGTGTTTTTTGTCAAATTGTCACAAGATACTATGCAAGCGACTGTGCATTGGAACAGATTGCCCAGAGAGTTTGCTGAATCTATGTCACTGGAGATATTCAAGAATTGCCTGGATAGAATCCTGTGCAATGTGCTCTCAGAGGACCCTATGTGAGTAAGGAGGTTGCATCAGATGATCCGCTGTGCTCCCTTCAAAATGATGCCTAAAACAGAAGAAGAGATCTTTTCAGACAATATTAGTATAGATGGAGAGCAAGTCCTTTAATGAAAACACTTTCAGATGTGGCAAAATAGATAGGCACACACACAGTATAAGGTTCTTACAAATTTATAACACTGATTAATTATCATATTTACTGAATACATCCAACCTGAGAATTGTCCATCCTCAGAATCTCCCTCAGATCTGCTCCTTGGCTTGTCTCCCTGGAATCGCGGAACTGAGTTGGAGGTCTCAAGACCCCCTTATTTCCTCACCATCCTCACCTTCACATCACATGCCTTCTTTGGAGCTTCTCCAAGGTTTCTGGGCCTTCTGCTTTGACTACAACGGTATCTTATTATGTCCTTCTATGTATGTTTCCCAAAGAAGATGTCTTTGCTAAAATCTTTTTCCTTGAACATTAAACAAAATTTCAAGGATTTCAAGAATTTGATATACAGTGTGAGAAAGAGGTTTAGTAACTGTTAGCTGCTATTCTAAAGTGTTAGAAGCTATACAGTTATGTTATTAAAAACTTACATACTACAAATCTTTAAGGACCTGACCTATTCTGTGATTCACTGAATTAGTCATAGTTACAGAAAAACAGCTTACAATAAACAGATATGAGTGACTGATATTAAGGCAACCAGTTAGAAAATCTTTGTGTACAGTCATTTTCTTTTTTTTGCTTTAGGCTTGTTGTCTTACAAAAGCAGTAAACAAAGAAGAAACAAAATTTTACTTTTTATGCTACATAAAAATGTGTCTAGAGCTCAAGGGTAGAACACTTTGTCGTTATAAATCTAAACAAAACAACATAACAAATTTTTATAGCACTATTGAGTTGAGTTTCTAGGGTTTTTTCCTTTAATATAGAAAAGGCTTTTGTAGAAACTAGAATTCCCTTTCAGTAGGCTAAAAGTCTGTGAAACATTAAAAGTGTCTTTCCTCTTTAGAAGGCACACACAGAAAAAAATATTTCATGTGTGTATGGAAATTTACACAAAGTGCTCTCATTAACAGTAATGGAAACATAAACAGCTGTGTGCCAACTCCATCTTAACATATTTCAAACCAGTGCAGAATAAACATTCATGTCAAACACCAATAGAGATGCATCTAGGTTCAGTAAAAGGAGAGAAGCAATTGTTTTCCATGGCCACAATTTGATTTAGGTGAAAGTGAAGAATGGGTTTAAACCATGTTAGTTTTAGTTCAACTTGCCATTTCAAAGGCAAAATGCTCAGTAAGAAAAGCTTATAATTATCCCGAGTCAGAGCTAAATCAATTCTTATAAAATGTGCTTTACAGAGATTTGTTAACAATGGCTTTTTGATTGCTTACTTGTTTGCCTCACTAAAGGGTGAGTTGATCTCTATATGCATGTGTACACACACGCACATTCATACATTTTACTTAAAATGAGGTTTGGCCTCTATATTCAACTAGACAGATTCACTTAGTGAAGAGTAAATTAAAAGAATGACAAATTGTAAGGGTAGATCTATTTTTAGGAGACGTAAGAGTTCAAACTGCTAGTGTCTGGGAAACAGTGTCACCTCCAATAAGATAAAATGATGGATGCTGTGCAAAAGGGGAACAGAGATTTCAAGAACTGCCAAAGCCAGCTTTGCAGTTCTCAGAAAATGAGAGCTCTCCCCTTCCACTTGACACTTCCCATCCTGTAAGTATTGTTTCACTAAAGGAGAAACAGATTAAATTCCAGCTGCTGTCAGTTCTTAACCAGGTCTGTTGAAGAATGTGGCTTTTGAAAAGTTGTATCAATGCTTCCCTTTCATTATTACAAAGAAGGCTTAACTGTCTTTGATGTCTTCTTACCAACATCATTACAGTTTTCTACAACCAGTGAATAGTTGTCTTTATTTAAGGTCAGTTGAAATTCTGAGTTGGAATTGCAATGCATTGGGGGACTGGATTGTTCATTGTTTATAATATCTTCCTTTTGCAGTCTGTATCAAAACCAAGTGAAAGAATGGCTTCAATTTTCTTTCACAGACATAGGCCAATTTATTAACCTCAACCATTAGATTTTTTAGAGTGCAAGTTCAAACATCTGTTTTTTGCTTGTCTGCAGGCTTAGCATTGCTTGTCAGAAAACAAAAACAAAAAAAGGAGAAAAATAAAAAGCCGATGAATCAATTATACTCAATTGTTTGGCAGGCAGTCTACTACATCAATAACATTTTATATGTGAACTTTTGCCATACCCTATTGATCAACATATCACACTTTTCTGTGTGTTCAATATCTAATGATAACTGCGTAAGATGTAAAATTTCTCTCTAAATACTAAATATACATGGACAGGGGATATTGCACTAAAGCTTGTGTACAGCTTTTTGGGAAATCAATCTAACAAAAAGAATATATTTAATCATCCACTCTTGTGGTATTTGTACGGTGTGGCTGCTCAGTTATAAATCACAGATATCACTTCTGTTGCTTTACCAATGTTAACAAAGTAGCAGAAAAATAACAACAGCAACAGCAAAGTCCACAGAGCAATAAAAATAAAACTGATAGTGTAAGTTATTTTCTATGTTCCTCTCTGGCTATTTGGCTGGAATAGTTTGGAAAAAATTCTATGCATAACACATGAAATCTTGTTCTTCTATAAACTGTGTGCAATTCTAACCCATATCGTGAATTTAGGCAAACATTTGCTGATAAGTATATGTCATATGTCACATCTTAAGTCAAAATATAACAATAGGACAATCAAAAATACTGCAAAAGGAATTACTTTGTCTTAAAGACTATATTAGCTGAGAAGATCTGTAACAAGCCAAAGTTAATTGCTTGTGTACAAGGAGACAACACACATTTCTCAGCAGAAAAGAGCAAAGTAGAAAATGTTTTAAAAAGATATGCAATCAAATAGTTTTTAACAACCTATTAACACCAGCGCTGAACTCTCAAAAAGGTTGCCTTCTGAGGAGAGAAGTGATAAATTCTCTTAAGGGGAATCTTGAAACTTTGGAAACAATGATAAAAAAAAAAAAATCCTGAGGATGTGTGGACTAAAAAGTAAATTGGAGGTAACATTTGTGCAAGTGGATCATCTTGTTAGAGTGCTAATTTGCATGTCTTCGAAATTCCCTAGGAAAACAAAGGAAGATCCTGTCTAGATCACTTATGTTCTTCCTAAACTGGAAAGAAGCACGAAAGTCCAGTGTGCTGGGATAAAGTGCTAATATTCCTGCCATGAAAAACTTAGTGGATAACTTCTCAGCTTCAAATCTTCCTACTGCTTATAACAGCTTTTCATCAGAGTTGAACACATCCCAGAGTGCTATGTGGTGTTGGGGGTATGTTTCTGTCAGTGTGCTGGGAAGACTGGTATATGGATTCAGCACCAGTTTGGGCATCCCTGAGATGTGGTTTGTGAATTACAGCTGTAAATTTTTGATTTGACAGAGAAAAATTTCTTCCTGCTGTTAAACTTCTCTGGATTGCTGTCATATAAAACTCAGAGTCTGGATGTCATGGGTTTCTCTGATT
>VWZF01005092.1:4658-17843 GCA_013396755.1 Sclerurus mexicanus
CGCCCCCACCCCCCCTCACCCTGCCCCCCCCCTCCCTTCCTCCTGCAACCCCCCATCCCACCTTCCCACGCCACACCTCTCCACCCAAATCTCCAACCTCCACCCTCCACCTCTGAACCTTTCCACCCCTTTCCACCTCCCCCCTTTCCCCTAACTCCCCAGTCTTCCTTCCCACTCCCCACTGGCTTCCATCACTCCTGAGTTCCTGCTGTGCTGCCCCAGCATCCCTCTGTGCCTCAGTTTCCCCAGGGAACACACCACACCAACCCTCACTGGTGATCTGGCACTCCCTGGCACCCCCAGTCTTGCTCCCTTTGGAAGGGACCTGTCCCTGGGCCAGGAGTTAAACCCTGGCTCTCCCAAACCAGTAGCATCCCACTAACGCAGCAGCCTTGACACTCTGACCTGCCCCGGCACCCCCCTGCATCCCAGAGCCCCCCATCCATCCCTAGGGACCACTGGTGTCACCGTGGCAACCAGTGATGGTCAGCAGCCGGTGACCTGGGTGCCCTGGAGGGAGCCCTGGCCCTGGCCAGGGTCAGCGGGGTCAATCAATCTCATTGCTATGCACAGAGCTCTTCGTTACCTCCAGAACGAGTGCCAGGGCTGGCAGGCATGGGAAAAGGGAGGAAAAAGGGACAAAATGGGGGGAAAACGACAGAAAAGCAACTCAGAGACTTCTGTTTCCAAACTCTGTCCCAGTGTCCTCCACTTCCTCCAGGGACCCCAGAGATGGGTCCCTCCAGGGCCCTGCAGGAACCTCAGGGCAGATGAATGTGTTGGGATGGGTGTCCCTGGGCAGGGTGGGGGTCTGAGTGCCCAGGGTTGGGCCATGGGAGCTTCCAGTTCCCGACCCCCTTTGCCCACGGGGGTGACCCCCCCACTCCCACCATCCTCCCTGCATCCTGACAGCCAGTGTCAGGAAGGGGTGGGGGCACTGGGGGCTTTGCTGCACCCCACCCACACCCTGGAGGGGAGGGGGCAGGCAGCCCTGTGCCCCCCAGCAATGGGCAAACCCCCGGGGAGGGCTCAGGGGGCTCTGCTTGCCAAACAGGGAAGCTGATGGCAGCCTTCCTCCACCCCCGTTGCTCTGAGCCTCCCTGACCCCCTGCCATCCCCATCCATTCCAGGGTTGGGAACAGTGGCTGCGGGACCTCCTGCCCTGGCTGAGGCCCAGCAGACTCATCTCCCTAGAGGATCTCTGCCCTCACCTCCTGCCTGCCCTGCCAGCCCCTCGGCTGGGTTTGATCCGGCCACTTGGCTCCAGGCTGTGCTGGGATGAGGCCGGGCAGCAGAGCCCCCCCCCAGAAGCAGGATGATGGGATGGGGCACCAAAATCTTCCCCCAAAAGGGATCCTGCTCCTGGGAAACACCCCAGCCTGGCAGGGCAGAGAGGGGCATTTCTCAGGCTGTCCAGAAGGCCAATGGGGTGGGAACCCCAACTTCTTGTGCAGGTCCCATGCTGGGATGCTCTATGGTGCAGAGGTGCAGCCATCCCTGGACAAGGTTTCTGCCCAAAGAGCCACCAGATCCCAGCAGAGGCTGTTCAGGGCAGCCCTGACCCACGTTGTCACCTCCTGTCCCCCAAACTGAACCCCCAAGGAGCACCCCAGCACTGGGGGGTAGTTTTGAGGAGGGGGCAGCGGCCATCCCCTTAACTCTGTGGCTTCTCCCCGTGCCCCCCCAGCTCGCCCTGGCTCTGCTCTGGGGCCGGAGCCTGTGGAGCACAGACACGGTGTCTCCAGCTCACAACCACACTGACCTCGGGGAGGGGGGGGCTGCTGGGAAAAGGCTCCCCTGGCCAGGCAGGGGTTTGCCAGGATTTACCGGTACTGGGTCAACAGCACCATCTCAGGGCCTTCCCAGTTCGCCCAGTTACTCCCCAGGGAGGCAGCAGGTCCGGCCCCAGTGCGAGTCCCATGTCCTTGGTGTGGTGACACCCTAGTCTGTCGATGGTCCAGGGGACGTTTCCATCCCTCTGACGGACTGACAGGATGGGAGATGGGTGCTTTTCACCTCTGATCCGGCTCCAACTTCCCGTTTTGGGACCCCTGGGGACCCCCCAGGACCAGCAGTCCTGGGATGCTCCCGTGCCTGCTCCCCCCCACCCCCAGCATCCCGCCCGGAGCCGCACGTGAGCGGCACCGACGGCAGATTGTAGCTGACGGCTGGAAGATGGATTTATTGCAATGATGCAAAAATTAGTTTATAGAATATATATAAATAAAGATTTCCTTCCTTGATGGGCAAACTCAGCACAGCAGCAGCTCTTCTGGCAGGATTTATTAATCACCCTGGTGCTGCCTGTGCAGTGGCAACTGTTTCCCAAGGCAAATAGGGCCAGTGGTGCCCTGGGAGGGGGCAAAAAGTCCTCAGTTTTAGCTTCTTCACAGTCCAGAACCAGTTATGGCTGCTGTGGACAAGCCTTATAGAACAGGCCCCCTTCTCACCCTGAAACCAGCTGGAATGGGAAGCTACTTCCAGCTTCCTTGAGCATGCAGTGACAAGACAAGGGGAAAAGGTTTGAAGTTGAAATAGAGTAGAATTAGATTGGATATTGGGAAGAAATTCTTCCCTGGAAGAGTGGGCAGGCCCTGGCACAGGTTGCCCAGAGGAGCTGTGGCTGCCCTTGGATCCCTGGAAGTGTCCAAGGCCAGGTTGGACCAAAGGAGCAGCCTGGGCTGGTGGAAGGTGTCCCTGCCCATGGCGGGGGAGATGAAATTGGGTGAACTTTAAGATCCCTTCCAACCCAAACCATTTTGGGACTCTGTGATCCGTCCTGTTGGATGAACACGGGTAAACTGAGGCACGGCTGCAGCGTCACTTGTCTGGAGCCAAAGAGAACCAAACGGGGGATGCCGGAGTCGGTGCTGGCTGGAGCATAAAAGGGGGATGCGCTTCCTCTTAGACCCGGGGGGAGGCAGCTTGTCTTTGTGGGGACCCTCCCCTCCACCTGCCCTTGGTGCAACAGCGCTTCCCGGGGGGAAAAGGAGGAAGCCCCGGAGGACGGCTGATCCCGCGGGGCCGTGGGGCACGGAGGGGCTGTGGCGGGGTGGCAGCAGGACCCCCCGGCCCCCTCGGTCCCCCCGCGGGGCGCCGGGCTGCGGCGGGGCACGGGCTGCTGCTCTCTGTGTCTCCTTGTTGGGCGGTCGATCCCCAGACAGACTCCTCGCCTTGCTGCGTGTGCTCTTTCGAGCCCATTGATTTCCCTGAGTAAGTGAGTTTGTATGGATCATGCAGCATGCAGGCTGGGCTGCCCAGCGGTGCAGCAGCCGGCGGGGGGGAGGGCTGCGAAGGGGGGGCACCGGGGAGAGAGCAGAGCCGATCAATACGGACAGTGTGAAGTGAATTAATGGAAGACGTAGAGCCTGGCTGACAGCGCTGCCGGGGCCGCGCTGCCCTTCGGGGGCTGCTGGAAGGCAGCTGGCGATGCCGCGAGGGGTCCCCGGGGACCGTCCCTCCGACCCTGCCCCGGGGGCCGGGGGATGCCGCTGGGCCAGGGGGTGGCCACAGGGACCCTGTGGCTCTAGAGCTTCTCCCCGACAGGAGATTCGGGATCTTGGTTCCCGAGACGGTCCCCTGTGCCCGTGGGTCCCACCGTCGGATCCCAGCTCGGCAAGATTGTACCCACAGCCAGGCACGTCGAGTTTAAAGAACATTTTCTTACGGGGCTCTCAGGGAGGCTGTTTGGGCAGGATTTTCATGGAAACATTTTGGGGGGTGTGTTGAAATAAAGGGAGAGAAAACCCTCAAATTTCCTATTAAAACCTGTTGGCTTCTCTGTCCCCACGCCCAGAGGAGCAGGGTGCAGCCAAGACCCTGCCTACTTCCAGCTCAGAGCTCCCACATATCTTTTGTCTTTGCAGAGCATTTTGTGGTGAGTTTGGAAAAAAGCAAAACCTCGACAACGTCCCCAAAAGTCTTCCCCACATTGCCGAGGGCCCAGGAACAGCCTGGGACAGCCACTGGCACCAGCAGAATTCCTCCTTTCCAGGCTGTGGCCGTTTGCTGCTCAGCCATGGCTGCAGGTGGGCAATTCCAAATTCTGGCAATGCAAGCCAAACGAGCACCTGCCGAGCACGTGGTCGATGCAGAAACCTCCCAAATTCCACCCATAATGAGGCACTTTGCAGCCCATGCCACTTGCTGAAGACTGTTAGACTTACTAATTTCACAGAATCATGGAGTGGGTTGGGTTGGAAGGGACATAAAAGCTCATCTCATTCCACCCTCTGCCATGGGCAGGGACACCTTCCACCAGCCCAGGTTGCTCCAAGCTCTGTCCAACCTGGCCTTGGACACTTCCAGGGATGGAGCAACCACAGCTTCTCTGGGCACCCTGTGCCAGGGCCTCACCACCGTCACAGGGAAGAATTCCTTCCCGGTATCCAGTCTAAACCCATGCTCTTTCAGTTTGAAGCCATTCCCCACTTGTCCTGTCACTGAAGACTTCCCACCTGTCTTCCCTGAACTTATTCTTCCTCTTTCTCTTTTTGGCTTGTCTTGGCTGGAATTGAGAAATAGAGGAAACAAGCTTGGCTGGCATCATTAGTTTCAGTGTTAATTGACTTATAGAATGGGAATGTTCCCCAGTAGGACTCGGGTAGGGCTTGTGTGGCTCGTTTTGCTCGGGCAGTGCTGTGAGGGACTCGAGGAGCCACCACAACCACCTGAGAAAGTGGCTCCAGGTCCTGCCACTTCTTTTTTGCTTTTATAAGGGGAGCGAAGCAGGTGAGCTGAGCTTAGGGCTCATCTGAACCTGCTCTGGCTGGGACTGTGAGTGCCCCAGGGAAGGGATGGTGTCCTGAGGGCACGGCATTGGGTCTGGAAGTCTTCGATGCAGGATGGGGCTGGATGGAATGCCCGGAGTGCATCCAGCAGGGGCACTCGGGAGGTGTTTCCTGGGAGGGGATTAATTCCAGGGAGGGCTGCAGGGAGGCTATTGCCGTTTTGGGGACTTTTGGAGCTTTTCCCTTCTTGGATTTGAAGCAGAAGAAGAAGAAGCTATTGTCAGTGGTACTTTGGGAGCCAGGCTGACAACACACTCCAGGCAGTCCCAGGAGCTTTGGCACCAGAGGTGCAGCAATCTGGGGCTTTCCTCGGGCTAGCCAGGCACTGAGGTCCCTGTCCCCAAGCACACGGTGACAGGTACAGGGAGCCGCTGGGCAGGGGCTGGAGTGGCTTCAGATGCTGCCTGATCCTCTGCTCCCTCTGCAGCTCCTGGGGAACCTGGAAAATCTGTTGAGCAGGTGGGATGAAGGAGAGTGGGGAGCTGCACCAGGGATGCTGAGGAGGGGAAAGCTCTGTCTGTGGTGGAGCTGCTGAGCAGGGAGGAAGCTGCAGGTGAAGGCAAAGCAGTGCCCTGGCAATGGACACCCACGTGTCTGTCATGCTGTGCCACAGCAACGTGGCACGGAGGGAGTGTGAAGGGTGAAGGGTGGCACAGCCAGCCCAGCATTGTGTCCTGCCTGGCAGTGCCTGGCAGGTGAGACCTGAGGGCACACGACTCCTCTGGGCTGTAACAGAGCCAGATGGACCTGGGGAGGGGGAGGAAGAGCTGCGCTGGCCCTTTAAGAGAATAATTTCGGAGCTGGCCTACTGAGTTATTGATTGGCGCTATGGTAACGTATATTAGATTATGTATGGCTGGAAATGTGTTGTGGACTGGGAGGCTTGTTTGGGAAGCCAGCACTCCTCTTCTTGTAAACCAGCTCCCCGCAGAGGTTTGGGCTGAGCAGGGCCTGTGGCGTGGCAGCTCCACCAGAGCTGAGCACGGGCAGCACTCGGTGCACATGTGAGGCTGTGGGATCCACGCTCTAGGGACACCTTTGGGGCAAAGGGATGGGCCCAGAGGGTTTGGGTTCAAGGGGGTGTTACCAGATGGATGGGAATACCTGTGGAATTGGTCAAAAGTGGGAAAAGGCCACAGCCAACACTTTGCTCCCAAAGCAGATTGACTCCCACCTTCCATCTTCCTTGGAGAGAAGAAACACCCAGGGAAGGACCCAGTCCCAAGAAATAGGGTAGGTGAAGTGTCTGGGTTCTCTCCAGCCCATCCACCTGCCAGGGCTTTGCCTTTGGAGCTGGATAAACACAGTTTTCCCCTATTGCTGAGGGCAGGGGGACTGTAGTGGAGTAGGTTTGCCAAAATCCTTCGCCAGCCAACTGCTGCTGCTGAGCTGGGTCACTTGGTGAGTCCAAGCCCTGCAACTCCGTGTGTGCTCTTGGATTGCAGATAAAGCTCCTTCCAGCCCCGCTCCCGGGTTTGAACAGACCCCCAGGAACAAGGTGAGGAGCTGGGGTTCAATCAAAACCCCTTCCCGGCAGTGCAAGGAGGGAGCAACGCCTGTTTGGGTGGATAAAGCTCCCAAATCTCAGCCAAAGCCCTTTGTGCCCTTTCCCTCAATCACAGGTTGGCTTATCCTGCTCCTGCTGGATGGTCCCCTCCAGGAGAGCCTGGAGCTCCGTGGGCCCTTGCACAGGGATGGGAGATGAAGGCTCTGTATGAATCCCAGACTCTGGCCATCACCTTTTGACACTGATCGTGGCCAGCAGCTCCTGTTTGGGTGGATAAAGCTCCCAAATCCCAGCCAAAGCCTTCCATGCCCATTCCCTCTCCAGCAAGTTGGTAGGACAGAGCATAGCTCAGCCTGTTCCTGCTGGATGGTCCTCTCCAGGAGAGCCCGGAGTCGTGTGGAGCCTCACCCGCACCTGGGAGATGAAGGCTCCAAATGCATCCCAACCTTTCAGCGCTGGCCGTGACAGCTGTAGGGCAGCCCGGGGAGGCACCGGAGCCACCAGGGAGCTATCGGGGCAGCCCGGGGTGGCACCGGGGCAGCCCGGAGAGGTACCGGAGCGACCAGGGAGGCACCGGGGCAGCCCGAGGAGGCACCGGGGCAAGCCGGGTATGGCACCGAGGCAGCTCGGGAAGGCACCGGAGCAGCCCGAGGAGGCGCCGGGGCAGCCCGGGGAGGCACCGGAGCGACCAGGGAGGTACCGGGGCAGCCCGGGAAGGCACCGGAGCACCCCGGGTATGGCACCAGAGCGTGCCGTGCGGTCGGAGCGCGGCCGGGAGGATCGTGCCGGAGTAATCGGGCTTGGAATATGAGAGACTTTCGCGATCGTTTAAACCTGGGGAAGGAGGGGAAGGCGGTGGGGAGAGGCAGCTGCTGGAGGAGCTGAGGGAAGGAGGGGTCAGCCTAGGGAAGGTCGCGGAGCTGCCCGAGTGGGGGTGGGATGTCTTGGGTGTCCCCACGGCAGCCTCGGTTCTTGGGTGCGATCTGTGCCCCGCTCCCCTCTTTTTCCACCCTCAGCTGCCCTTAGCCTGGGGCCACCCCGGATCCCGGTGCTCCTGGACCCAGGGAAGGAGGTGCCACACGAGAGACCCTGTCAGTGTGGGGGTCCCCAGCCATCCCCTCTGTGACTGACATCGCTCTGTCCGGGGTAGGACCAGCAAACCCAGACAGTCACTGGGAGGCACTGGGGACAGGGAGCAAAGGGAACCCCCCGTGGTGGGACAGTGGGAGACTGGCTGGAGATAGGACAAAGGAATTTGAGGGAGAAAACAAGGTTAATTGTTGCATCTTGCAGAGCTGCCTTTACTTGAGGCCCCAGTGCTCACAGCTGGAGTTTTGGGGGTGGGACAGGATCTCTGGGAGCAGCAGCCCCCGGGGCTGGAGGTGCTGCAGTCCAGGCACTTACCAGCGACTGCTCCAGTGCTAAATACACCCTCTGCTCCTCTGTCTTCTCCTCCATCACTTCCCCTTTTATTTTTACCTTCTTCCTCCCAGTGTAACAGAAAATCCTATCGATCCCTGAGCCGGGTGCTCTGAGCATGTGTGTTATAGGAGAGGGATGGATCCAGTCTATGCCAGAGGCTGGAGCACCTGCACCACCTCCACGTGGGATACCCACCAGCGTCTCCCAGCTCTCTGTGGGCCAGGCAGGGATGGGTTTGGGTCAGAGCCATGAGCTGGAGTGTCAGCACAGCAGCCATAGGGCTGGAGCTCCAGGCTGAGGTCGTGGGAGTCCCAGGCTGCTTCGGGAGCTGAAGTTGCTTGGAAAGAGATTGCCTTTGGCCAGGTTGGGGGTTGGATTTTAAAGCCTCAGGCTCTGAATTTTGGGAGGGTTTTAAGTACATTTCTGGTTTTCCCAAGCACAGGACATTGCCTAAGTAGCTGCATGAAGGGCTGGAAACGCTGGGGAAGCCCCTCTGAGGGTTTTGTGAGCTGGGCTGGGTCCTGGGTACCACAGCCACAGCAGGGCTGGGTGTGGGAAACCCCCAGTTCCCAGCTCCTCATGAGTCTGGTGGTTCCAGAGGCGCTGGGAAAGCCTCTCTGAGCTCCAGACACTGGTGCAAAGTATGGTTCCCTGCTTGTCCCCCCACCTTTTTTCTTTCTCTTGTGTTAATTCCTGTTCCTGCATCCCATCTGGCTTTGAAGGCTGGAAAAGAGTTAAAATGAATCCTTGCACCTCTGCTCTGGAGGCAGGCTGGGAGAGCTGGGGGTGTTCACCTGGAGAAGAGAAGGCTCCAGGGAGACCTGAGAGCCCCTTCCAGAGCCTAAAGGGGCTCCAGGAGAGCTGGAGAGGGACTTGGGACAAGGGATGGAGGGACAGGACACAGGGAATGGCTTCCCACTGACAGAGGGCAGGGTTAGATGGGATATTGGGTAGGAATTCTTGTCTGTGAGGGTGGGCAGGCCCTGGCACAGGTTGCCCAGAGAAACTGTGGTTACCCCATCGCTGGAAGTGTCCAAGGCCAGGATGGATGGGACTTGGAGCAACCTGGGCTGGTGGAAGGTGTCCCTGCCCATGGCAGGGGGTGGCACTGGATGAGCTTTAAGGTCCCTTCCAAGCCAAACCATTCCATGATTCTATGAGAACAGAAAATGAAACACAGTAAGAGAAGCAGATCTCTGTTCCCCTTGGATAAGCACATGCAGACACAGCTGTGGGTGCACGTGGATGCTCTGCCCCAAATCCCTGCAGGTCCTGGGAAACGGTGTGTGGTTTTTTGGTTTTGTTGTTTTAGTTTTCCCTTCACTGGCTGGAGCTGCTGCAGGGAAGGACACCCAGTGCCAGGAGTGGGCTGGCAGTGTCTGAGCCCCTCTGGGGGCAGCAGGTGGAGGAGAAGAAGGAGGGAACTGCACAGGGGTGATGGATGGAGGGAGGTGACCGTGCTTGGCTCCCCAGCACATCTCCAATACACAGCTTGGAGCACTTGCCAATCAATGGAGCCAACATGCCTGGACTGCTTCAGATCTATTTAAAGAGAAGCTGCTATAACCCCCTTCCCCTGTCCTCCCCTTCCCTTCTCTTCTCTGCCCCTCACTCCCCCTCTCCCATGGGGAACCAGCAGGAGGGGAAGGATCCCCCCAGGGTCACCTTCCCTCTGCCATGGGGATGTGCCAGCCTTTCCCTGATGTCCCCAGGAGCCTTCTGCTCAGTCCCTCCTGGGCCAGTGACAACAGCCATGTCCTCTCTTAACTCCAGTCGCTGAACTGGGACAGGAGAGTGCCCCTGCTCTGGTGTCCAGTGGCTGTGGAGGGTCCACCCAGCCCGATGTCATGGTCACAGCTCTGGGAGTGGGGGAGACTCACTCCAGCTGATGGGACCCAGGAGGGGTCCTGCTGGTGACCCTCTCCATGGGAGAGGTGACCAAAACCTGGGACCCAGCGGGGTCCATCCTGCCTGAGGGTCTTCTGGAAGGGAGAGGAGCCTGGGGACAGCCAGGTCTGAGCTGGGGGCACAGAATCACACACAGACATCGCTGGTCACCCACGGAACTCCTGTGGTGGCTGAAAGGATGCCAGGGCTGGTGATCTCAGGGCAGCTCTGGATCCAGCTGGGCAGTGGCTACAGGCAGTGGGGAGACTTTTAAAACTACCCAGCTTCAGAGATTCCTGGAGAAGCTGCCACTTCCCCCCACCTTCCTTTTTTCTCTTTCCCTTATTTTCTCTTTCCCCCTCTTTTCTCTTCCCCCTTTTTTTCTCTTCCCTCTTTTTATTCCCTCTCCTTTTCTTTTTTTCATTTCACCCCATTTTTTTTCTTTTTCTCTCTCTCTCTCTTTTTTTTTAATTTTTTTTTAAATCGTTGGCATTGTTGAAAGGAGATGGCAGTTCCAGACCCAGGTGGACATTAGGGAAAACAAATGGGCTGGAGGGAAGGGGGAGAAGCCCTGCTCAGGCTGTGTTTGTCAGATCCATATTGGCAGGTGACCCATCCCTCAGCAGCCCGTTAGACCTGGGAACAGAAACAGGTGAATGCCTGTGGGAAAGAGTTGAGGAAGAGGAGGGGGAAGGAGAGGCAGGAGCTGCTTGGGGACATCCCTGTGGTGGTGGTGTGGGGCTGAGGTGACACAGAGAAGGCAGGATCTGTCCCCTGGGAGCAGAGCCATGTGCTGGGGCGTTCCAAGGACACCCCCTTGGCTCCCAAACACAGTGGTGCCACCACACCGGAGCAGCCTCTGTCCATCCCACATCCCAGAGGGCTCCTGGCACACCAGGACCAGAGTGGGCCCTGCCTGGGGACCTTCTGGGCTGGTGAGGTTGGAAGTGAGACCGTTTCCGCAGTGATGGGGACGTGGCAGCCCTTCCCTGCGCCCAGAGCTGGTGGCACTGGGAGGCAGCTGGGGACCCACAGCAGGTGGCAGCAGGGCTGTTCCTCGGGTGCCAGCATGGAAGGGAGGTGACGGTCCTGCTGCCAGCACTGCCTCTGAGCTGACACTGGTGGCAGAAATGGGAAGGGAGCAGGGGCAGGGAGGTGATGTGGGGGCGCAAGGGTGTCCCAGCAGTGTTTGCATGGATTTTCCATCCCTGGAAGAGTTCAAGGCCAGGCTGGACAGAGCTCTGAGCAACCTGGTCTAGTGAAATGTGTCTTTGGGATCCCTTGCAATCCAAACCATTCTGGGATTTTCAGCCCAGGAGCGAGGAAGAGGATGGGGGAGGAGGCAGGTTATGCCTATTGAGCATCCAACCTTCCCAGGAACAGGGCACTCTGTCCTGGGGCTTCTTTCTCACTCACCCACCCACCCCAGGGATTGGGCTACAAACCTTCCCTCTCGGGGGAGAGGAGCACTGGGGCCATTGTCCCCCTGCTCTGCAATTTGGGGACAAAACAGGCAGGGCAACAAGAGCAAAAGGGGGTTTAAATCCTTCTTTAAAAGCTTCTTGGGGTCAGCCACGGCCTCCCGGGTTCAATGTCCCCAAGGTGGGCACAGACCTGCCCCCGTGAGCCTTCAGGGAGCCCCGTCCTCCCGTCACACTCCTCAGCTCCAGCTCCCCTCCCCTGATCCCCTCATTAGCTGCAACACGGAAAGTGTTTTGAAACCTTCGCAGAGGGGTCTGTCCCCCTCCCCACTCCCCCGGCCTGGCCACTTTTCCCGTCACGCTCATTAGAGCCCTGAGTATCAATCAGGGGGAGATGAAAGCCAGCTGGGGATACATTACAACACCTTGGGAAGGGATGAAAGCGCCTCTTTAGTCCTAACAAACCTCTCCAAGCCCAAATGCATATGGATGGGAGCCTGGCTCTCGCTGCCTTTCATCTCAGTTTTCACCTTTTGGGCTGTTTGGCTTTTGCCCCCGCAGGGACAACCCAGTGACACCACGTGTGTGACCTGGGGGGACACTGGCATGGGTGGCACAGGGTGTTGGACACGCCGGGGAGGTGTTGGGAGGTTTTAGGGGTTTTGCTTTGCCCATCTGGCCCCTCTGATATCTGAGGACTGAGAGGACGACCCAAAACACGTCCAGCAGAAGGAGCTTCCACGGACACCTCTGGGTGCACATCAGTGCTGTCCCAGCTCCGGGGATGGTTCCCACCAAGGGAGGGTGGTAGGACTGGGCCCTCTCCATGTTGCGCCGTGCAGTGGGTTTTAAATTTAGAAATTGTTCAGATTTGTACTTTGAAAAAAATCCATGGGGCATTAAATATTTAGAGAAAATCAGCAGCTGTGTAAATAATAGAAAAATCCAATATTCGGCGAGTGGACCGGTTTTCAATAAATTTGAAAATTTTATGATATTGTTATTATTATTTATTGCCTATTTTATTTGGCGGTGTCTCTCTTTGCAGGCCGCATGGATCTGGGGCTTCGGCCACCTTGTGCCAAGCCGGGGTTCAAAATTCCCACCCCGGGAGCCGCCAGCTCTGCCCGCTGAAAGCGTCCAGCACTGACAGGCTGTGCCCGAAGCGGGTGCCAGGGTGGGCATTCCTCTGCCACGTCCTTTCCTGACAGCGATGCCCACCCTGGCATGGCCCCACAGTGGCACAGGGGGACCCGGCAGGGCTGTGGGAGCCCCGTGGGAGCAGAGGGCTGTGGAGGGTGACGGCGACGTAGCACCTACTCTAATGGGATCCTCTCCACAAGTAATTAAGCTTCGGCTAATGCTAACCGTAATGTGATGTATGTATGCCTTTAACTAATCATTTATTAGCCTCGTTGATGGTTTGTCAATATTAATTCATTTATTTAAACAACTCCGAGCTGTAATGAAGATGTTTGCTTTAAGGGGGGAAAAAAAAAAAAAAAAAGAGATGAAGCTGCCAGGAGATTTTTTTGTTGACTCGATGTACATCGGCCTGCCCTGGGTGATGGGGCTTGGTGGGATGAGGAGCCACTGCCACTGCTCAGCCCCGGGGCTGGTGGCCTCTCCCACAGCCCGGGGGAGTGTGGGGAGCTGCCATGGGTGGAACTGGGGAGCTGCCACGGGTGGAACTGGGGAGCTGCCACGGGTGTAACTGGGTTGCTGCCACGGGTGTAAGTGGGGACCATGAGGAGCAGAAGGAGCTCAGGGCTTCCTGCACCATCCATGGCAGCAGAATCAGACCCCTCTTCCCGCCCCCAGAGTGATGGGACCGTGCCAGGGGATGCCAGGCTCCGGCACAGCCCACTGTGCCCTCTCACACTGAAGCAGCTCCAGGGCCAAGCAGCTCCAGCTCTGCCACCAGAGAAACTTTGTTTGGAGAAATTTCCCTTGGTTTGACCTTAAAATGTTCGAGCTGTGCCTCAAAGCCTGAAATCAAACCCAAACGTGCTGCCTGACCCAGAACAATCAGTTTTTGCTTGACTTTCGATTTTTTAATGATTTTGAACTGGTTTTCATTTCAAATCAAATTATTTCTTTTTTTTTTTTTTTTTTTTTTTTTTTTTTGGGGGGGGTGAGGAAATTGCCAATAAACTTA
>VWZF01005092.1:19352-47043 GCA_013396755.1 Sclerurus mexicanus
ATGACCACATAAAACCTTATATTGCCATGTAAAATTGTGGACCACCACACATGGCCAATCACCACCATGCCTGACCATGCACAACCATGGATGACCATCCATGACCATTCCTCACCATCCATGACCACACACAATCACCCGTGACCATGCATGACCACATACAACCCTATATTACCACGCACAACTTGTGTACAACAAAACATGACCACTCACCACCCCCCAGGACATCGCAGGACCATGCACAGCCATGGATGACCATGCACGACCACTCACCACCGTCCATGACTACACACGACCACACGTGACCACACATGACTGTAAATGACCACACGTGACCACATGTGGCTGTGAAATGACCACACATGACCATGCACCACCACCACGCAAGCAGCCCCAGCTACTCCCTGGGCCCCCAGGTGCAGGGTTGGTGTCTTGGCCATGCATGGCCATGCATGGTTTGTCTCCTATGAAAGTGGTCCTTGTTCCTGACCACCATCTCAGTGCCTGCAGCATCTTGCTGTTTCAGGTGACTTTTCAGTGGAGAAGGATCTTCACCTGCCTGGTTAGATCCTGGTGTTTGCTCTTTTCCTTTGGTGCCCTTCATTCTATATGAGAAGGACCAGCAAACAGTCTTTTCCTTGGCTCCTTCTCCAGGGGAAAAGAGGGCAAAGAAGGATGAGGATTTCATAGGAGGTCAAAGAAACCTGGGGGTGAAAATCACCATGTTTTGGGATTGTTCCAAACAACTTCCAGCAGAGGAGGAACCTGCACTGATCCCCCAGGAAATAGGGATGGAAGAAACCAGGTTAATTCAGCTTGAACTGGTGGTGGCTTTTGCTTGTTTGGATAAAAACAACACCCAGAACTGCTTGAGCCTTTCAGTGGCCTCCAGTGCCACCATGCTACAATCCTGTAGGAAAAGGAGAGGGAAGATGCTGTCTTTGCAGGCAGGGAGACTGAGGCATGGAGCTTTTGATGGCCTTTTTTGGGTGCCACACCCATCCCAACCCCGAAATCCTTGTGCAGTGGGCTCAGAGCCTTGAAAGCCACCCAGACCAGAGCGGGATTTCCCTCTGGGATTCACCCAGTGCTGTGCAGGGAGCAGCTCTGGGGGCACATCCCGCTCAGCATCTCCCAGTGAAGCAGCAGGGGGGAGGCGCTGGGGGGGATAAACTGCCTTTGGGAGCTTGCAGGGTTCAGCACACAGAGAGTGAGGGACCCCATCCCAGCCACAGGGATGGGCAGAGGGATGGGAGCAGGCAGGAGGCGGGGGGGCTGCTGGGGGCAGGGGGCCTGCCCAGCCTGACACTGGGTCACGGAGCCGGGAGCGTTGCGAGGTGCCGAAGGGATCGATAGCAATTCTAATATCATACGAGTCAATCCTGACCTGCCATGGGCAGCGCGGCAGGCTGACTCCAGAGCTGCAGGACCTGACAAATGGGCTCTCAAAACCATATTTATAGCAAGAAAAAGCTCATAAAATGGAAACAAGGGCAGAGCGCGGGAGGAGGCTGCAGCCCGGCCCCGCTCCAGCCATTATGCTGCCCACGGGAAGGGGAAGGGGATGTGGGGAGCTGCCCACCCTGGGGGGCTGTTGAAGGGTTGGGATTCAGCGCTGGAAGGGTTGTGGGGTGGAGACCCAGCCCATGGGGCAGAGGAGCATCAGATGATATCCTGGGTGGAGTCCAGGGGAGAGCAATAGGAGGGACAGGAAAACTCCCACTCCCAAGATTTCCCTCTCTTCTGTCTATTTTCTTGCCCCTGCAGAGCTTTTCCTCCACTCCCCCGTGCGGAAAATACAACGTCCCAATAACACCAGGATCGATGCAACCTGAGCCAATCACCCTGAGAGGAACCTGCTGGAAGCCCATCTCTGTCTCCTGCTGCTGCTTCCTCCTTTCCCTCCTCATCCTCCATCTGCAGCCTCACACTGTGCTCTCGATCCCTCCTGATCCCTCCCAGGGGGGTTGGCAGCCGCCTGAGGTGTTTTCATGCCCTGTCACCAGCTCTGGTTGTGGGACAGAGCAGTGACTTCTTGTGCTGCTGTTGCAGGGACTGTTTGCCAGGACTGAGCTCCAGCTGCTGAGTGCAGGGGGATGGTGGGATGAGGAGGGGGTGCACCCCCAGGCTGGTGCTGTATCACAGCCCCATGGAGTGGTTTGGGTGGGAAGGGACCTTAAAGCTCATCCAGTCCACCCCCCTGCCATGGGCAGGGACACCTTCCACTAGCCCAGGTCGCTCCGAGCCCCGTCCAACCTGGCCTTGGACACTTCCAGGGATGGGGCAGCCACAGCTGCTCTGCCCAACCTGTGCCACGGCCTGCCCACCCTCACAGACAAGAATTCCTTCCCGATATCCCATCTATCCCTGCCCTCTGGCAGTGGGAAGCCATTCCCTGTGTCCTGTCCCTCCATGCCCTGTCCCAAGTCCCTCTCCAGCTCTCCTGGAGCCCCTTTAGGCTCTGGAAGGGGCTCTCAGGTCTCCCCAGAGCCTTCTCTTCTCCAAGTGAACACCCCCAGCTCTCCCAGCCTGTCTCCAGAGCAGGGGGGCTCCAGCCCTTGGAACATCTCCTTGGCCTCCTCTGGACTCTCTCCAGCAGCTCCATGTCCTTCTGCTGTTGTTCCCCAGGGCTGGAGGCAGCTCTGCAGGTGGGGTGTCACCTGAGAGGGGCAGAGGGGTAGAACTCCCCTCTCCCCTGCTGCCTCTGCTGTGGGACCAGCCCAGGGCACGGGGGGTTTCTGGGTGCCAGGGCATGTCCCACTTCTCATCCACCAACACCCCCAAGTCCTTCTCCCCGGGGCTGCCAGGGGTCTGTGGATCCCGGGGAGCTGCTCTCCTGCTCTGCACCTCAGTTTCTGTCATGGCCCAGCAGAACAACACACTCTTCTTCCTCACAACCTGCCTTGGGGCAAAGCAGGACTCTGCTGTGCACAGATGAAAGTCCCCCCAGGACAATCCCCAGGGGATTCCTGGTCTGGGGCAACACAGGAGCCCTGTTAAGCTGAAGCGCAGTTCACCTGGGGCTGGCTGGGGTGGCTCGGTGAGCTCCAGGCAGGTTTCACAAGAACCAGCAGCTGACACCAGGCAGGTCCAGCCCGGAATGAATAAAATACCCCAGGAATCAGAGGGATTTACTGGCGAGGCAGTGACTGACTCGCTGCTGCCTCCTCGCTCCGCTCCTGGGCAGGAGGGCTGAGCACAGCACTGGTCGTGGGGGAGGAATCAGCTGTTTGCTCGGGTTCTGCTTCAGGTTTTCTGACAAAATGATTTTCTGCATCAAATAGGAGAGGAGAAAAGAAAGGTCAGTGTGTTTGGAAGACGATTCCAGTGCTGTCTTCCTCCTGCCTCTCCAAGCAAGTCCACTGGGATCTTTCAGAGTTCGGCTCCCAAAGATCTTTGTGCATCTGGGTTTTTATGTTAAAAAATTAGACATTTCTGAAGGAAGTTTTGTATGTGGATTTTTTTTTAAATTTATTCTCTATGAATAAAAAAATAGATTTCAATCCTCATCTCTCACCCTGTGAGGGAGTTTATTAAGCAGGTTTGTTGGCAGGGATCTTTGGTGCAGGTCTTGGCAATGATGCTGGTGCTGCCCACTGGACATGTGCAGGTCTCAGGTCCACACAAACCCATTTCCACCCACAAACTCTGCTCCAGGGATGAGCTCACCCCACCTCCTGCCTCTCTTGGAGAGGAACGGGTGGCAGTGGGTTTGGGGGGTGGCTTGGGTGCTGCTCTGATTGACCAGGGAAGGCTGCAAAGAAGAAACAACATGAGAGACACTTTTCCCAAGCTCCCTGCTCAGAACTGGCAGGGACAGGGATTTCCAAAGGGCGAGGTGGGCCGGCTTTGAGGATGGAGCAGTCCAGGGAGGAGAGGAAGGACTGCGTGGGAACGTTTGGTCTTGCTCAGGGTGTTCATTGCATTGCAAAAGCCTGTTCCTGGCTGGCTGAGATGGGGATGCAGAAGAGAAAGTCACAGAATCATGGAATCATTAATGTTGGAAAAGACCTCCGAGATAATTGAGTCCAACCATTACCCAGCACTGTCAAGCCAAGCACTAACCCGTGTCCCCAGGTGCCACATCCACACATTTTTTGAACACTTCAGGGATGGTGACTCCACCACTGCCCTGGGCAGTCAGTGCCAGTGCCTGACCACGCTTTCAGTGAAGAAATTTTCCCTGATATCCAATCTAAATTTCCCCTGGTGGGAGATGTCTCACGGGGCTCAAAGGCCACACTCCCTTTTGCAGAGGGAGCCCTGGACCTCTGGTTTTCCCCTCTGGTGAGGATTTCAGGAAAGCATCTGAGCAAAGGATGGGCCACCAGGACCTGTTTCTGCCCTCTACTCTTGGTGGGACCCTTGAGAACATGGGAGAGGCTGTTTGGCTGGGTGGGATATGGAAGGTGGCCTCCCCTCTGCTGTTGGGTGTCAAGAGCATCACACAGACACCCAAGGCCACCAAGAGCTGCCAACGTGCAGGTACCAGCACCTTGCCTTGTCCTGCCTTTCCCCCTCCAGGACCTTAACACAGACACAACCCAAAGGCTCCCACCAACCCTGGTCCCAGTCCCATCCTCATCATGTCCCATCTTCATCATGTCTCATCTTCATCATGTCCCGTCTTCATCATCCCATCTTCATCATGTCCCATGTACTTTCCTGATGTCAGGAAGGTTATTTTAAGATGGGACAGAAAGAAGGCAGGAAATACCAGTTTGGACTTGGTATCTGGAGAGCCACCACTATGGTGGGAGATGAAATAAAGACCAGCATCTGCTGGTCCTGAATGGAGCAGAGCAGCTTCTGGGTGACCCATATTGCTCTGCTCGTGGGGATTTTTGAGCATTCACGTGATCACGGTGGTGGGCAGCTCCCTGTCAGGGTGAGGCTGTGCCCACCATCAGCTGCACCATTTCCTGCTTAAAGAGGCTCCACCAGCATCAGCCTGGTGTCACCACCCCAAGGACTCAGCAGCTCAACTCAGTTCCTGTCCCCGGGGATGGACACACAGAGCCCAAGGCACACAAGGGGCAGGAAGAGTTCCCTGCAGTGGTGAGAAGCTGAGCCCAAGCTCCTGAGATGTGCTCCCACACTTGCCTAGGACACATTCCCTTGTGGATGGAGACAGATGTGTCCCAGAGGTTCTGCTCCATTCCTTCTGCTCCTTGGCCAGCTGGAAGACCGTCTCTTTCAGTACAGACAAGACCTCAAGCTTGGTCTGTTGGAGACAACCCAACCACCAACATCCCAGGCCTACATCCTCCATGAGGCCCATTCTCCAGGTCTCCATTGCCTCCACCATCCACCACCCTTGGGCCCCCCTGTTCCAAAACACGCCTCTGAATAAACAGGGTGGTTGAGTGGAGAACCCAAGCGTGGCAAACAGCGACGAGCACCGGGAGAGGACACATCCCCATCGATCTGCTCTGCCAGGCGTTATCTGGGGAAGGTGCATCCGGAGGGAATGAGGAAGAGCTGAAGGGGACATCTGGCTGCTCGAACCCTTGGCCCCCATCTCCACGTACCAGGTGAAGATCCTGGCGTCCTCTTGACTGAAACCAGGCAGAACGGCTGCATCTCCGGCCTTCCTATCTCCTTGCAAAGCATGGCAGTTCCTGAATTGCCTGGCCGTGGCGGGCTCTAATGGCCCAGAGCTGATGTTTTATTGTCGGGTTTAAAAGTGTAATTAGTTCAAGTGTAAACAAAAAAAACCTTGCTTAATTAAGAATTTTTAAACAGGGCAGAGAGAGATTCCGGAAACATTAATGAACCCCAGGCAAGCACCATAAAATTGATCGAGGGAAGAGAGACGGCGAGGGCCGGGGGAGGGCTGGGATGGGGATGTGATGCGAGGGTTTTACCGCAGAAATCGCCCTCAGTTTACTTTGGCCCTTAACGCCGGAGTGCATTTGGGAGGCTGTTTATGGCGATGGGTCTCCATAGAAATCCCTAATGATTTTTTATGCATTAATGGGAGCGACGGAGAGCGGCAATATATTGTTTAAGGAGATGGAGAGGATCCTTTTAAGGCTGACGTGTTATAGATCAAGAGTGACGAGATGGGACCCGGGTTGAGGTTGTCTTGCCCTGTTGGGCCCCAAGCTCAACAAGGAGCGACTGCCAGCCTGTGCCTCTAAGAGTCCAAAAAAAGAACAAGTGAAATCCAAGTGCTGTTTTCCCACCACTCCATCCCTCCCTTCGAGCTCTTTTTGGCTGGTGTCAGGAGAAGTTAAGTATGTCTGCCTTTCCTGTCCATGAATAATTGGGTTTGTGGATGGGAAGAGGGTCTGAGTGTTTCCCATCCAGGCATCTCCAGGTGTGCGTCTCCTTGTTGGGACGTTCTGTGTAGGTGGAAACCTCTGGAGCAGGACAAGGTGCTTGGAAGGTCCTTCTTCTTCCCACTGACTGGGAGGCAGCCAAAGGCTCCACTGGTCAAGGCCAACTGGCCTCTCCCTGGCTGGCTGGGTTGTGTGGTGGGAGATGATGGTGAAGGCCAGCAGAAGGGAGAGCCTTGAAGATTTTCTCTGTGTGAGCATCTTCTTGAAGAAGATGGGCAGGAGAACTAGAAGGGTCCAGAGTAAAATGAAAGAGGAAGAAAAGTGACCTTCTGGCTTAGGAAAGGTCACCCGTCTTATTCCACAAGCAGGGGTGATGAGCTCTCTGCTCAAGGAAGGAGTCCTGCTGCTTCTCTGTCGGGGTGAGAGCCCAGCTCAGCTCACAGTGAGGATCAGCCCATGCTGTGGGCAGCTCAAGGACTTTGAAGGTCAAGGCATGTCTCAGGTTTTCCCTTCCTGGCCCAGAAAAATGCCCCAAGCATGTCTTGCCCAGTGCTTGGGAGCAGCCAAGTCCTGCAGAAGTTCAGCAATGTTCTGTCCATCCGGTCAAAGTCCCCTTGGGAAACCTCCATACCAAAGGCAGAGTCTCTTGGAGCTGTGCAGGAATGTCCATGTTTTCCTGCCCCAGAGCTCTATGAAAATCACATTTGGTGTCACCACAGGCCATCAAAATCCTCAGAGACAAACTGACTCCTGCCTGGGAGCCCACCTTCAACCTGTCATGGTTTCTTCTGTCCTCCCCTCAGTAGAGATGGAGAAGAAATCACCCAGTGTCAAGTCCTACTGCACTTGCTGCTGGTATCTTCTCCCTTCTGGAGTACATGAACTCACTGCCTTCTACTCTTGCCAAAGGCCACATCTTTCAAACATTTTATTCCTATTCCTTCTTTTCAAGGTTCTCCTGGTTGTCCACATTTTCCTTGTCAATCTGCTGCCCAGAGGGGCCCTCAATAAAGCTGAGCTAACAAGGGGGTGGCTGGAGCCTCACCTGACTCCTGTGCACTCCCCAGTCTGCTCAGGGGGTTTCAAAAAAAGCAGGACTTTGTGGGCTCTGTCGGGCACTCAGGGTTATCTCTCCTTGGGGGTGACCAGGGCCATCAGGTGACACATCAGTCCTTAGTGAGACCCCACTCTGTGGGCTGTCAGACCTGTTGGGCAGAGAGAGCCTGGATGGCCAATGTGAGAGAAAACATATCATAGAATCATAAAAATCCAGACTGGCTTGGGTTGGAAGGGACCTTAAAGATCACCTCGTTCCAAGCCCAGCCTTGGGCAGGGACGTCACTCACTAGATCAGTCTCGGTAGAAGAGCCTTGCTCAAACTCACTCTCCCAGCAGCTCTGGCAGAATTATCTAGAGGTAGGAAACCTGAGGTTTGGGGAGTCTAGGCCATCTCCAGTGGCAGATACACCACCAGCCACGTGGGACAGGCTGTGCTGCTGAGGGAGGGATGGCTCCCACCTGCAGACGGAGGTGGAGTTACACCCCAAGGTGGGGGAAGAGAAGATCCGAGGTCAGCGGGTTATTTCCCGTGAGTCTAACTGGGGTATTTTTGTGGAACATCCAGTACTTCTCCCTCTCCTGACCACACTGGGCAGGGAGGGGCAGCTGGCAGTGCTGGCCCTGGGCACTTTGCTCTTGCTGTGTGCTGAGGGTGCCCACGCACCTGCAGCACTGAGGGAGCCCACACCTTGCACTCAAAGGAGACTGTAGATATTCACTCGAGGAGCTCTCTGCCACACCATCACCTCTCCTGTCCCGTCACACCCCGCGTGTGGCACAGCACCCACCACAGAGCTCCAAAGGGGCACGATGGGCTCCATGGGGCTTTGTCCTCCCACCTCCTCTTCCGTCTTCTCTGCCTCTTCCTTCATTATTTCTCCGCTCCTCCCACCCTCTCCCTGCCTCTCCTCCTTTCCCTGGCTTTTGTTCCTTCTCTCCTCTTCCCCTCCCTCCTCCCAGAAGCCTTCCCCCATCTCCAATCCCTGCTCCGGCTGCCCAGCCTGTGTCAATTAAGTATCGATCCCCTGTTCTCTATCAGTGGTCAGCTGAGCTAACCAGTCCTGCTCGGTGCTTTTCACAGGGATGAATAATAACAATAATAATAAAGGGGTAGGGGGGAGGCAGCTGCACTTCGTGCCTACAGCCCTTCACCTCTCCCTACCCCACACACACCCGCCCTCGCCCCCTCCACAGCTACAGGCAAAATCGATAGCGCGCCGAGTCAGGAATGGAATATTTTTATCCTCTAATTGGGAAATGTGCTTTGACAAAGCCCAAGGAGCAGGGAGGGGGCCGGGAGATACTGTACTGAGAGCCAGGGAAGGCGGCAGAGCCTGGCCAGAGCAGGGACACCGGGGGTTTTCTGCTGCAGCCGGGAGGAGGTGGCGGTGGTGGGCACTTCTTCTGGGTCCAGGGCACGGCTCTGGGGGACTGGGACAGTGTTGGTCCCATGGAAGAGCTAGTCTTCACCCAGGGTATGTCAACACAAGGATAAAAAGAGGACAAAAAAGCCCATCCTCCCCCTCAATTCCTTGCCACCGCTTCGCTATTGCAGTTGCGAGGAAGGAAGCGTGTTCCCTGCTCCTGGCTGGCATCCCAGGGCTGCACATCCTGTGGTGTGTGGGCTCACCCAGGCCCGGTGGTGCTGAGCAAGGTGGGACACTTGTGCCTGGGACGCCACAATGACGTCCCTGGCAAGCCACCAACCCTCCCTGGGTTATCCTTTGGGAGATCCGTATCCTGCAAGGCCCAAGGCAGCTGGTGCTGAGGTGCCTGCAGAGATGCAGGTTGGACTCAGCGATCTTAGAGGTCTTTTGCAACCGAAATGATTGTATGCCCACATGGGTATCAGTCCTGCCATGACCCTCATGCTGCAGCTCCAAGTTTATCACAGCTGGAAACATCTTCCAGTCTCCAGCTGTGCCAGGTGAGATCTGTTGTCTTTGCCCATGGCAAAGATGATCTTTAAGGTCCCTTCCAATGCAAACCATTATTTAAATTCTTTAAATTATCCCCTTCCTCCAATCAAACCTGTTACTGGTGGGTTCTTAGACCCCACTGGGTCTCCAGGCACCACTGGAGACCAGACAAGGCCATGGAGGGACACCAGGACACAAATCCCAGTTCCAGGTCAGCCTCCATCCCTGAAGGGATTTAAAAGACGTGTTGATGGAGCACCTGGGGACATGGTTTAGTGGTGGATGTGGCAGTGTAGGGCTAATGGTGGGACTCAATGACTGTAGCATCACAGGATCCTTTAGGTTGGAAAAGACCTGGAGCTGCTACCAGCCTGAATGTTGGGGCTGCACTGGGCACATTCTGAAGGTCAAGGAGATCTGAGTCTTTTCTCTCTGGTAACAAGTGACAGGAAGAGAAGAAATGATCTCAAGTCACCCCAGGGGAGGATTAGTTTGAATATTAGGAAAAATTTTCTTCATGGAAAGGGTGATCAGGTATAGGAACAGGCTGCCCAGGGCGGTGGTGGAGTCACCATCCAGGAAGTGTCCGAAAAACAAGTGGATGAAGTGCTTATGGACGTGGTTTAATGGTGATTGGGGTGCTAGTTAAAGGTAGGACTTGGTGATCTTAGAGGTCTTTTCCAGCCTTAGTGATCCTGTGGTTCCATGAGGATTCTATGAGTCTGAGTCCTGGCTCTGCACTCCAGCCCCACTCCCTCCCTCAGGCTGCAGAGTTCAGGCTGAATTGGGCTGTTGCCTCTGAATTAGTTCCCAGTCCTCAAACTGGGAGGATGTGTCATCCTGCTTGGCTCTTAATTAGAGCCCCAGTGCTTGGGCAGCGCCAGGGCCCATGGTAAGGGGCAGGGGAGGGATCCAGCTGGGAACGTGTGCCAGGCTCTCAGGACCTCGTGCTTTAAGCAGCAGCTGAGGCAGGAGCCTGGCTCTTGGTTTGAGGAAAGCTGATGTGAAAATCAAAGGGAAGATGAGCAGAAATGGCTCAGGAACCTGTGCAGCGACAACTCCTTCATCAGAGAAACCCCAGGAAGAGTGTTGGCTTCAGCTGAATGAAGTGGCCGAGGGAAAGCATCGGAAGGAAATGTCATTTAAAAGCTGAAATTAAATACTTTGACCTGCCAATGCAGGATGTTTCAAATGGTACTTAATTTCCATGTTTGAGGTGCCTATAATGCTTCTGAGTAAGTGAAGAAGTTACTGGAGTTTAATCTAATTTTATCTTCCCCGGTTTTATTTCATGGGAGACGTTGACAAGCTGTAGTTTAGAGGGGAAAAAAAAAAAATAAAGGCTGAAGATGATTTTTCTCGAGACTCTGTGGAGGTTCACTGCTCCCACTCATCCCTGGTGGCCCCGACCCTCAGCACAAGGGTTGAACTTGGCTTGTCTACTCTGAAGGATCCTGAAGGAAAGCAAAGTGTGACTCAAAAATGTGGCCCCTCTGCAGACCTTTGGGGTGGATTTCAAAACCTATTGAAATTCTGTCTTCAGCAATGAATGACAGGTTGGCAAGAGCCAACAGAGCCCTCAAGTGCAGGTGCCACTTTGCAGGTGCCACTTTGCAGGGGCATTTCAGGTGAACTCAAGAGGAAGGAGTTTGGGTAAAGACTGACACAACCCTAGGGAGGCACCCACAGCACAAACCCCACAAACAGCACGAAAATATCTCCCTATCCAGCTCTGGGAAGGAGCTTGTTGAGGTCTGGGCTCCCTCAGGGTGGGAAGGAGATGGGTCTGGGCTGGCCAAAGACCCAAAGGGGTGACAGCTGCCAGTGTGCGAGGAGGGGTGGCTGAGCAGACCAAACCTCACCCATGTCACCCGCTTTAGCCTCAACCAATAACCCCCTTGAGGAGTCTGAAGTGATGTGGAGAAGCCTGGCGTGTTTTTACACCGTGGAGTGACTGCCTTTTTGATCTGGCTTTAGGTTTGCTTTCAAACCCTTTAAACATCTCATCCTCTCACGTCCAGCCTGTGCCTTCGCCCTGAGAGCACTCTGTGTCTGCCTCTGGCTGGTTTATTTTTAAGCATCTCTGTCTCATTGTCACCTTTGCACGGATGGAGGGGGAGACCCAGCACCGAAACCACAACTCTGCTCTTTCCACCCACCTCCAAACGCTTCTAGCCCCCAGATTTACTTGTTTCTGGCTGCCCCTCGCCCAGCCAGTGGTGCCCAGGGCTCACTGTGCTGCTGCTGGGTGAGATACCAGTTTGCCCACCCAAGGAGAGGCTGGCTCAGTGCATGCCTTGGGCTGGGGCTGAGCCAATCTGCACAGAAATAAAGACAAATGGGCAGCTCTGCCTCCCCAGCAGGGCAGGGAGTGAGCACAGTTGCCATAGCAGTGTGCACAGTCCTCTCCCTCCAGCCTTCCCTGCCAGCCTGGTTATTTTTGGCTATTATATTCCAAACTGTTTTGAATGAAACTAAGAATGAATTGGAGGGAGAAGCAAAGGAAAGATGGATTCCCCTGGTTCTCCCTGTGTCAAGGGGCGCACAGGGAGGTGTATGGGAAAGGCTACTGGGCAAACTGGAGTGGTTGTGGGGCTGCTGCACCATTTGGGACACAGAGAGGCTGAAAGACGAGGGCAGGTGATGCAGCATCTCCAGAGCTTGGTTGGGAATCACAGAATCATTGAATATCCTGAGCTGGAAGGGACCCCCAAGGATCATCCAGTCCAACCCCTGGCCCTGCACAGACACCCCAACAATCCCACCCTGTCCCCCAGAGCGTTGTCCAAACCCTCCTGGAGCTCTGGCAGCCTTGGGGCCGTGCCCTCTGCCCTGGGGAGCCTGGGCAGTGCCCACCACCCTCTGGGGGAAGGACCTTTCCCTGAGATCCTGAACCTCCCCTAAGGAGACGAAACAGGATGTCTTTATTCTTGGGATGGGTAGAGGTACAAAGCCCAGTCCCATCCTCTTTATATAGACCCTGGGAGAGCAATTGGATCCCCCTTCGGGGAAAAGCTGCCTGGACTAGGAAGGGATTTGCCTTCACCTCCAAAGCAGGGCTGTCAGCCTGGCTGCTCCACCCTGCTCACACAAACCTTGGAGCAGAACAGAGAGGTCAAAGGCTTGTGCCAGGGAGGAGAGGGGGGGTCTGGGGGAGAGGACAGCTCCGGATCCCCTGGCAGAGGACAGCCTGTCTCTGAGCACCTTTCCTGGGGTCAGTGCCCTGTGCTGTTCCCTGGCTGACCTGGTGCCAGGGTTCTGCGCTGCCTCCACAGGCCCCTGCAGATCCCCAGGGACCCAGGAGGAAATGGTGGTGTCTAGTGGGTGCCATCCCCTGCCTCTTCCAAACCAAAGCATTCTGTGATTCCACGATTCCATGAAAATCCTGCTCTGCAGGTTCCCAGGCCAGAATTGCTTCATATGGGATCCCAGCTCAGGGGTTGGACAGACTGGCCAGACAGACCTCAGGATGGACATGGACAGGCACATGCAGAACTGCAACAAGGGCTCGAAGACACATCTACATGGACAGAAGCCTCTTGCCTGTGTGAGGGACCTTCATCAACATTCCTGGTTATCATACAGGACCTGTTGCTGCTCGTTTCCATGTTCTCCAAAATGAGATCCCTTCTCATGCAGTGTCCTGGGCTTGGAACAAGTTTGCTTCTCCTGGAGAACCTGGGACCAGGAATGTGACCAGGTGGTGCCTGGATACCATTCCTTCAGCCTGAGTCCTCATGGAGGACTTTCCATGTAGGGTTCACAGGGATCAGTGCTGGGACCCGCTCTGATCCACATGGCCGTAAATAATCTGGGTAAAAAGCAGAAAATGCAACAATATGGCTTGGTGGGGAGAAGGAATTTTCAGGGAAGTTGCCACAAAGTGATTGGGAAAGTTTGCAGGAGGATCTAAGGGTAGGAGGGGACTGAGCAATAAAAGGGCTGATAAAATACAATGTTGATAAATGCAAAGTCATGCACACGAGGAAAACAACCTTAACTACCTCTGTACCACAATGGGCTCCAAATTAGCTGTTGCTGCTCGGGGAAGAGCTCTTGGAGTTAATGTGGGGAGTTCTCTGGAAATGTCAGCTCAATGTTCAGCTGCAGACAAAAAGGCAAATCAGATGTTAGCAATGATTAAGAGAGGAGCAGAGAAGAAATCAGAAAACATCATTATAGTCCTGTGTCAATCCATATTCAATATCCCGTCCCCTCCTGCTCTGGGAGCTGAGCAAAGACAGCACTGGAGGTGGGGTTGGCTGGTAGCCACATGTGGGGGAATTCAGAGGCACATGAGGAGCCCCAAAGATTGTGGTCAGCCTGGAGAAGAGGGGAAATGGTTATATTCTTATTTTCCTAACAGAACTGGGAGCTTTTTAGCTTTTCAAACTCCCAAATCTCTCTGATAAGAAGCCTCAGAGCAAACCAAAAGAAATCTTCCCTCTGTATTTCCTTGTGTTTAGGAACTTCGTGTCTCTGGACACAAAGCATAAACGTGTGTGGAGGGGCTGGAATGAGCCCTTGAGGGCAGTCACAAGGGGTGGCCAGCGCAGCCTCGGCTGAACAGCTCATTATGTTGAAGACAAGGAGAAGGGGGTTAGCAGGACAAGTGTCATCTTTTTTCTCACTATCTTTCCTCAAACATCGGTCCCAGGGGACAGGGAAGGTCCCAAAACTCTCCTGGGGTTCAAAGGAGGGAAGAGCAAATCTGTGGGGCAGGAGGAGGGTGGTAGAAGGACAAACTGCTCCTCATGTGTTGGACTCATGGAAGCCCATCACTGCTCCAGGCTGATCTCAGCCCGCGCTGGGAGCAAGGGCTGGGTTTGGTCTGCGCTGCTTGAGGCAACCTCCAAACCACACCTCATCCTTCCTTCCCTGGTATAGTTGTCCCCTTCCTGATGCTGAGCTTAAACACTAGGAAATCAGCTGTGAAAATCCCACATTTCTCTCCCATGCCGCCCTCCTCACCATGCAGGAGCAACGAGGTCCCCTTGCAGCGACACTGCAGAGCTTTAATGCACGAGGAACACCTGAGCAGGGACCTGAGGGCCATCCCTCCTTTCCCAGCCATTTGGAGCATCCTCAGGCTTCTCTCCTCACCTCGGTTTACCCACCTGTGTGGCGAGGAAGACCACGGGACATGGAATAAAGGCCAGAGGAGAGGCACTGCAGGCTCTTCAGGAGGGGTGTGCTTTGGGGAGGGGGTGTTTGTGCTCCCACTCCTGCCGTCACCACTTCAGTTAATGCCTCCACACCACCTCGCCTTTCAGTGGCAAACAAAAAAGCTCAAGGTGAGCATCACCTCTGCCCTATCTCTTAGATTCGCCTCTCTCCTGTCCATCCATCACACGCCTGCTCTCCTGCAGCCGATTGCAGCCGACCTGCATCAGCTATTGATTTATTGACAGAGGCTGGGGCTGGAAGATTCAGGGAAGCAGCTCCCCACAGAAGCGCTTTTCAGAAGTAGAGATTTGATTTTTTATTTATTCTTCTCTTCAATGTATGGATTTAACAAGCTCTAGGCAACAAAGAACTTAGTCCTCCCGCATGCAGGCTCTCACACTCCCCTTCTCCAGCAGAAAAGTCATCTTTAAGGGATTACTCTTTAAGGGCAGGACACAGCCCTGTGGATGGAGGCAGCTCCCCAGGGCTCAGATGCTGCATGACCTCTGTGCTGACCTCTCTCACAGGGGTAAATGTCTCCCTCGCTCTCCATGTTTGTCGTGAGTTTGTGGTGGTGTCATCGTGAGGCCAAATGTCCCCTTTTCTTTCTTCTTCTGTGTTGTGATGATGAACTTCCAGCCCAAACAGGTGCTGTGGAAGAGGCACCTGCGGGTGCAGGGGTTTCCTCAGGGCTGCTGGCAACGCAGGGCACAGCTGGCAACATCTGCATCTTCCCCTTTCCCGTGACTGCTGAGGGAGTTGCTGCTTGGTTTGGGTTTTCTTTCCCCCCTCTTTCACAGCAGTCGGCGGCCCAGGAGTTTGGAGAGACCAAAATAGGAGAAAAGGCCCTTTGATCCTTGTTTCTCCCAGCTCCAAACCACCAGCCTATCACCCAAACTTCAAATCTCAGGGATTCTCCTGCTGCACCAGCTGGGATGTCACTGCAGGGTCTGTTTCTCCCAGGACATCCCAGGGCATCCCCTGTCCCACATGTCCCTTCTCCCACCTGTGCCTATGGACGCAGTGGGCTACCCTGGAGCTCCAGGATAGGGTGATGGGTGGGCAGGGGACTGTGAGGAGGAAGAGGAGGTTGATCCTGCCTTGCTGGTGTGGTTCTCATGGCCAGCCCTGAGGTGAGGGGCCACAGCATTTGAAGGGCTGAGGAGATGTTGCTTTAGCAAATTGAAAGCCGGTTCCCCAGGGACCAGCAGACTCTGGGATCTGGCCTCACTGACCCATCATCCTTCCCAAACCAGTATTTTTTTGGCCGGTATCTGGTTTTTTGTCTAAATACACCAGCTGGGCTTTGGTTCATCAAAGCCAACCCCTCCACGTGCTTTTCAGGCAGGTGAAACCTCCCGCTCAGATCATGGCTCTCAGGTGGCCCCAGTGTCCCCACCCCATCTCCTGGCACTGAAGAGGTGACACCAGCCCCTTCCCAGCTGCCTCTGGCCTCACTCCAGGGGGGGTTTGTTGGGCTGATCCTTTACAGACCTCTTGGTTTGAATAGTTAATGATGGGTGATTTCATTTGCGGCCGCATTAACCATCTGATTACTCTCCTGTGGAAGACTAATTTGCAGGCAATGGAGACGGATGCTTCCCGAACTATCGGCCAAAAGGCCTAATTCCTGCACGGCCAACTTTTTTAATTTACTTCCTGCCTGATTTAAAAAGAAAGTTTTACACCCTAGCAGGGGCCAAGGTGGTGCCAAGACAAACCCTGCCAGAGACCCTTTGGAGGCAGCTCTGCCCTCAGGCTGCCAGCACCCAGGGCAGCTGCATTGGGAGGCAGCTCTGGTGCTCCAAGGATGGGGTTTCACAGAACCACAGAATGGTTTTGGTTGTAAGGGACCTTGAAGGCCATCCAGTGCCACCCCCTGCCACGGGCAGGGACACCTTCCACCAGCCCAGGGTGCTCCAAGCCCTGTCCAACCTGGCCTTGGACACTTCCAGGGATGGGGCAGCCACAGCTGCTCTGCCCAACCTGTGCCAGGGCCTGCCCACCCTCACAGGGTAGAACTTCTTCCCAATATCCCATGTATCCCTGCCCTCTGGAGGTAGGAAGCCATTCCCTGTGTCCTGTCCCTCCATCCCTTGTCCCCAGTCCCTCTCCAGCTCTCCTGGAGCCCCTTTAGGCACTGGAAGGGGCTCTCAGGTCTCCCCAGAGCCTTCTCTTCTCCAGGTGAACACCCCCAGCTCTCCCAGCCTGTCTGCAGAGCAGAGGGGCTCCAGCCCTTGGGGCATCTCCTTGGCCTCCTCTGGACTCTCTTCAGCAGCTCCATGTCCTTGTGCTGCTGTTGTTCCCCAGGGCTGGAGGCAGCTCTGCGGGTGGGGTCTCACCTGAGAGGGGCAGAGGGGCAGAATGCCTCCCTCCCCTGCTGTCCCTGCTGTGGGGTCAGCCCAGGGCACGGGGGGTTTCTGAGTGCCAGCACACACAGCCGGGGCATGTCCAGCCTCTCATCCACAACGTGCCCTCATTGGTGACAACTGCCCAACTACAGGGATGGGAGCTCAGGAGCTCTTCTCAAAGCTCCAGCTGTGACCCCGTGTGCTTCCAGCGTGCCCCACTTCAACCCAGCTCCTCCCCATCCTTCTCCCCCTGCCCTGTGCCCTTTCCCTGCCGCAGGAGGGCCATGACTGCTCGAAGCAGGAGTTGGCCACGGTTGCCACCACGAGCCCTTTGACTCCTCACAAGGAGACCCGTCTTCCACCCCCAAACTGGGGGGAGGTCTGGAGCCAGTGCCTGGTTCTGCCCGGCCAAGGTCAGCCGCTCTCTGCAAGGACATTTGCAGCAGTGCCTCGCTCACTGTCTCCCCCAGCTTCACGCGCGCTGCATTGCTCGTAAGGGCTTAATGATTACCCTTAGATAACTTTATTGGCTGGGAATTATTGGCTGGCCCTGCTGCAGAGCCAACCTCCCTCCTCTCTGCGCAGCCACAGGTGAAGCCCAGCTTGGAAGGTGGGCAAGAAAACCCCAGGAGCTTGTGGTCTGGGCCAGCCCTGAGGGTTGGTCCGGGGGGCTCGGGTGGAATTTGTGGCTCAGGGTGCCTTTCCTCGCATGGAAACAAAGCGAGGGATGTCCATCCTTGGCTGGGCAACCTCTGGCTCCGTTCAGCTTTCTGACCACTTTTCTCAAGTGCTTTTCATTTCCAGAGCACTTTAAAGACATGATCTAATGAATTCCTCTGAGCCCCGGGGGGAAGGAGGCAGGTAGGGAGGTGGAGTCGGGGATCCTGCCCGGGCTCACCAGCGCTTGGGAGCTGCGGTTTCAGCCGTGGCAGGGAGGGAAAACAGGACGAGGGTCTTCTCCAGTGCTGGGCGTGGGATGGTGACACCCCACGGCACTTTGTGTGAGGGGCCTCGACTGGCCTGTGGGCAGAGCTGACTTGGGAGGGGGGGTCGAAGGCAGCTGGACCCCCATCGGCAGGTGGAGATCCTGGGGGGCTCCTCGCCTTGGGGTGCGAGCGGGGTCCCCGTGGCTGCAGAGGACAGGGAGAGCAGCCCATCGCCATGGAAACGGTCCATCCTGTGCCGATGTGCATCCCGGCAGGGCGGGTTTCTTTTCCCCTCCCTTGCTCTCCTTCCGCGAGACCTCGGCATTGATCCGGGAACGTGCTCTTCGCATGTATGATCCATGCAAACACCGTGTTCCTATTGATCAGCCTCCTCTGCTGCTCGGGGTCTGCGCTGGCAGCAGAAACAAAGGCCGGGGGAAGGAGGGGAGAAAATTACCCGGCACCACAGCGAGCAAACAGCACTGGCAGCGTCTACGGGGTCTCTCCGGAGCTGCCTCCTCCTTCCTCCCATTCCCATTCCTCCCACCTGCCCTTGGTTTTCCCCTCATTCATTCCTTCTCCATCTTTCCTCTTGCTCCTGCCCACCAAAAACGGCTTGAACTCCCCACTTTGCTTTGTTGGTGACTTCTTGGGGGCTATTTCAACGAGCCAAGGAGGTAACACGTCCCTTCCATCCCTCTCCCGGCCCCGTCTGGGATGTGGGGGAGACACGTTGTGTGGGGGTCCCAAACCCACCTCCTTTGCCAGCCCAGTCCTGCGTAAGCCTTAATAATTACAGTGACGAGTCAATAACAATTAGGCCTAACAGCCACTCAGCAGAATTGACGCAAATTATTTTAATTTTATGTTTCTATCGATGAACTTTTCCAGGTTGGCACCTTCTCCCCCATTCCCGCTCCTCCCAGCCCCCACTTGCCCAGCTTGGGCCATCACTGCTGGGGGCTCCACCAGCCTCTTCTCACATCCTTGCTCCAAAAAGCCGTGTCCAAGGCCAGAGCCGCCTGCAGGAGAGGGGTTTGTGCACGGACAGGTTTCTTCACTCGGTAGAAAAAAACCTCTTCTCTTCCTGGGAAAGTCATGCCCAGTTGCTCCTAAGGCTCAGCCAGAGGGAAGAGACTGCATTCAGGCTTGGTTTGCTGGGAATAGAACTAGGCTTTGTATCAGAGAACTGAGTGCAACCTCCCACAACATGATTTTTAGGATGTTTTACACATGTATTTTTGCCTCCATGATGGGGACACATCCCCTCAAGTTTGGCTGGTACTCAGTTGTGGGGGGTTTGTTCATGCCATTCTATGCATTTGACCCACTCAGTACATTTATATTACCCAGAAATTATAATTAATCTAATCAAAATGATGCCTCAAAAGCAAATGTTTTCATGATCCCACATCTAAAGCTGTCTCAAGCGTCCTCGTGTGGGAAATGCAGCCGCAATCCCACAGGTCCAGGCTCTGCACTGGGGGTTTGTGACACCTCCAGCCCTTCCAGCAGCCAAGAGACCCCTCTGGTGTGGGATGTGCATCCATTCATCACAAGCAGCGAAAAAAGCACAGGTAATTTTTTTCCATGCAGGCTGACGGTCAGTGAACGATTCCTTGGATTTTTTTTCCTCCCTATTTACGGGACCGAGCAGTTAATGGCATGACCTGCTGCGCATCCCCTGGGATGCGGGGAGCTGCCGGGCTCCCCGGACCAAGCGATGACCCGCAGCCTGCGGCCATCGAGAGTCCCACCCATCCCACGAGGGACACTCCTCCAGGCTCCTTTCCTCCTCCTGCCTCTGGGGGTGTTTTTTCCGCCCTTCCCGGCGCTGGGAGCTGGCCCCGCACGGCTGTAAATTGCCGGCATCCCCGTCCCTGCTGACCTGCATCTTTTCTCCTCTCCTGTCATTAGGGCGAGGCAGCCCATTCACTGGGTGACAGGTGCTCAATTGCTCTTAAGTGGCTCCCAGATAATTGGGGAGGTCTTTAGCTACTTGTAACTTCCAATAATAAACAATAGAGAGAGGAAAAAGTGCCCTCACGGAGCACTTAACTGATGGTCCCGTTGTCAAAACTGCATTAGGGCTCTACTCCTTCCCACGGGCGAGCCCCAGGCCAGCGCTTGGATTACACCGTGACACCTTGACAAGCCAGAGCCACCTCCTTGATGTCACTTTGAGGTGGTGGGTGATGAAGGAGGAGACCTCGGGTCCCACCCCACCACTGCTGGGTGTTGGGAGTCAGGGAAGCTGCACCAGGGCTTGTGGGATGGGGGTTTGTGAAGCTAGGAGAACTGTCCATGGAGCTTTCACCCCACTGCTCTGGTGTTGGCCCAGAGAGCTGCTGGTTGGAGCCTTGTGCTTGGCAGGGGGAAGAGCAGAAAGGTGGGATGAACCCCTGGAAAATTGCTCAGCTCAGTGGGCACCTGGGTTAAAACTGCAATTCCCTTGAAAAGGAGCTCTCAGAAACATGTCTCCAGCTCCTGGGATGGGGTGGGATGGAATGGGATGGGATGGGATGGAGTAGGGTAGGATGGGAGAGGTGGGAAAGGGAGGGGATGAGAAGGCAAGGCAAGGCAAGGCAGGGGGGAGCAGGGATCATCACAGCACTAACTACCCACACGAAGGCAGAAATGAGATCTCCCTTGCCCTGCTCCAGGCTGAAGGATGCACAAGCTGAGAACTCAGAGCCAGCAGTAGGGATGGTAAGGCAGCCCAGATCTTCTCCTAGAGGTTTCCTTGGACTCCTGCTCAGCAGTGGAGTAGTTGCACTGTGTAGCAGCTTTCCTGAGGGCATCACTCTGCTCTGAGTATCTCTTGAAGAGCTTTCTCACCAAGTTAAGCTCCTGTTTCAGGCTGGGAACCCCAACTTCCTCAACAAGGCAGTGAGGATGTGATGGGACATCTCAGGTAACACTGGGCTGTGCCAGGTGACCTCTGAGCTCACGTGTCTACAATGTCCCTGTGCATGGGGTGCTCCCCTCAGCTGTTCAGGTGCTGGGGGGGGTCTGAAGTCATTCCACCCACGTGGACCATCCTCCCCTTCTGCTTCTGTGCCTGCCCCAGGCAAGGCCAGCCTTGACTTCAGCCAACAACGAGTGAAATTCCCGCAGCTGTACCTGGTGAGGATCTCTGCGCCAAGAGGCAGAGGATGGTAAATACTCCATTTTTTGCAAATGCTGCTGCCCACACAGCCAATGGCCCTCCAAATAACGGGGATCCTCACCCATAAATTCTCCATTGATTCACCACGAGAAGAAAAGGGCAACAAATATTATTCCCGATGAATAATTCAAGCAGCTCTAAGCCATGCGTTGCGCGTTCATTACCCTCCACGAGGACCTGGGGGATAGAGCTTGAAAGGCCCTGTAAAAGGAAACCGGGGAAGATTTATTTTTAAGGTTGGGCAAATCCCGATAACCCACGGCGGGAGGGGTCGTGCCTTGTGCCGGAGCAGGGTCTGCTCGGGGGCCGTGGTGCTGCTCAGCCCTCGCCCCCGTCCTCCCGCCTCACCGGTGCTTTGTTAGAGAAGGAAAGCACTTACGGTGCTGTTGGGGATCAGCCCATTCTCCTTTCTTCCCCGCCGAAGCTTTCAGGGATGAAAGCACTCTAAAGTGCTGGCTCTGGTGTTCGGAGCCGAGTGGTGAATAATCCCCCTCCTTCAGCCTCTGCCTGCCCGGGAGGTGGTGGCCGGGTCACCGCGCTCGCACCAGCCGGCGCGGCACGAGCCAGGAGGGGATTTTCACCCCTTGGTGCCCTGGGGACAATGTGGGGTGCGAGTTGGTGTCTTCTCAGAGGGTCACAGAATATGCCGAGCTGGAAGGGACCCACAAGGATCATTGAGTCCGACCCTCAGCCCTGCACAGGACCATCCCTAAGAGTCACACCCTGTCCCTGAGAGGATCATCCAAATGCTCCTGGAGCTCTGGCAGCCTTGGGGCCGTGCCCACTGCCCTGGGGAGCCTGGGCAGTGCCCACCACCCTCTGGGGGAAGAATATCCTGATATCCAATCTAACCCTTCCCTGAAACAACTCCAGGCCATTCACACAGTTCCTATCACAGGTCCCCACAGGGCAGAGATCAGTGCCTGCCCCTCCTCTGTCCCTCCGAAGAAGTTGGAATGGCAATGAGGTCTCCCCTCAGCCTCCTCTTTTCCAGCTGAACACACCAAGTGCCCTCAGTGTCCTCACACACTTCCCCTCAAGCCCCTTCCCCATCTTGGTTGCCCTCCTTTGGACTCTTTCTAATGGCTTAATATCTTCCTTATATTGTGGGGCCCAAAACTGCACACAAAACCAAAAGGTATTGAGCCCACTGGGGTCAACCAAGACAGGGAACACTGCCAGGCACGAGCATCTTCTGCCCACCCCATCTTTGGCAGTGAAGTCCATCACATCCTGCCAGGCTGAGGGGACCAGGTGTCATGCTGTGGGACACACCTTCATGGTGCCATCCCCTGAACAACCCCTCAATCACCCTTAACCCATCCCCAGGGATGCCACGACACCTGGAAGTTTGGGTTTTGGAGGGGGCTTGGTGGAAAAGTTGTCTTTTCCCTTGCAGGAAAGGTACAGGGGTTTGCTTTTTTAATTGTATGTAAATACAAAGGGACAATTGAGGTTTTGATGTGAGTCTGATGCCGCTGAGATTTGGAGTTGGGTGTCAGTTCCACCACAGAGTCACTAAGTGGCCACTGGTTCCACAGGTCACCACCGGTGGCCATCTGTCATCATGAAATCATGGAATGATTTGGGTTAGAAGGGACCTTAAAGCTCACCTCGTTCCACCCCATGCCATGGGCAGGGACACCTTCCACCAGCCCAGGGTGCTCCAAGCCCTGTCCAACCTGGCCTTGGACACTTCCAGGGATCCAGGGGCAGCCACAGCTTCTCTGCCCAACCCGTGCCAGGGCCACCGCTCCCTCCCAGGGAAGAATTCCTCCCTAATATCCAATCTAACTCCATTTTCTTTCAGTTTGAATCCATTGCTTGTCCATGCTGCCGAGCTCCCTGGGGCAGGTACTGACTGTCCTTGGGCACAGCCCCCTCTCTGGATGGTCCTGTAAAAAATAACACCTTCTGGTGACTCCACTTCCCTGTTTGTCCAAATAAGCAGCTCCATTTCACCACTGCTGGTCTTGCTTTGCCCATGAACTGCCCGGGCTGGGAGGCTTTTACTCCTCTGACTTGTACTCTCTGCTCTCCTCTCTGTTATCTCTGCCAATAAAAGCTGCTCCTGAGATTGAGCCCTTGATCAATGATGGCAGGATCCATCTCCCATCACCTGAGCGAGGTGGCCATGGCAGCTGCATTGGAGAGGGGCCCTCCTCAAGAGGACAATTCATCCTGGCTATTGGACACCAGCCGTCAGAGGGGACAAATGGCTCTCTGAGGGTGGAGATCCTTCTCTGATGTCCTCAATACGGTGACTGCTCTGGATTTAACGCCTTCCCTTTGGGCAGCAAAAGACCAAGACTTGGCTGGGAAAGCTGCTCCTGACCTGGCCCAATGGAGGTTCCCTCCACCGTGACTTGTATAATTCAAGGGGACAAGTGACACCCAAGGGCTCAACTCATTGGGTTTCACTCATGGGAGTCCTGGACAGGAGGAGGACTCTGCTTCCTTCCTCCACGTCCAACCAATGCCTCTGACATGTTTCACTGAGGCTGCAGAAATCTTTGGATACTCATGAGTGGCTTGACCCATCTTCTGTCGAAGCCAAGGGCAGATTCCCCAGCACTTTTCAGGCTCAGTGGTGTGAAGGCCACCAGGACTACCACAAGGAACCATTGTAGAACCACAGAATCAATCTGAGAATCATTTGGGTGGGAAAAGTCTTCCAAATCATCAAGTCCAAACTTTGACTGAATACCCACATACCCACTAATGTCACCAAGTGCCACATCGACTTGGTTTTTTCACACTTCCAGGGACGGTGACTCCACCTGGACAGCCTGTTACAATGCCTGACTGCACTTTTAATGAAGGCATTTTCCCAATATCCAACCTCAACCTCCCCTGGCACAACTTGAGGCCGTTTCCTCTCCTCCTGCCCCTTGTTCCCTGGGAGCAGAGCCCAATCCCCTCTCCTTCCCCCTCCTGTCGGGGGTTGGAGAGAGCCAGAAGGTCCTGAGCCTCCTTTTCTCCACGCTGAGCCCCACCAGCTCCCTCAGCCACTCCTGGTGCTCTGGCCCCTTCCCCAGCTCCATTCCCTTCTCTGGACATGCTCCAGCCTCTCAATGTCTTTCTGGTCATGAGGGACCCAAAACCGACCCCAGGAGTTGAGCTGGGGCTTCACCAATGCTGAGTGTATGTTCCTCCCTCCCTCCCTCCCTCTCTCTCTCTCCATAATTTCTGTCCAAGCCAGGGCATGCTCAGCAGGAAGATACCCAGTGGCAACTTGGAGTGCAGGTGATGGAGGACTCATCTCCAGCAGTAGATAACTGGTGGTGATTAATTACCCTGGTTATTAAGAGTGCTTGCCCAGCTCCCAGCTTGGATTCCAGCAGCACAAGGGCCTCATTAGGTCTCTATCGCAGAGTCCCCATGTTGGTATTTGAACAAATTTGCCTTTTAACCTCCTCATGGACCTGGGAAACAGCTTCAGGCAGGCAGAGGGGGCACCAGCCTTCACCAAAAGATGGTCCAGTGGTGTCAAAGCCCAATCCCAGGTAGAAAAAGGGGGGATGCAGCCTTGGAGGGTCCGTGGATCAGCTGGGAAGAGCACAAAGGAAAGTGGCCTGTGCTGTGCGTGTGCACAAGGGGGCTTTGCCGTGGCACAGGGCTGGGGACTCAGCAGAGGGACAGGGACACCCATCCCTCCCCTAATCAGCCTGCTGGTGTAAACCTGTGCCCCCCAAATGCAACCCGGGCTTGCCTGCTCCCGAATCCAGGCTCTGCACTCCATGGGATGCTCCTCAAGCCTGGCCTCCATCACTGCTACCCCCAAACAGCACGGCACGGGCAGACCCATCAAGTGAAAGGTGGAAAAAGGTAATTAATCTACAGAGAAAAAAGTGTTAATACCTCTAAGACACCGGGGACACTGGCTGTCAGCTTCCACCAATTAGTCACCTAAAACCCTGCCTGTATGATCTCTGTGGTACAGCTGAGTTGATTACTCTAATTAATTTTGCATTGATCTGCATGGATCCGCAGCACCAGGGCCTATCACGGGCGAAGGAGGAGATGGATGCGTGAGCCCTGCTGGAGTGTGGAGGAGGGAGCTCATCCCAGCTCCCGTTCCCGCAGCCCGGCTTCATCCCGCTGCCCCCTGTCCCAGCGCTCCCACACACGGAGGTGACAGAACTGTCCTCAAGGCAGGGCTCGGGGCAAGTGGTGGCAACTCATTTTGGGGGCTCCTTGTCAGGGGTGGGACATCCTGGTAGGTCCTATCCCATCCTCTTGCGCTCACCACACACATTCCTCCATCCCCGGCTGTTCTCCCCATCTCCTAGGTAGTATCCTGGAGGTTTTTTGGTCAAGGGTACTCTTTGTTATCTCACATCCAGCAAACCCCGTGGGGCACGGGTACCCACCCAAAACAGCCCCGGGGCTGCTGCTTTCACAGAATGATAGAATGGTTTGGGTTGGAGGGGACCTTAAAGGTCTCCCCCTGCCTTGGGAAGGAGAATCCCACTCCTGCTGGTTCCCTCTTTGCATTGCGCCTAAACCCTGAGGTTTAATCCACGTCAGGCAGGCTCAGCCTCCCTTTTTTGGTGACCTTTCTCCCTCGTGTTTATTCTGGGGAATGTTTTGTGACAGTGGAAAGGCAAACATTTGGTGTTTTCTAATTTTATTTTTTCCTCTCACACGTTTTCCCCCCCTTTCCTGGCTGAAATTTGACCCAAATTCACAAAACAGCTCTGAACATCCCCCAAACCCAAACTCCTCTGCCCCCTCCCTGTGGGGTGGCACTGGCAGAACCCACATGGAGTGGGAACCAGCACCACCCTCCTATTTAGGGATGGGTTTCACCCCTCCCCATCTCTCTCTCAAAGCCCTGCAGTGGGAGGCACTGCTGACTGCACAACACAGGTTCCGTGGGTTGTTTTCCCAGCTCCCAGCACTCCGTACACCCGGTGCTCCGACTGGCCCTGGGCACCAGCTCTGCCCCTCCAACCATGCCCTGATGCCACGGCTGGGGCTCTGCACACACCCAGCATGGGTTGCTGGAGGAGCATGTCCTGGTAGCCAGGACAAGCAGGTCCACAGCTGTCCTGTCCCCCCACCAGCTGCCGCTCACTGTAACCTAGGAAGCCTTGCTGCCTTCCATGTGGTTTTCACCAGGGTTTTCAGGAATGCCACTGCTCTCTGCAGCTCTTTGACATGTTCTCAACACTTCAGGTGCACCAAAGGCTGTGCCCATCTCGTAGTTTGGCACACAGCTCCCGCTCTGCATCATTGCAGAGCCACAAACCAGCAGCTGGAATGAAATCCCTTCTGGAGCAAACCTTGCTCTGAGGTCTTGTGGACCCTCCTCAAGCAGTTCCCCACAGCTACTCCCAAAGCTCATCCCGACCATCTCCTTGGCTGTTCGTTAAAGGTTTGGTGCTAATGAGAGCTCCCTTCTCCGTGCCTTAACCAGTGCCGCTTCCAGCTCTGGATTTATTCATCTTGGAAAATGATAGCTGAGGCACAGAGAGATTTAAACCACCAAGGATGGGATGAGGCAAGAGAACAGACCATCCTCCTCACACAGCCCTAGCAGGCAAAGGGTTAGCCACTGCCTTCATAAGCATAATTTCCTGGGACTAACATTAAAAATGTTTGTAATGGCTCCCACTTGTTTATTAAATATCCAGCAAGGAGATAAGTTATCAACTGTGGCCATAATTGCTATTAATCAAATATTCAAATCAGCACTGCAGTTGGCCACAATGGGACAAACACATAATTCTCCAGCTCTGGTAATAATTAATCTTTTTCCCCCCTTTTCGTCCCTTCTATTTTGGACTCTTGCAAATATCTTTTGGTGTTAAGAGGTCCCCAGAGAGACCTGCCTCTAAATGAGGTGTAAAAATCTAAGCCGCACAAAAAATAGCATGAGGCTGGGATCGATACTCTCTTCACAGCTACATCGATTAACAGCAATATTCTTCATTTATTAATTATGAAGGGGAATTTTCCATCCTTGCATCTCTTTCTCTGTTTGTTGCTTGGGTGGGTTTGCGGGTCCTGCCCGCACATCCTCTGGGTACCAGCCAAGGGGCAGGTGGGGACGTGGCAGCTGCCGGGGTGGGTGGGGATGGACAGGGCATGATGGGTGCAGGGGAGAGGGAGGAGACTTTGTTTGTTTGTTTGCCTGGGAGGTCTGAGCAGCTGGAGCCAAAAAAAAGCCAAACAAACACCATAACTGAAGTAAAGCTGCTTGAAACTCTTCAAATCTAAGTATGTGCTCCTACAGCAGCTTAAGTTCTTCTCCACTGAAGACACCAATTTACAGTGTTGTGTCTTCCTCCTGTCCCAAGCCATGTCCTGCCACCCCTTCCTCCATAAAGGCATTAGAATTGGTGCCTTTGAGACACTTGAACAAATGGTTTGACTGGAAACTAGTCCTTCCAAAAAGGGGAAAAAAGCTTTCATTTTCGGCCGCTGTAGGCAGGGAAAAAACCTGCTTACCATATTGCTGTTTAATTAGAACACTGTTGTTCAGGGACATTGGAGAGTTCTTAACCTTGTCTAGCAGAAATATGTTGCAGCCTGTCTTGATCTACATCTGTCTCTGCTCACTGGGCTGAGACCTTCTATCATGAGTTAATGCACAGGAGGGTGGCTGGAGCTGATGACTGGATGGAATTGATGGCTGGATGGTGTTGATGGTTGGATGGAATTGATGGTTGAATGAACCTGATGGCTGGATGGAATTGGTGGCTGGATGAACCTGATGGCTGAATGAACCTGACGGCTGGATGGAATTGGTGGCTGGATGGAATTGGTGGCTGGATGAACCTGATGGCTGGATGGAATTGGTGGCTGGATG
>VWZF01005092.1:47408-71306 GCA_013396755.1 Sclerurus mexicanus
TGGATGGAGCTGAGGGCTGGATGGAACTGGTGGCTGGATGGAGTTGATGCTTGGATGGAGCTGAGGGCTGGATGGAACTGGTGGCTGGATGGAATTGGTGGCTGGATGGAGCTGAGGGCTGGATGGAATTGCTGCCTGGGTGGAGCTGAGGGCTGAGAGCACTCAGCAGATGCAAACAGAGGAGGAGGGTGAGGGAAGACTCCAGGGCAGCTCCCGTGCTCTGGGAGGGGCTCCAGCCCTGCACAAATCCCAGTTGCTGTCCCAGCTCCCTGCAGCACCCCGTGAGTGTCCGACAGCTGCCCTCTCCCACCGCTCCCTGAGGGATCTGCTCCAACTCCAGCTGAGCTTCCAGTTCCTGCAAAAGCTGTTTCTGGCTGCACCAAGCGCGTGCAGAGCCCCCAGCACAGCTCGGCTGTTCCCGTGTGTTTTCCTTGGACACTGCAAGCTCCCTGGCTCAGGAGGTGATGCTGCCAGCAAGACGATCCCCCCATGGAGTATCCTGGCAGCTCCCATGGGAAAGCCCACTCTTTAGCAGAGGACTTTTCCCGGGACACAAGCCTGGCTCTTCCAGGTGCTCCTGGGTCGCATTTTGGCGTCAAGAAGATGGGAAGTGCCAAGGGCAGGAATCAGCAGGGAGCAGGGAAGATGAGAAGTGGGAGCAGGACCAGAAACCTCGGGGGCTGAGTTCTCTTTCATCCTACACTTCTCTTTCTCAGGGGCCTCTTGGGAGCCCATCAGCCGTTCCTGGGAGGTGCCACATCTCCCTCGGGGTTCCAGAAATGCTCCTTTACAAAGCCCCTCTGCGAGCAGTGATGGAGTTTGTGTCACCCTCCCCACATAAGAGCTGAATCAGGCCTGATGTCAGCACTTCCAAATAAAATTGTGCCCCAAACTTCTCCTTCTAAATATAAAAAGGACTGATTTTGAGTGTGCGAGCGGGAATTGCACATGTGGAGCTCTGAGCAGCATCACTTGGGTCCTGCCCGGAGCGCAGGGAGCAGCCAGAGCACACTCCTGGCTGCTGGCAGGGGCACTGGGACCAGAGCCCGGGCACACCTTGTACTCCACAGCGTGTAATCCTTATTTAAAGTGAAAATTAACACCGAGCTCTATTAGACTTTAAAATAAAAATTAGAGATTTTTAAAATAGATTTTCCCTAATGAGGAGCGTGACAGATGGGCCTATTGGAGAGTGTGTGAGCACAGAGCTGCTGAGTGAAATGAAATGGCTTCAGGGAGCATCCCTCGCCCTCCCCTCCATTCTGCTCCCTCGAAAATCCATACCAGCACTGTCGTACTGGAGTGGCACTGGGACGGGGGCCAGGACGCATCCTTCCCTCCAGGCTGAAGGACCAAACACATTTCCTTCCTCTCCCTTCTCCTACATCAAAGGCAGCCTTGGAGAAGCAAATGGTCCATCCCTGCTCCTCTAAATCCATTTGCAGCCCTGGCTTGTCCTCCATCGCCTCCACCATTCATTGCTAAATTCTCTCAATTTTGGAGCAGAATTAGGTTTAGAAATTTCTATTAAAAATTCAGCAGGGTTAAAGTACACTAACTTTCTTTCCTAGGTGGCCAAAATCTGAACACCTGAGCCGTGTGAGAACAATAAAGGTCAAACCTGGGAGTGTGGAACAACATTGTTTTTATGGTTTCTGCTGTTTTTCTTGCTTAAACCTCATTTTGCAGGGCAGCGTTTGGAGCTTTCATATCTGTTCCAAAGCCGAAGCATTTTCATGGGGAACGTGGAAATGAGGTCTCTGTAATTCCAACAAAATACAATTGATGTTTTCCCAGCTTCATTAAACGTGCTATTTTTACCTCTCGAGGTGTAATATCCACCCGTGCTGCGGGAGCAAAGGGGTTGGGACACGTTTAAAGCAGCAGCTCTTCACACGAAGTTCTGTTCAATTTCTCTGTTATCTTTCCCAGCACCTTATCAGGCTCTCCTGGCTATCTGCCTTCCTCATCCCTCCCCTCCTGGCTGTCAGCGAGCTGGGAGATGTTAAATGTGAAAATCCTTTTCCATCAAAATCTCAGCGCGGGCGATGCTGAGCCGGCCCTTGGGCAGCCCCTGAGCCAGGAGCGCATCCCGTGGGCTTCTCCTGGGAGCTGCAGCCCAGGAACACTCAGCCAGGGTTCCAGAGATGTCTCCTGCAATGCCACAGAGCCTGGGGTAGGTCCTTGCTCATCCTGCACTTTCCACCCAAGCATTGGTGGGAAGGACGGGCTGCTGGAGGATTCCTCCTTCCCACCATTGCCTTCAGTTCTGCCCCTTGAGCTATAGATGGTTATCACAGGATGGTTTGGGATGGAAGGGACCTTAAAGACCAAGTAGTTTCACCTCCTGCCATAAGGAGGGACACCTTCCACCAGCCCAGGTTGCTCCAAGCCCCGTCCAACCTGGCCTTGGACACTTCCAGGGATGGGGCAGCCACAGCTTCTCTGCCCAACCTGTGCCAGGGCCTGCCCACACTCATAGCCAAGAATTCCTTCCCAAAATCCCATCTATCCCTGCCCTCTGGCAGTGGGAAGCCATTCCCTGTGTCCTGTCCCTCCATCCCTTGTCCCAAGTCCCTCTCCAGCTCTCCTGGAGCCCCTTTAGGCACTGCAAGGGGCTCTCAGGTCTCCCCAGAGCCTTCTCTTCTCCAGGTGAACACCCCCAGCTCTCCCAGCCTGGCTCCAGAGCAGAGGGGCTCCAGCTCTCAGAGCATCTTCATGGCCTCCTCTGGACTCTCTACAGCATCTCCATGACCTTCTGATGTTGGGGCCCCAGAGCTGGAGGCAGCTCTGCAGGTGGGGTCTCACCTGAGAGGAGCAGAAGGAGAGAATCCTGTCCCTCACCATGATGGTCAAGGATAACCTGATGTGGTTGTTCTCAACAGTCTTCTTCCCACCCTCACAATGATTCCAGCTCATCTGTCACCATCCCTGGGAGCCTCACTGCTTGGATGCACCTCTCTAAGACTCTCTGAATGCCACGAGTTGCCCCAGAACAAGGCAGTTCCCAAGACTGTGGAATGAACCCACTGCAAAGAAACACCTCTGGGAGCTGCTAATTCTCCCCTCTCCCTCCAGCTGAAAATGCCACCAGTGACTGGAGCCTGCAAGATCTCTGCTTCCTCCTGGGAGCGGGCTGAGTGTCCCTGCCAGCCCAGAGGGAGAAGGTGGCACAGCTGGTGCCAGGGGATGGTGGCGCTGGGGGAGAGGAGGCAGCTCGGGGCTCCGGCGTGAGGTTACCACTGAATCCGCAAAAATCACCGTACCTTGAAGAGTGCTCAATACGCCTATTGATCAGTCCTTTGCCTTGATCAGTTTGCTGGTGTGTGCTGCCGCAGTGCTGCTTTCGGGGAGGGAGGGAGCGCGAGCGGCACAGGAGGGGGCAGGGAGGCCACGGCGCGCCTGCGCCGGACGCGCTCCAACTTCCCAAGGCCAACTTTGAGTTCTTGAGGCCTCGGGGCCTCTCCGCCCTTCTGTGTTGAGCTCTGGCCTTGAATGTTGGCTCGGGGGGTGTTTTCGAGGCAGCAGAGTGGAGAAGCAGTCCAAAAATACGCCGCTCTCCTGCCCAGCAGAATTCTTGCCAAAGCCTCCTCAGATGCCTAAAGATGGGCGCCCATCCAGTGCCAAGAGGGAAAGCCAAAAGCCAAAGGAGGGAGAGGGACATGTGGTGTTTGTCCTGCCTTCGAGCCCACTGAGGGCACCCAGCTGAGTGTGGGGAGCTCTGGGGCACCCCATCTGCTCCCCAGAGGGTCTGTGTCTCTCTACAGGACAGTTGTTGTGTGGGAGCAGAGGTGGGGCTGGGATGTCCACTCCTGCCCAAGGACCTGTGCATGGCAGGACCAGGAGTCCAAGAAGGCCAGTGGCACCTGGCTTGTATCAAAAACAGTAGGACCAGCAGGACCAGGGCAGTGATTGTCCCTCTGTATTGTGTCCTGCTCTGAGCTCCTCACAACAAGAGGGACATTGAGGGGCTGGAGTGTGTCCAGAGAAGGAAACGGAACTGGGGAAGGGTCTGGAGCACAAATCTGATGAGGAGAAGCTGAGGGAGACAAGGGAGTGGGGCTCAGCCTGGGGAAAAGGAGGTTCATCGGGGACATTCTCTCTCCAACTCCCTGACAGGAGCGGGGAGCCAGGTGGGGGTCGGGCTCTGCTCCCAGGGAACAAGGGACAGGACAAGAGGAAATGGCCTCAGGCTGTGCCGGGGGAGGTTCAGGTTGGGCATCAAGAGGAATATCTTCACAAAAAGGGTGGTCAGGCATTGGAAGGGGCTGCCCAGGGAGGTTTGGAGTCACCATGTGTGGATGTGTCCAAGGAATGACTGGACACGGCACTCAGTGCTCTGGGCTGGGTGACAAGGTGGGATTTGGGCGCAGAGTGGTCTCAATGGTCTCAGAGGCCTTTTCCAACCTTGATGATTCTGTGATTCTGTGGGACCAAGGGGCAGTCAGATACCCAGAGCCATCGAGGAAGGTGTGGTGGGACAGAGCAGAGCAGGGAAGGTGGATCAGCATCAGAGACACCCTTTGGGCTCGGGCCATCCACATGTGTGGGGGTGTGAACACGCACCAGGATGGCTTTGGCTTTGGAGGTCCCAATAGCCAGGGCTGGGCTCCCTGCATTGTACCCTGTCCCCATCAGCTAAACCTGCTCAGCAGCCTTGGGAACGTCTGCTGGGAGCTTGTTCACAGGAGCAGCCCTGTTTCTGCTGAGGGGGTTGGTAAAATGCTCTGGGCTCGAGTGGAGGGAGGCAGGGAGGCAAAAGCCCACCCTCAAAGGTCATGGAGTTAATTTCCAGCTCGTGTCCCCCTCTCACACCTCGCTGATTAATAATTGAAGAAAATGTATTTCTTTTTCGGCTTGGCATAAATCAAAAATAAACACAGCATCCGTATTCTGCCCCAGGGAGAGAGCAGGAGCATGGGCTGGAGGATGCTGAGCCGGCTCTGCAGAGAGGTTCCCCCAGCCCCTCTGAGCTGCTTGGAACAGAGAGAGGATGGGATGGCAGTGGGGACTCTGGTAGAGACTGACATTGGCTTTGAGCTTCTCCCATTGACATCAGCACTAAAGGGCTTCTTGAGATGAGACCTGGAGCTGGGCTCTGATCCAGTAGCCACAGGGAAAGCCTGATGTTCTTGGGTACTTTCCAGTGCCCAAGTTCTCCATCCCTCCTACTCCCAGTTTCTCCATCCCTCCTGCTTCCAGACCCACCATTCCTCCTCCTCCCAGATCTTCCATCCCTCCTGCTCCCAAGTCTTTGCTCCACCTGCACCCAGGTCCTCCATCCCTACTGCTCTCACATCCTGCAACTCTTCTTGCTCCCAGCCATAGCTAACCTGAGCTACTGACAGCCTCTGGGGAGACAGTTTTGGATTGTTGGAATAGTGCTGGGGGAAGTCACCAGCTTGGCATGCCAGTGCCTGTCACTCACACAATCCAGGAAAACCTGGAAAAGAAGGAGGAGGAAGGATAAGGACACTGCCCTGCCCTTACCAGATCCAGCTGCCTGAGCTGACCCTGAACACCCACCATCCCTCCTGGCTCCTTCTCCCATCTCTCAGGATTCTTGTCCAGGAGGCTCTGGCTGGAGCGCGGCTACTCTGAAGCTCCCACCCTGCCCATCCCTGCTCCCGGGGGTGACCCCATTCCCAGCTGCTTCTCTCTGTATTTCCCTGCTCTGCCTGCACTGTCTCCCTGCTTCCTGCTCCCCGGGCTGCCAGCAGGAGCTGGACCCCAACGCTTTGGATCACAGTGACATTGATTTGCATTGATGGATGCTCGAGGAACGCCCCTGGAAGACGAAGGCATCCCTAACCGGATCCAACTCCTCCATATTCATCTTCCAGCTGTCGTGGGGCTGTACATGCTGTCTGCAGCCTCACATCTGGGGGTGGGTGGGTGTGCAGAGCTTCCACACACATCATTATGCAGATCCCCGTTAAGGTGGAGCTTAATTTTGCCCTTCCGGCAGCAGTTGGAGCCCTTTGTTCGGAAGATGGAATTGTGCAGGTACAGCAAGGATGGGCTGGAGAGAGACCTCGAGGTGGAAGAGCTGCTGGAGAGCCAGGTGTTCTCACCAACACCCAGAGCATCCTCTCGTCAGGCCTGTGTGGGTGCATCTGCATCCCCCAAAATAGCCAGGAAACCTGCCCACTGCTCCTGCAGCTGGGAGGGATCCAGAGGATCTGGCTGTGCCCAGGCAGACCCTGGGGGCCCGGCTGCTCTGATTTCTGGCAGCTGCCTGCTGTTCCCTCCCCTCTTGGTTAAATAAAGCTTTGGGCTGTGATGAAGCCCATTAAAGTCAGAGGCGAAGGTGTGGGATTGAAATGTAGGACAGCAGCCGCTGCAGAATGTGGTTGCATGGGATCAATGGGAAATCAATACCCGGCTCTGCTTCGCGGCTTCCCGCCAGGCCCTGCTGCTGCTGCACCCCCTGGGCTCCCCCCAACTTCCTGCACCCTGGGGAATGGCCCTGGACAGCCCCCCTGAGCCAGGCAACCCCCAGCAGCCCCTCAGAAGGGGGAAAGGAGGAGAAATTTTGGCAGCAACCAAGCTGTTGCTGCAAGGCTACAGACAAAGGTCTGTGTGGCAGAAGGGGGCTCTGAGCTCTCCAGGGCGCTTGGTTGGGGCTGGGCCATACCCTGAATTCCCAGTGGGACTGGAGGGACCAAACCGAGCCCCAGACGCTGCATTTCCACAGCTGATTCCAGAGGGTGCTGAGGAAGCAGCCACGACCCGCTCAGGGGTTCGGGGATTGAAGCCAGTGTGAGCTCTGGAGTGGGGTCCCTGACTCCCAGGAGGAGTATCCAGCAGCTCCAGAAGTGGGGCTGCTCCCCCTGCCGCAGCCAAGGGCAGGAATAACTGAGCAGCACAGCCATGAGACACAGGAGAACTGTGCCACCCGTGCAGCCACCTGCTCCCACCACTCCCATCTGCACCTCGGAATGAAACTACAGGTGGTCTCCAAGGCTTGTCCTCTCCTGGGCTTCCAAGCAGTGCAGCCATCCTGGAGGAACCTTCACATCCCTCTGGAGCACCGTGCCAACGCCAGTGTGGATCTGGCCGTGGGAGGAGAAAGGAGCTCCTTCTGTGCCATGACCATCACCACCATCATTGCCCTCGGCCAGAGCGGCCCGGCCCGGCGGGGAGGCAGAGGCACAAGGGGATCTATCAGGAATGATAGTTTAATTGGAGGGAGGTGAGCACAGCACTATTTAACCACCGCTGTGCATTGATGGATTGATCCAAGTCTAGTTACGCTGTGTTTGTGACATTCAGAGGGCTCCCAGCCAGCTCCGGACAGAGCCCTGCACAGCCGGGAGCTGCTCCTGGGAGTGACGAGCTGGGGAGGGGGCTCCACACACCCCCCAGTGCCGCCTGTGGTGGCACCCACCCTGTGCCCTCCGTCATGGCAAGAGCACCCACCCTGTGCACAAACACCCTGCTCCCAGCAGACCCAGTTCCCCCCGAGGTCCCACCACACCGTCCCTTCTCCCCGGATGGCTCCTTGGGTCTCCTGGGGCATCGCCTCTGTCCCCCCTGCAGGAGAGGGGACACCCTGGGGAGCTCTGGGAACAGGAAGGGATCTGCAAAAGCATCATTGAAGAGTCAGTTTTACCATCCCTGCTCACGTGAATGCGGCGAAACCGTGACATGATCAATCAGGGATGAACATTAATTATGATTGCACCTTGGGATCCTGATTGCCATTGATTAATTGATTCCTGGGCCACTCGAGGCAGCAGCCACTCCACAGGAATTGCACAGGGGTGAGGCGGCCGGGCTGGCCCTGGGTGGGATTTGGGGATGGGGCGTCAAGGGATGCTTGGGAGGAGAGCGGGGACGTTGTTTTTGGAGAGGAGAAGGAAAATCCCCCCGCGACGAGTGACAACGCCGCGGCAGGGGCTGCGGGACGTCACCTCCCTCGTGAGCCACCCGTGGCAGAGGGGACACAGCTGCCGGGACCCCCGTGCCAAGCTGGGGACACCGAGGAGATGCCGAGAGCGGATCCCGGAGCGGGATCCCACTGAGCCGCGGGCTGACGAAGCCTCTTTGTCGCAGGGTCTGCAGCGCGCCCCCCGCCCCCCGAGCCCCCCTGCTGCTGATTCCCATTGACCTGCTCCCGAAATCAATGCTGGCCGTACCAAGCCCTGCTCCGGCGGGGAGGAGGGACGGGGCTGCAGCACCTCAGAGGAATTTTTCCATCATTAGGCTCCTGGAGGAGATGCCTCCGGGCTCCTCGCGCTTGGTACATCCAGCAGCGCTTCCCAGCCCGGCCTCATTGGCGAGGGCAGGAGAACAAAGCCACGCTGGTGCCCCAGTGGATCCACGCTGGGGATATCGGGATGCAGGACCCCTCTCCAGCAGGGCTGGGCTCCAGCGTCCTCCTCCTCTCCCCAGCTTTAGGGACGTCTTTCCAGCTTGGCATCACATCAAACCACCCGAAAGAGCAGTTTGTCACCTCAAAGCTGCTCCGGGCTGGCACTTAGAGGGCTCCAGGCTGCTCCTGGAGCTGGATCGGCCCTGGATCAATGTGGATACAGGCAGAAACACCAAAGCCATGAGCAAATGCCTGCTGAGTGGCCGTGTGTGCTTCTACACCCAGCTGCTGTCCCTGGCCCTCACCAAGGTCCCTGGCACCAGGTGCCAGCTCGCCTGGCCCTGCCAACGCACCAAAGATGCCCAGGGAGCTGCCAACCATGGGAGTGTGGAGCTGTGCTGAGCCCAACCCACCACTGCTGGGGGCAACCAGGCAGCACAAGCGGTGGGAAAACAAATGATTTCAAATAAACTGGCAGTAATAGGATATTGATAACCAGGCCAGGGCAGCACCGAGGGGAAACAAGCAGGGAAAAACCTTCCTGGTGAATCTCCAGGGGAAATTTTTGCAAAGGTTAAAAAAAAAGAAAAAAGAAAACCAGAAAAAAAAAACCCTGCTGTACAATTAATTCCTTTTGATGGTCATTTTTCTGGCTGCCATTGAAGGCGGACATTGGGGAAGTGCTGGGATATCGATGGATAGAGGAGGAGATGGCAGGACCTCCATCCCCCTGCCCCTCTGCAGCAGGCGGGAAGTGCAGGGCCCGTGATTTATTTAGTATCCATGAATACTGAGTGAAATCAGAATAATGGGGCACTTAGCCATGTTACTGAGAAATCACTATTGTGATGCAATTTACTTCAATTAATTAAGCCTTTTTTGTTACCATTATTCCTTGTTTTACATTTTGTTTTAAATTTCAAACGATTGGGCGCATTGTGGTGGGAAGCTGATAGCTCTGGTGAGAGCTCTGCAGCAAGAGCAATAAATACCCCAGCGCTGCTTGGCCCAGCCCTACACAGCCCCAGCCCTGCTGCCGTCCTCAAAATTCGGCAGAAGCCACTGAGCTCCGACATGCAGCTCCTCCAGCTGTGCCCAGTTTGGCTCTCCAGTGCATTTAACATGGTTTAATGCAGCCCCTGAAGAGGCTCTGAATGCGACTTGTGAAGGAAGAGCCTGAGCTTCGGGTGCAGTAAATGAAAAGGCGGCTTTGTTCTTTCAGTGTGAAAAGAATCACGGACTCATGGATTTGGGTTGGAAGGAGCCTCAAAGCTCATCTCGTTCCACCCTCTGCCATGGGCAGGGACACCTTCCACCAGCCCAGGTTGCTCCAAGCCTCGTCCAACCTGGCCTTGGACACTTCCAGGGATGGGGCAGCCACAGCTTCTCTGCCCAACCTGTACCAGGGCCTCTCCACCCCCACAGAGAAAAATTCCTTCCCAAAATCCCATCTAACCCTGCCCTCTGACAGTTTAAAACCATTGCCAAACACTGGCTTGTCTCTGCCGGCGTAGAAGGAAGGACACAACCCTCTCCTGTGACTGCAGGTGGAGCTTTTTCCAGGGTGGGAAGGCAAGTTTCACCATATGTCTTTGGTGTTTCCGTGCTGCTCCTGGCCAGGACACCTTGGCCAAAGCCAGAGCTCAGGAAGTAGAATCCCACAGCAGAACAGCCACCAACAGGGACTGTGGAGTCGGGCAGGCCCTGAAGGGTTGACATCTCCCCATGCCATTGCCAAAGGGCAATAACACGTGGCAGAGCAGCAAGGTGAGAGCTGGGACCAGTCTGGTGGACCACCTTCCCCACCAGCCATGCCCAACCCATCCCTTCTCATGCCAGGAGAGAATACCCACACCCCTTGGGGCACCGGGGGCTTCATGTCAACGGGTGGTGAGGCAAAGCTCCAGCTGGTTTTGGTGGGCAGAGAACTGCTGGGATTCTGTTTTCCTCTGCTGGTTTGTTGAGGCTGGGTCACAGGCCCAAGGACACGGCTCTGGTGGGCAGGACCTGAGCACTGAGCAGTTGGAGACCCCCCTGCTTGGCCATTCTGAGCCCTGGATGGTGATGGGGGCCCCAGTGGGCTCCTCCCCAGGATGGGCTCCTCAGGTGAAGGGTTTAAATTTGGCCTTGACCAGGATCTCCCCGGAACCCTGCAGCCCCCTGCCTTCCCTGGATCTGTGGTCAGGATGAGTCCCTTTGGCAGGTAACAACCCCCACCCAAGGGAGCTGAGGGTCAGCCACAGAGCAGCCAAATTAGGTGAACCCCAGCACCACAGGGACCTCAGGTGGACCTGGCAGTGCTGGCTTCATGGTTGGATTCAGTGATCTTGGAAGCTTTTTCCAACCTTAATGATTCTATGATTCTACTCTGGTCCTCCAAGATCTCCATCTTAGCAGCCCTGGGACGTTCTCAGCATCCCCAATGCCCTGCAGCATCTCCCTGCATCCCTGGTCCCCAGCATCACGCAGAGCCAAGGGGTGCAGGAAGCCACTGGCAAATAAAAAAGCCATTTGCTATGATCGAGAGTTTTCCTTCCAGCCCTCCAGGTGATGCCATTTAATCTCCTGTGATTTTTATCCCTCATGTCATCGCAGCCACTGCCTGGCACAACTCCCGCACTGAACAGGTGAGGGGCTTCTGTGTCAGGCTGGTGCTATCTCTTTAATGGAGGGGAGAGAAAATATTGGTGCCTCGGACCCCCCTGGGAATAAATTCATACTGCTGTATCGATTCGATTTTTCTCCTCCTTTTGCCTGATTCCTACAGCCTCCTGGGTAACGAAGATTAAGCTTCAAGCCCTTCTGATATTACTTTGAAATGCAGAAACCTTCAGAAAGAGAGACTAAATCTTCTCTCGCCTTGGAAAATGGCAAATATCTTTGGGGACGGGCAAGTGCTTGTCTGTTTTCTCCTCCTCCCGCCTCCGGAGTGATGGAGACACACGTGTGCACACTCACAAACACACACACGTGCACCCACACGCTCGTGCATCTGCACAGAGGTGTCTGAGCCTCCCTTTTGCTCCCTGTCCCCCTGGATGATGTTAAGGATTCACAGACTCACTCACTTAACCGGTGTTAAACTGCAGCCGGGAGCACAGGAGGCACCACCTTAATATCAGATCAATTAATTATCAGCCCTGTTATGATGAAGCTGCTGAAATGTGGGCTGAGAGAACTCCGAGTGCAAGCAAAGAGCTCTCATTTCCCCAGTCCCTTAATCACTGGAGACAGACCTGGCCTGTGATCTCGGTTACACCGGCATAAATCTGGAGCAGCTCCAGGTATTTAATTGGTGTCACTTGGGAGTTGCCAGCGATGCAACGGAGAGCAGGATCCAGCCCTTTGGATGGGATCCTGTCCCTCCTGCGTTGGCAGCAGCAACTATTCAGCTGGTGACAGCAGTGGCTGGAGGCTTCTCTATGCACAGAGATGGAGGGAGAAATTTAGGATATTTAGGAAGTTCAGGAGATAATGGATAAAGCTGAGATGCAGGGAGCAATAGCTGGAGGGTCCTGAGCCTGCAGAGCTCCTTGCTGCTGAGAGGGGAAGTCTGGGGAAGGAAAAGGTGATGGAAATGCTGCAGGAGGAGATATGGGCATGGAACATGGAGTGGAGGGAGGACAGGGACAAGGACAAGGACAAGGACAGGAAGGGTGCAGCAGATTTGACATGGCCAGGAGGTATTTGGTTTCCAGGTTCTTGGCCTGCAATGGGCTGGTCACTGCAGCCCTAAGGAGAGGGAGCTGCAAAAGTCCAAGCAATGGAGAGTTTTGATCAAACCCGGCCCCAGCTGAGTGTCTGGGACCTGCCAAGCCAAGATTCTGTCAGCTGAGCTTATTTGGGCTCTTCCTTGGTCTCAGCCACACACTTCCTTTATGATCAGGTCCTTCAGGCTTGCTTATTTTGGTCCCCCAAAATGCCATCCCATGTCCCTTTCCTTGACATTGGAGTCCTGGATCAGTCCAGACTCCTTGCCTGGTTCTGCTCCCAGACTTGGCATCTCCCTACAGCAAACAAAGTCACTCACAGCCAAGGCCAGCTCTGCCCCTTCCTCTTCCCGAACATCCTGCAGCTCTGGACATGTCCCTGAGGCTCTGCAGCCTTCAGACCCAGCTTTGCTGCCTGCCCTGACATCTACAAAGGGGTAAGTTCACTGCTCCCAGCCCCTTCCTGAAGGCTGGCCTGGGCTGTATTTCCTTGTCATGAGGTTGAATCTCCCCTTTCCACCCCTGGAAATCTGGAGGAGACTCCACCTGAGTCCAAACTCCTGAATGAGCTCACCTCCATGTCTGCTTCAGATGGGCAGCTCTGGACATGTGCACTCCCTCATAAGCCTGTCCCTGGCAAAACTCCAAGTCTTCCATGATGACTTCCATGCCCCATCCCTGGAAGCGTCCAAGGCCAGGTTGGACTGGGCTTGGAGCAACATGGGCTAGTGGAAGATGTCCCTGCCCATAGCAAGGAATGGAAGGAGATGAGCTCTAAGGTCCCTTCCAATCCAAACCGTTCTGTGATTCTATGAAAACTCACTTTGAAGGGCCTTGTCATTGAGCCTTGGACATGCCCAGGGAAGCTCAGGGAAGCTGAGAGCCACGTGCACCAAGTGTGTCCATGCTCGTCAAAGCCAACCTGGATTTTTGAGGCGAGGACTTTTCCCCTTCCAAACACTCCCAGGCTCCAAATGAAGTGATATTTTGACTCCATTTTCCCATCAATAAAGTTTATTGTTCTTTTCTTGCAAACCCTTCAGCAATTAAAAAAAAAAAAAAAAGAAAGAAGAAGAAGAAGAGGAAGAAGAAGACAAAGGGAGTTGATGTTTGACTGCTGGGCTATCACTTAAGTCCTTGTTCCTGTTTACTCAGGACTTATTAGAGCTCATTCAATGCCTATAGCATGGCTGGATCAATACCTGCTGGGAGCAAGAGAGATTCCGCTTGGCCACTGTAGCCCATGTTGCAGAATTGATCTGCTTGGCTGCTGCAATCTGAAAATCCATCTTTTTGCGCTCCCTGCCTCTCTCCGCAGCGGGTTGCTAAGCAACGGGGGCTCCTTGGGATGGCCATTGGCCAGCGCCGCGTGGTCCTCCCTGGTCACTTGGCCACTTTGGGCTGAGATTCCTCCTCCAAGGATGGCTCCGGGCGGCGGGGAGGTGGGGAGAGGGCAGGGAGGAGGGGAAGGGGCTGGGGGGCGGCGAGAGGAGGGACGGGGAGAAAAGGGAAATCGATATCACCTCACATTTAACCTTTCTTTAAAAAAAAAAATCTTTGAGAAAACTCTATTGACCCATCCCTTATCACTTCGCGCCACCTCAGCCTCCCCACCACGGCTCCTCTGCCTGCGCACGCACTTCATCAACACCTACCACCTCTTTTTAGGGTGGGTCGCTCTCCTGTCCTCCCTTCTCCCTCTCTCCCTCACCTTGGCTGGACACAAAGTTGTGCCAGGCTAGCTAAAGGTGTCTTTTTAAACTGATTTCATTAAACTGGGGCAAAACCTTTGTGCGGATGTACTGGGATCAATGTAAACCCCATTTGCATCGATTTCGCTTCGCTTTGGCAAAGGAATCGAATTATACAAACCAATACCAACCTGCTTTAAAATGATTTAGGAGTGTCTACACAAGACCAATTTTGGCTTGCAATTTTGTGTGTAGACAAGGTCCATCCCTCCTCCCAAGGAGCTGTTCATTAGGCAAATCTTGCTGCCATAGAAGGCTCCGAGCTCTGAGTTCCCACGGCCTCTCCAGCAGCTCATCCCAAAAGTGGTGGCCAGGCTTTGCTTCTCTTCCATCAGACGCACACCAGGAGTGGGGTGGTTGTTTCCCAGGTGCTGCAGAGTCTTTGCTGTGCAGATATTGATCCTGCTCTCAGTCCATTCCACTGTAGATCCAGACAGCTCCTGGGTGTCTTCTAAGGGTGTTTTTACTACAGTCCCTAGAAGATGATGTGTCTCGAGCCCAAGGTCTTTGTACAAGAGCTTTACAACCCTTATTTTGTGATTATCTCAGAGGGACAAAGGACAGAGGAGTCAATGCTGGACCACAAGTGCTCACGAGTGAGACACCCACGTGAAGTGGCCTCATTCCCACAAGTGCAGATCAGCTCCCACGAAAGCCAGGAAAAGCCACATTTCTCCAGGGTCATCAACACCAACCACTTTCATCAGTTACCACGAGAGGCAACTCACACCTGAAGGTGTTTCCCAGACAGAAAACACAAGCCTGGTGCTGGCTCAGTGAAGCTGGACCTCTGATGCCAACCCTCACCCTGTTTGACTCCCATCAATCTCAGGGTCTCCCACACGGCATGTTCACATTATCACTGCTCTCTGGGTCACCTCTTTGATTAATTTGGGGTTCAACACACGGCTCTGGGGCTCTGGGGCTCTCCATCATAACGGTTCCGGGGCAACCCGTGTGGAGAAGCTCTCTAAGCCATTCCTGAGGGAAAGGTGAGTCAACAAGGACCTGCACTGCACCCGAGTAGACTTTGGCTCACAGTGGAGACAAGAAACCAGGCTTGATCCCACTCCCTGGATCCTGTGTGCAGGTTTATGGACCCTCATCTGACCTTGTGTCCTTCAGCCCAAGGAAGAAGCATCAGAGGACATGTATATTATTATCCTATTTTAAAGATATATTATTATCCCATTTTAAAGATATATTATTATCCTTAAATATATATTATTATCTTAATGTAGATTACAAATTCCAGTAGTTTCAGCCGGAACAGCTGAACATAACTCAGCCCAAGGCAGGTGCAGTTACTCAGACTTTACACACAGGCATCCAGGTAGGGCAGAATTCCAGCTGTGGGCTCCATCCTGCCACGGGGTGACCAAAGCAAGCAAGTCCTTTGCCATGAAGAATCATCCTGACTCTGCTGCCACAGTTTTCTCCTCCTCTGCAATCGTCTTTTGGAATTTTCACATCCTACACTAATTTTTTCACCCAGAGGGAGGGCAGGACACAAACCTTAGAGGACAGGGACAACAGCTTGAGAGACCTCGTAAGTGTAGGGCTCTGTCTGTGGGAACATGTGAAGCTGTTCCCCAATGAGCAGAGATCAGGGTTACTCCAGAAGTTCTGAAAATCGGGAAAATATCACTTTATCAGAACAAATCATTTTCCCAAAGGGGCCACTGCTGCATTAAACCTCCCTCTTCAAACACTTCATTGGCCACATCCAAAGAGTGGGAGTCATCCGATTGTCCCACTTCAGCATTTCCAAAACAATCATTTTCCTTTTCCAGCCTCATGTGATTGTATTTTTGTTTTTAAATCATGATTAATTTACACTAAAAGGAAATTTGAAAAACTGCCCAAGCTTAAATTTAGCTGCAACTTTAAGGCTTGTCAGAACCCACTGCCTTGATTGACAGCGTCTGTCATGGTTTGGATTTTTGGTTTCAATTTCTTGCTTTTTTTTTTCCTAAATGAAGAAATAAAAATTCACATAAATTCTCACAACAAAAGGAGGGACCCACCTCTTGCCAGGTCCCAAAATTCTTCTCCAAATTCCGTGGGGAGTTTCAGCTGGTACTTACAGGCTCTGATAAATAGCAGCGCTTCCTCGAATCAGGGCAGTGCTTTTCCTCTTCCCACTGGGATTTTTTCGGATATTTTGTTTTATACACATGTTGATGGCTGCTGAATCATCACTTTACTAAGCAGCACATCAACTCCTCGCAAATCACCCGCCCCGGGTTCCGCGAGGGCTCCCCACGCGAAGAGCGCAGCTCGGCAAGACCATTAACTGATTTTTGCTTTCACTTAGACCTTCCAACATTGATGTGCCTGCTCGATATTTGACAAGCTCTCCACCAGCCCCGAGAGCTGAGCAGTGTCTCAGGAAAATATTCCTGGTCCTCGCAGCCACAGAAACCTTCAGCTTTGATCCCAAGCCACGGGATCCTGGCTGGTTGGATGCTCCCAAGCTCTCCCCGGCTTTCTGGGTCCAAACAGCTCTGCCTCCAGGATCCACTGGGTGCCAGACCGATGGGGAATGGGTTTGGTCCCCAAGCCAAGCCCTTCATGGTGTCCCCACGGAGGGCAGGACTGTGACCATCCCTCCCCCAGCCTCACCCAGGTTTCATGAGGTCGTGGTGAAGGTCTCCGTGGGCTCTGAACTGGCAGTTGGGTTTGAGCTTGGGACATGGATTTGGCAGGAATAGAGGGAGGTGGCATTTTGGGACAGAATTACCCCAGTCCCCTCCAGCAAGACCACTCAAAGCTGCAGCATTTAACCAGGCACTTGGACTTAACAGCTGGGGGTGTTCACCTGTGGAAGAGAAGGCTCCAGGGAGACCCGAGAGCCCCTTCCAGTGCCTAAAGGGGCTCCAGGAGAGCTGGAGAGGGACTTGGGACAAGGCCTGGAGGGACAGGACACAGGGAATGGCTTCCCCCTGCCAGAGGGCAGGGCTAGATGGGATATTGGGAAAGAATTTTTCCCTGTGAGTGTGGGTAGGCCCTGGCACAGGTTGGGCAGAGAAGTTGTGGCTGCCCCATCCCTGGAAGTGTCCAAGGCCAGGCTGAACAGGGCTTGGAGCACCCTGGGCTGGTGGAAGGTGTCCCTGCCCATGGCAGGGGTGGAACAAGATGAGCTTTGAGGTCTCTTCAGCACAAACCATTCTGTAATTCTGCAATTCTTTCCTGAACAGCAAGGAGAGGGAGGAAGAGGGCAGGCAAGCAGGAGAGAGGGAAGGTAGGGAGGGGGAAGGAGTCCCTTGACAATGGGAGGTGATTAATTTTTCAGAAAAGAAAATGCGTTCTGCATTTTTAGGAGAAACATTGCGGGTTTTGTTCTGCAGGTCCTGTTTCCAAAGGGCCATGTCCCCTTGCAGAGCCCCCAAACACCTGGAAGGCTCTTTTTAAATTCTCTTGGAAGCTGCAGTTATTTGGGGGAGGAAACAGGAGGGTTGCCTTGCTGAAATGCTTGCATTTGTCGTGTAATTACATGAGGCAAGTGCTGAGAGGCAGAGCCCACAGCGAGGTCTCCCCTGCCCCAGAGACCTCAGAGCCAGGCTGGGCCAGTGATGGATGCAAGAAGGGGATGGTAACATCGGGATTTCGTGGAAACATGGAATCGTTAAGATTGGAAAAGCCCTCTATGGTCATCTAGTCCAACCATTAACCCAGCACTGGCTGGTCCACCACTGAACCACGTCCCTGAGCGCTTCTATATGTTTTTCGAACACTTTCAGGGGCAGTGATTCCCCCACTTCCCTGGGCACCCCAGGTCACAGCTGAGCCACCCGTGCTGGACCAGGGGCCACTGGGCTCCAGCCAGCACTGCTAGGACAGCAAGTCCTCTGGTCTGGTCCGGTCCTGGTGGGTTTCAGCACCTGGTGCTGTGGGGGGTTCCGTGGGGTCTGCAGGTCTCCACCAGAAGGTCTCCAGAGTGGTTGGAGCTGGCACTTCACTTTCCCTGATCATCTGCCTGTGGACATCGTAGCTGTTTTTCCAGGTCTGCGATGCTTTTCCAGCCTCTTTTTGCTCTTCATCCTCTTCCGCAGCCTTTTTTTTTTTTTTTTTTGCAGCCCTCTCCGTGTGCTCCTCTCCTCTTTCCCTCTGCATCATTTAACCCACAGCCCCTGGGGTGTTTCTACCCACCACCATCCCTTCCACTGACCCAAGGCCTCCCTGAAATGCCACATCAAGGACGCCAGTGCCTAGGGGAGAAGGGAGAGCTGTGGAACAACCTACAAAGCTGGGAGACGCTGGGTCTGTTTGCACACTGCCTGGATAAACCAGCCCGAAGCCTCGGTGTCCGGAGCACACGGGTGTGCACAGCCCTTTATACGCTGCACAAATGAAGAGCAGGAAACAAAAACTTCATCCATTAACATAATGACAGGTATTTCCCTGCTCTCTGGCCAGGCCTGGCTGAGCAAAACACTTAAGTACATGATTAATTTGAAGTTTAAGAGACTTAAGCACATGCTTAAGTGTTCTGCAGCTCCGGACCTAACGACAGAGGTTTCCACAGTGCTCTCCACGCTCCCGACATGTTACAGTGGTGCTCGGATCTATGGATTAAGGGTGCCATAAACAGTTGAGATATTCTGTTTAAACAATCATTTGTTGACAAGACTATTCTAAGCCCATCGAATCCCTAAGTGATAGATGTATGTTGTCTCTCTGAGTCTCATGCTGTATCAGCCATTGATTTTTTCCAGCCTGGATGCTAAGGTAACCTTTACCTGAGAGCTTAGGCAGCAAGCTATGGGTGTATGCTCACCATGCTGGCTGCTGTTTGCACTGCTGGAGCCAGGACAGAGGGGAGGCTCAGCTTTGCGTCCATCCACAGAGCGTGAGGCTGCCCTGGACTCTCCAAGGGTTGGGGACGAAGGAGCACATCTGTTTGTATCACTCCGTGCTGCAATGCACAGGCTGTGGGATGCTCCTCCCTCCCCCAGAGGCACCAGCGTCTTCCAGGGTCTTCCTCCAACCCAAACCGTGAGTCAAAGCGGTTTCTCATCCTCCACAGGCTCCAGCAGCATTGTCCTGTCATCCATCTCCCACTCAGCACCCACCTCAGGAGTTGTTTATCTCCACAGATCCACGAGTGCCCCTGTGGCTCCATCCCCGTGTGGGCACTGTGTCAGGACACCCTTCTTTGAGATCTGTTTTAATCACATTTATACACTGTAAGCAGGGGAAGGAATCTATTGACAGTCTGTCTTCACATTTCTGTCAATTCTTCCGGAGACATCATTAAATCCAAGAGTGGATCTTAATTTAACGTGTTAGCTAACGGGTTATTTAATTAGTTTTCAATAACCCCCAAAAAAGTGGGAGGTGGGGAAATAGGCTAAGTATTAAGGGGAGAAAAAAACCCAACAAACCAGAGAGCAAGATGATGAACACATCCAGGTTTCCCGGATCTGCAGAGAAATCGTCTCCTCAGCCCCTTCACCCCTTCTCTCTCACAAGAAAGAGCCCTGTTGCGTTTCCCCCTCTCCCCACTGTGTTCAATAATAAATGAAAATGGTAAAAAGCAATTCATACACAGGCTAAGCGTCTGGATTTATTATCAAGACAATTACACCGAGGAGAATTCCCGGAAAATTACTCTTCAAAGTCTTTCTCTGGCACCCCCTCCTAGTTTGGATAAATACAGCAGCAATTACTGCTGCAGGAGAGAGGAGGTCACGGGGAAAGGGGTGCCAGTGCCTCGTGCCCCAGCCAGGCTGGCTCTCGGGTGGCATCTGCCATCACGGGGGGCACCTGCCACAGGGGCTGCTTTGTGGCAGAATTTGGTAGGATGGGGGTGGGTTTGGGGGCAGTGGATTCACATGTTTCCCTCGGTCAGGTCTGTGAGAGGGGTATCGACTGCGGCCGCTCTGTGTGTGTGGCTGTGTGACAGCCCGGGTGGATATGAGCCACTCTGGATAATTTCGGTGGCTAGTGCACCATGACTCAATCGAGCCACGGTGGGCAAGGGACAGGCCTGGGCACCCCATCGTGCAGGGACCCCCTGCCTGTCCCCCCAGGGGAGCTGCTTGGTCTGGCTGGGGGTTGGCAGGTCCCTGCCTTGTCCCTGCTTAATCACCCCCTCCTGCCTCAGTTCCTGCTTTTCCTCATCCCCATCCCTGCCTTGTTCCCTTCCCTGTCTCATCGCCATCCCTGCCCTCATTTCCCATTTTCCTCATCTCATCTCTGCCTCACCCCATCCCTGCTTTGTCCCCTTCCCTCCCTCATTTCCCATTTTCCCTCATCCCCATCAGCGCCCGTCTCAGTCCTGCCTGCCCCTTTCCCTGCCCTCATTTACCATTTTCTTCATCCCATCCCTGCCTGATCCCCACCCCACTCCTGCCTCATTTCCCATTTTCCCTCGCCCTATCCCTTCCTGTCCCCACCGCTGCCTCGCCGGCTGTCCCCTCAGGACGCGCCGTGTCCCGCAGCCCCGGGGTGCTGCTGTACCTGTTGCGGGGGCTGAGCCGCAGGGACCGGGGGGGTCCGGGCCCGCACCCCCTCCCCGGGCCGCTCCGCAGACCGCGGAAGGCCCTGCCTTCTCGCTGCCTTCGGGATGGGGGGGAAAAGTGTCCAAAACCGGAACCTTAGCGAAAAAGTAGAGCCGGCTTCTTCAGAGCCAGGTGAACCAGCCAGCGGAGACAAGAAAATACCTGGAGGAAACAGAGAAAAAAAAAATTAAATATATATATATATGATGTATTTTTAAAATTACATATATATAAAATAAATCCGCTGGATTTCTATATATATTATGTAGAAATACATAAACTATATATTATATGTATTGTGTATAAAATAACTGCAGTGGATTCGCGTGCTGTCGGTGCACGGTGGGATTTGGGATCGCGCTGCAGTGCAGAGGAAAGCACCCGGTTCCTCTCGTTTCCTCGATGTTTTACAGTCCCCGGTCCCCCCGAGCCTTTGGGGTGTTCAGAGACGCGGGCTTGAGGGTCCCCAAAACGCACAAGTTGCAAAAAGCGGCAGAGGGCAGAGGAGAAGGGACGAGGACATTTCGGAGGTTTGGGGGACACCGTCCCGTCCCGTCCCGCAGAGCACGGACAATCTCGTTGCATTTCTCACACCGAGGGACACCCGCACCCCAACCCGGCTCTGGGACGGCCGGGCCTGCCCGGGGAAAGACGGAGAGAGGACAGGAGGGAGTGGAAAAAAATTAGGAAAAGAAATTAAAATCAAATTTCTATTTTATATTTTTCATATCTCGGAGATGGGCAAAATCCCAGCGATTTTCCACGCTTTTCCCCAAAAAGCTCCGGAGGGGTCGAGCCCTCTCCGCGCCACTGCCAGGGCGTAAAGTTCAGGGCTGCTCTGCGGGGAACTTTTGAAAACAAATTGCGGACGAAAGAGGCTCTTTGAGGCTCCCGTTGGTGTTCTCGGGCCGGGGGGCAGCCGGAGGGACCCGGTCCGGCCCCCGGCCCCGGGTGGGTGCGGATCCCCTCGGGGCGCCCGGCCCCGGCCCGGGATGCGCCGGAGCTCCGCGGGGCCGCTTCGTTCGGGGAAAACCCGCGGGGGTTACATCGAAAAGACAAACAGCCCGTCCTCAAACTGCCCCTCCGGAGCGAAATCGGACGGAAACCACCCCCGGCGCCGCTCCCCGCCGCTGCCCCGACTCCCCCGCTGCCGCCCGCCGAGTTTCGGAGCGGCCCAAAGTTTCGGGGTAAACGAGAAAAGTCTCCAGGAAGGCCGTGGAGAGGCCGGTTCACCCCCGAGCCCTCCCTGCTTGCCCCCCTGCTTCATTTACCCCCGTTGCTGCCGCTTTTTCCCCCTCCCAGCGCGGCCCGGGCCCGACCCACCGGGACCGGGGGAAAGAGGGCGGCGGAGCCGGGCGGAGCCGGGGGCAGCTCCTGGCGGGACCCCCTCTCTGGTCCTGTCCCTAAACACCTCTTAAGCGGGACCTGTGGAGAGGGGGAAAATATTCACGAGGGGAGTGCATTAAAAAGAACAATATTATATCCCGCAAAAGGGAAAGAGAAAGGAAAAGACGCCGGGAGCGGCGGGGAAAGGGCCTGATCTTGCAGCTAAAACTGTCTTCAAATTAAGAAAATAAAAAAAAATAGCCTGGGAGGGCACAGATCCCGATGATCGGCCGAGGGGGTGGCGAGATTTTAAGGAGAGGAAACGGTCGGTGGGGAAAGGGCCGGAGTACTTTCCTGGCTGGATTCCTTCCCGGAGCGCCACAAACCACAGTGCAACGCGCTGGGCGCCGCCGGGAGAAGTGGGGAAGGGGAAAATCGCACCCGAAAAGGCGGGATGGGGCGGAGGAGGGGGCGGAGGTGAGGGGATACCCCGGCCAGAGAGCGGTCCGGGGGTCGCGGAGCCGCACGGAGCCCCGCGGCGGGGGCGCCCTCGGGAAGGGGGGGGTCGGGGGGCTCCGGTCCCGGTACTGCGCCCCCCGGAGCGGCTTTCTCCATATCCCGCTTTAATGACCCCAAATCCAGGCGGAACTTTTCCGGCGCGGCTGTTTTTTTCCTGCTTTGTTTTGTTTTGGAAGCGAAAGCGTTTGAATCCCCTTCAAGAAGCGGTATCAAAGTCTCTTTTTTTAAAAGCTATTGATTGCAAAAGTCTTATTTAAACCAACACATTTTAGTTTCTCACATTTTAAAACATCATCTGGGGCCCATTGTATGGAAAATCGATTAGCAGGAATTGCCACGCTCTTTGCCTCCCGCTTGATTGTTGGAAAATCGAGACATCCATAGGCAAAGGCTGGGCTGGGAAAGGTTTGGAACCGAAATGAAAGGGTTTGCGAGGGATCTATAGGCACTAAATAATTCACCTGCCAGGCGATGGTGCTGTTATTTTGAAGCCTTAAAGAACTTTAAGGAACTTTTGGCTCTCGGCGGGGTGCGCGGAGCCACGTTCCGGCTCCTTCTCCTTCCTTGCCCGGTGAAACCCGACGGATTGGCCGGTGCCCGGTGCCTGCTCGGCGGCAGCACCGCCCGCGGTGTGGCCCCTCCGCTTGGGCTGGTCCTGGCCGCGTCGTTTGTGCTTTCGCGCTGTTCCTAAGTGGGATGGAAAAAAATATAAATAAATAAAAAAAATAAAATAGATTTGAGCGCGAACCAGCTCAGGAGCTTGCGCGGCGGCACCGGTGGGCAGGGGGACCAGCGGGGTACCGGCAGCAGTGCTTGTCCTGCCTCTCACACATCTCCCCCGGCTCCGGGGCTGCCCCCACCGCCCCACGCCGCCCCTCCTGTGCGGGCCGCCCCAAGAGCCCCGCACCGCCCGGGGGGGTAGCGGCGCACGGGCGGTGGTGCTGAGCGGAGCTCTGCTGAGCTGGAGGTTTTGGGGTGGATTTGGGGAGGGGGAGGCTAATGAGTCCGCGCCTCTCTCCCTGCTCGCCCCGTCTAAGTGAAGCCGTGGGTCGCTGCGGGGATGTCGCGGGGGTGTGTGGGGAGTGGGCCGGGGGGAAGCTGCCCCGGGCCCCCGCTCCCCCTCCGCACTTACCGCTCTGCGCCCCCGGGTGCCCACACTGCCCGGCTCCGCTCGGAGCGCTGCCCGGGCGGCTGCGGAGGAGCAGAGGGAAGGGAATTAAATAGGGAGAGGGAGCTCAGGAAGAAAGAGGAGGCGAGGGAAGGGATCAATAGCATCCAGCTGGCGAATGGAGCCCGGGCCTCTTCCCCGCGCTGCTCCCCGACCCATCGCCAGAGACTCTGGGCGCTCCGAGGGGCTTCCCTCGGGCCGGGGCCGCCGCGCAGGCAGCGGACCCCGCGGCTCACACGTTCCTGCGGCGGCTCGGCCCGGGGCCGGACCCCGCACTGCGGCCCGGGGAGCTCCCGCAGCCTCCCCGCGCCCCGGCCCCGCGTGTCTCGGTGCCTCTCGCCTAATGATATTGCATCGATCGAGGAAGGGCCGGGGGGGCGGGGGACGGGAGGGGGGCGCGGGGCTAGCGCATTACTCAATTATGTCGCACTAATTACTAAAAAGTCTCTTTTTTGCTGTTTGCTCGGCGCGAAGCTCGGCGGAGGGCAGAGTCCAGCGCCTGTCCCGGGGGGCCCCCCGTGCTGCGGGCCCTGCGGTTCTGGGGGGGCGTCGGGAGCCCGGCCCGGGGCCGGGTTGCGGGACGGCCGCTGGAGGGGTAGGT
>VWZF01005092.1:77676-91368 GCA_013396755.1 Sclerurus mexicanus
CCTGGCGCGGGGGCTGGCGGCGCCCAGCTCGGCCATGATGCCGCCGCTCAACGGGATGCACCCGCACGGCCACCCGCACGGCCAGCCCGGCGCGTCGCTGCTGGGCGAGCGGGAGCGCCCGGCGCCCGGCCCCGGCTCCCAGCCCGGCGGCTCCGGGCAGGTGGAGGAGATCAACACCAAGGAGGTGGCTCAGCGGATCACGGCCGAGCTGAAGCGGTACAGCATCCCGCAGGCCATCTTCGCGCAGAGGATCTTGTGCCGCTCCCAGGGGACCCTGTCGGACCTGCTGCGGAACCCCAAGCCCTGGAGTAAGCTCAAGTCCGGCCGGGAGACTTTCCGCAGGATGTGGAAATGGTTGCAGGAGCCGGAATTTCAGAGGATGTCGGCGCTCAGGCTGGCAGGTAAGACACGGCACGGCACGGCACGGCACTGCTCGGACCGCCCGCCCCGCAAGTCCGGGCGGGGGGATCAGGGGGTGCTGCGAACCACGCGTGGGAACCCCTCGAGGGTTTCGGGGTGCGAACTGGGGCCGGGCTCAGCCGGGTGTTACCGACCCGGTTTGTCATCTTAAAACCAAAGGAAAGGGGGTTGGATTTAAGGCGAGTTATATCTAAGGCGACCCCCTCGCCTCCCCGGGCCTGCTGCTGCCCGCGAGAGATGCGGGATCGCGGGTGGCGGGAGCCGCTCTCCGCCTCGGGCATTTCCCTCTCGGTCCCGCCGAACTGGCCCCTTGGCCTCGGGAGTATCCGGCCCCGGCTCCTGCCCGGGGCCTCTCCTGGAGCTCCTCCGCGGTCGGTACCGGGGCCGCGCTCCGGGGAAGCTCCGGGGCACCCCGCCGGGGCTGCGGGGCCGGGGCCGCGCTCCGCTCCCGCCGGGCACCGGCTGCCCTCGGCAGAAGGACCGGGACACTCGCGCCCCGTGTCTCCGGTTCCCGGGTGGGTTGGGATCCCGCAGCGCGGCGGCAGCGCCGATCCCCGCGGCCTCGGGCCGGCGCTGGGCCGAGGCTTTGCTGGAGAAACGCGGCTTTTCTGTGCGAAGGGAGGGCGGGGGTCGCGGGGGAAAGGACCTCGGGGTGGGGGCAGACGGGTCAGCGGCGAGTGGGGCCATGCCCGGGTGCGACTCGCCACCCCCAGCACGGAGCCGCTCCCCCGGGGAAGGGACGGAGCTCTTGGCTCCACGGAGCCAAGCTGTGGCGGAGAAAAAACGCGTGTATGATTTTTAATCTATTTTTTTTAAGAAACCCGAGCTCCCCGTGGAGCCGGGCAGAGCCAGCGACGAGGACCCGCCGTTATTTATGGGGGAGAGCAGCGTTCATATGTATTTAGTGTAATTCAGTTGCTCTTTAATTAGGGCAGGGTAGTGGCATCTTTTAGTTCCAGTCGATGCCCTATTGAAAAGCAGTTAATAGAATGCAAATTGTTCCTGGCTTTACAAGGTTCTGGTAAATAAAGATTTAAACACTGCCACGATCGGCCGTTTAATGCCCCCGTTGTCTGGGCTAATTGAGCAGCGGGCTTGGGCTTCTGCCTCGCTAAAATTGAAATAATAATGAATAATTCAAAAATAATAATAATATAATTAAAAATAACCGTGATGGTGGTGATAAAAAGGCGGCCGCAGCTGCAGGAAGGTCGGAGGGGTCCCTGTTCTCGGCCCTCCTCGGGAGGTCCTTGTCCCCAGCCCGAGTCAGGTATCTCTGTCCCTCGACTGGCTCGGAGGGTCCCTGTCCCTGCTGCCACCGCTCCGCTCCTCTCGCCGCTGTAGGAGGTTTATTCTCCCTAAAATGGTTTTTCTTCCCCAACGCCGTTTCCCTCGGTGCCAGGGCCGCCATGTCCCCCTTATTTACGGGAATTACCCCACAGGTTTTCCTGGATCAGGGTTCATTCATTTACTTTCTGTGAAAACAGGAAAAAACTCACACCAGATCCCCACACTAATTGCCCGCCATGAATCCACCCGTGTCGACCCCTCTCCCCACGAGGGCTCGGCCGCCCCTCGCGGCTCGTGGAGGGGCTCGGCCGAGCTGCTCCCTCGGCCCCGTCGCTTTGTTCCCGGTCCCCGACCCCGCTGGGACCCGCTTTCGTTTCGCTTCTGCCGCCTTCTCACCCCCCCGGGCCTGTTCCGGCCCCTCGGGCTCAGCCCCGGCCCGGCTGCCCCGACCAGCGGGGTCTGGAGGAGGGGGTCGCGCTGGGGGAAGCCGTACCCGGGCCCCCCTACCGATGCAGGCGAATTCCCCTCAACCGGACCCACGCCGAGGCCGCGGGTTGAGTTTGCTCGTCCTTTCAGGCCACTCCTGGCTGGGGACCTGGAGGGGTCTTGATGGCTGCAACCCCACTCAGCAAGCAGGGAAAGGATCCTTTCCCCTCCAGGGCAGCGAGGGGAATTTTTCCTTCCCAGTAAAAGCGAAAAAAAGAGTGCTGGATGGAGGGCATGGCCGGGGCAAGGGCTGGTACCGGTCCTGATCCTATTTCTGGTCCTGATACTTTGTTCTATTCCTGATTCCATTCCTATTCCTATTTCTGGTCCTGGACCTATTCTTACACCTATTCCTATTCTTATTCCTATTCATATTCCTATTCTTGTTCCTAGTTTTGATCCTAGTGCTGATCCTGATCCTGGTCCTGGTCCTGGTCCCAGTCCCGGCCCGGGGCCGCCCGGCCGCAGGAGTCCATCTGATGGATTAGTCCGAGTCAGTGAGTCGCGGATCGATGCCCACGCCGGGCCCCTATAAATGGCACCCGCCGCTTTTCTCCTCTTTCCACCCCAGTTCCCCCCATCCCGCCTCCCCTTCCGCAGATGAACCATTAATTATTCAGCCGGGAGACGGGGGGGCTGCAGCTCCCGCCGCCCCGGGCTCCCTCCGGCTCCGCTCGCCCCAAGGGGCTCTGCAAAAGAGGGAGGGGTCCCACGGAGAAACATCTGGGCAGCAGCTGGCGGTGCCCAGCCCGTCCCCTCGGGCCATTCATCTCTACGACCCCATGTCGTGGCCGCAGCCCCCACGGCCCCGCTCCAGGTTCAGTCCTACAAACTTCGCGACCACCCCACGAGGCCTGCGAGGGCCCGTGGGTGGCGGAGAGCTCGCGCTGTGGCACTTTTGGGGGTCCCTGCAGGGCTCCGACCCCCCATCCGCTACGCCGCGGTCCCTCGGTGCCCTGGGGGCCAAACAGGCGTCGGCTTCGTTCCCGTGGGATGGTGTGGGAAGCGGGTGCGCTCCTGCACTCCCACCCCGCGTGTCCGCGGAGGGCAGTGGGTGCCTTCCCACCAGGAGTGTCCCTGGGTGCCGTCCTACCACTCGTGTCTGTGGGTGCGCTCCCACCCCAGCGCCCCCGCCAGTGGAAACCCCCTCCCCCCCACGGGTTTATTCCGACACTCAGGACTAGGAAATTCGCTCGTGATTATTTCTCGGGAGGGCGACGACGTCGTTGTGTCCCTTTAGGGACACGGCGCTGCCCACTCGCCGCCTTTCTTCGCCCCTGACTCGAAGAACCACCCGGCCGATTCACCCTCCCGTGGTTTTCCCCGAGACGCGTGTCTTTGTGTGGAATTCACCCCGCGGGGGGGCACGGGCTGCCCACAGGGGCCGCGGACTGTGACGGGGGCCTGGGCAGCTCCCTGAGCCGGGCAGTTCCTTCTTCTTTTACATTTGCTTCCCCTTTTCCCTCTCCCACATTTCTTTTGATTTTTCCATTTGCTCCATCCTCCGTTTTTTCGTTCTCCTTTTAATTTTTTTTTCGTTTTCTGTTTTTTGTTGTTGTTCGTTTTGTTTTGTTTTCGTTTCTTTCTTTCTTTCTTTCTTTCTTTCTTTCTTTCTTTCTTTCTTTCTTTCTTTCTTTCTTTCTTTCTTTCTTTCTTTCTTTCTTTCTTTCTTTCTTTCTTTCTTTCTTTCTTTCTTTCTTTCTTTCTTTCTTTCTTTCTTTCTTTCTTTCTTTCTTTCTTTCTTTCTTTCTTTCTTTCTTTCTTTCTTTCTTTCTTTCTTTCTTTCTTTCTTTCTTTCTTTCTTTCTTTCTTTCTTTCTTTCTTTCTTTCTTTCTTTCTTTCTTTCTTTCTTTCTTTCTTTTTTTTTTGTATTTCATTTTCCCTCTATTTTTCTCTTGTTCTTGTTCTTTTTCCTTAGTCTCCTCCAAGGAATTTCCTCCCCCAGCAAATCTCGAAGCAGCACGAAACGTCATTATTTAAAAAAAACCAAAAAACACCCTCAAAACCACCCCGAAACTGCGAGCACGATCGCGGGGCTGAGCCAAGGCAAATGCCCGAGAGCTTTGACAACACCAATAATTAATGTCGCTAATTAATACTGCGAATTAATACACAGAATTGCCAGAATCAGGGACAAGATCGCGCTGAGCAAAACCTCTGGAAATATATATATATAATTTTTCTTCCAATAGTTTTGTTTTAATTTTAGCTTCTTTGAAATGACTTTGGCCCAACTACGGCTCCTCCGGGCCGGCGGCCGCGGCTCCGGGCACCGACACCGGCCCCGGGCACCGACCGCGGCTCCGGCCCGGGAGAGCGGCGGAAAATCGAGGACGGTTTCGCTGCTTTTCGTTCCGCGCGTGGCCGCGGAGCGACGGGGGAAAGGTTTTGGGGGATCGGGAGCGAAGGGATTCGCGGCCATAAAATGGGGAGAAACGAGAGTTTGGGGATCCAGGCTCCCAGCGGCTCTCCCGGCCCGGGGAATCGGAGAAAAATTCGGGAGAGGAGAGAAACCCTTGTTCTCGTCGGGAAAAAAATGTGGGTTTTTTTGTTTTGTTTTTTACTTTTTCCCCTTCATTTTTCTTAAATTATTATTTTATTTGTTTGTTGGGTTTTTTTTGTTTGTTTCTAAGGGGTTTTTAGCGTCTTAATAGGGTTGGAGCTGGATGATCTTTGAGGACCCTTCTGATCCAAAGCATTCTGGAATCCCGTGAAACACAGGCAACTTTGTCCGCCGGTGCGGAGCCGCCCGCTCGGAGCAGCCACCGCCGCTGTCCCCGGCCCCGCGGGGGCGGTGGCTCCGTGTCCCGCACGGTGTCCCGCACCTCCTCGCGTCCCGCACCTCGCTGTGCCCCGCACCCCGTACCGCGCCCCGCACCGCGCCACCGCCTTATCAGCGCGGCGGGGCCGCCTCGCTCCGCCCGCGGCTGTTTTTCTGTTTGCTCCTAATCTGCGTGTCAGAAGGGGCCAATAAACCTCCCGCCGGTTAAACATTAAATGGGGTTCCTCCCCCCACCCCCGAGGAGGAAATAACCGGGTACAACCCACCCGTGTCCGTGGGGTGCCGCTCCTCCAAACGCCGCTCCCCAAATACCCCCCGAGTTCTGCTCATCGCCGGCCCGGGAGGGACCTCCAGACCCGGGGTCACACCCGGGGCTTTTCTTGCTGCCTCTGGGGTTTTTTTGGGTTCGCATTTTGGGTGGGTTTTTGTTGGGTTTATCTTTTTCTGGGTGTACAACATGGGGGTGATATTTTTTCCTTGTCCTGTCAATCGCCACTGAAACCATAAGGGAGAGATAACAGAGAAGAGAAAACTCTCAGAGTGACCTTTGAATCAATTTGAAAAACCTCATTTAACTGATAAGTCTTGAAAGGCCCAGAACTAATTTGAAAATACATCTATTAAAATCTCATTGCCGCTGCCTGGGAGCTGCTGGGAAGGGTGTGCAAGGCGACTTCCCGGGGTCGGGGGAGCCGGGAGAGCAGGTTTAAGCCCTGGTCAACAAAGAAATTGCAGAGCTGCCTGCAAAATGATGGGGCTTAAACCAGGAGAAAAATAAAAATATTAAAAGAAAATGCATTTTTCTTCCCCAGCTCGTGGGGGAAGGGGAGATTTACAGCATTTGCCTGCCATAACCAGGCACGGAGTCTGCGATTGCAGACAGAATATTGGATTTTTTTTTTTTATTTTTTTTAGCTTCAGAAAACAAATCCAGTATTTTCTCATTCTGCTCAGAGGCCGCTGAAGGGCTGGGGAGCCTGTGGCTCTGGGGGGCAGCCGTGCCCCTCTGAGCAGCTGAGGGGGAAGCTCTGCTCCCATCACTGGGTTTTCTGCCCGGCTTCCTCAGTGCCAAAAAAGCAGAGGAGGAAGAAGGATGGTGAAGGCAGGAGAAGAAGACCAGAAGCAGGGCCCAGGCGCCTGTTTTCCTGCCGTGGGAACATCTCACTCTGCCATGGGAACATCTCACCCTGCCATGGGCATCACCTGGTTGTAAAGGAAACAAAAATCCCTGCAGAAACTTGCCGTGCACATGGAGCTTCTTGTGCGAGGCCGTGGCAGGGCTCAGAGCAGGGTGTGAGGGCTGACCTGCAACACCAACAATAAAATGGGAGGGAAAATTAAAATAAACCCCATCAGAGCCTGGTTTGAAAGGACAGGTTCTTGGCAGCTTGGTGGAGACTCAGAGATCCAGCGTGTCCTCCAGCTCCAGACCTCGGGGTGCAATGCGGGGCTCCACTGGCTCAGGATAGGCTCCGTTCCCTGTGGGAATCGCTGCCTCTCTAGCTGTGACAGAAGCTGGACCTGTCACCCAGCCACCAGCAGAGTTTTCCTTCGTGCTGCCTGATTCCCTGAGTTTTTTTGGAAAGGCTCAGGCAGAAGGAGCCCTGCATCCTGAGTAGGAATGGAGGCATTAGGCAGCTTTGTTCTGTCCCCACCCCATATCCACAGGCCCACATGGCTCTGTTGAAGCTCCTTTTTGGACCCGAGCTGAGATGTCTGAATTCCCGTGGCTTAGCGTGAAGCTGAGGCTTAAATCCACGCAGGATGAGCCCCATCAACCCAGGATGAGTCCCATCAACGCAGGATGAGCCCCATCAACCCAGGATGAGTCCCATCAACCCAGGATGAGCCCCATCAATCCAGGATATGCTCTTGGCCATTGCCCCACTCCTGCACAGCACCAAAGGCAGCACAGAGGGGTTGGGGCCAACCTCTGGCTTTGGAACCTGGACAGAAAGGGAAGCTGGAGCCAAAAATTTCCCCCTCCAGCCCATCTGTCTTCAGCCAAAAGAGATGCTGGGTGGGTGCAACGGGAGCAATGCAGGAACGTGCTGGGGCAGCAAGGGGTTGGCGAGCAGCGGGCAGCAGGTCTTGGCAGGGAGTGCATTTATTCCTGGCTCTGTGCAGGACCGTGGCCATTGAGCAGCAAATTTTGCTGATTTAATGGAAATTCAAAAATCATGTTAATACCTCGAACGATACACAGTATCTCCAGCAAGATGTAAACCAAGACAGGCTTGGACAGAGATAATGGATTTTTAAAACGTTTGGCATTGTTAAAATACAGTGAAACAAAAAGGCAACATGGATTCTCTTGTGCTGGAAGGAGGGACCAGGACATTTAAAAAATAAAGACCCAATATTAAAATTGAGACATTTGTATGGGCAGGATTTCAAGAATGACCTTAATAACTCAATTTGAACATAAGGGATTTGGATCCATTAGGGATCTGCATCAATGCTCTAAGTACTGGTGGTTTCTGCAGTGCAAGAGGAGGAGGTTCACAATTATTTAAAAAGGATTTGATGGGGTCCAGGGTATTCCATGAGTGGAGAATTTGGGGTTCAAGGTGTTTCACAGGTGGTGAGGTCAGGGCACGGAGAAGGCAATGATTTGTTGGAGCAAAAATGGGGCTGGAGGCTCTGCATGGCAAGAGGAGGTGCATCCATGTGCACCCACTTGCACCCACATACACCCACAGAGGGTGGGAAGTGGGCAGGGATGGTGGGCTGAGATGGGCATGGCCTCAGGATGCTCGTATTCCTTGTCCCCATCCTGCTGTGGGCACTGACTTTTTGCCCCCTTTGGGACCAGCGAATTCTTTCTTCACCTTCTCATCCCCAGGGTTTTGTCTCCAAGTTCTGCACTGCAGGACCTTGGTGCTCCAACCAAACCCTGCCCTGATTCCTCCATACAGCAGGACTCTGTGTCACCGTGAGATGAGTCTGAGGAGCTGGGGAGTGGAATTCTGGGCAGCTGGGAGTTGGAATTTTGAGGAGCTGGAGGGTGGAATTTGCTCCTTGGCCTCTAACCTGGGGGAACGGCAGATGCCACCACCACTGCCCTGCCTTGGGAGACCTGGACCCGCCATCCTGCCTTGGTTCTGTGTTTCCATGATTGTCCTTTTTCTGTTCCCAAACCCAAAGTATAGAAATCACTGTCAAGAGTGAATCCTTTGGGATTTGGGAAACCTCATCACTCTGGGCAGGCTGAGGGTGGCTCAACTCTGCCCACCTTGGGAGAAGGAGCTGGAAAATCCCCATCTGGAGCAGGAGCCTGTTGAGGGGAAAGCAGGGGCTGCTGTGGGAAGGCTGGGACTGGCTGTATCTCCTTAGGAAAATCCCAACATCTTGACCAAAAAAAATGAATGATGAGCAAATTGCAGCTTTTTCTGTTGCTTCTGGCATGGGTGGTTGTACCAACCCAGCCCTGCTGAGCCCAGGGCTCTGCTCAGAGCCCAATGAAAGGAACAGGAGGCTGCTGGTCTCCCACCCAGGCTGGAGGAGAACCGAGGCCTCCTGCTGTTGGTTGAACCCAAGAACATCTAAATATTGGGGGCTGGCCGGGTTGGGGCGTGCTGAGAGGGCTCAGTGTGTGGCACAGCTCTGCAGGGCACAGCTGGGAACATGAGTCATGGGATTTGACTGCCAGGGACCCTGTAAAAACCCCAAATAGACCAAAATTAGCAGAAACACCTCATGCCAAAGTCTTCAAAGGTGATGGTGTCCCCAAGGAACACCCACAGCAGCGCCTGGCATGGAGAGGGCACAGTGTGGGGAGGCTGAGAGCTGAGACAAGGTTGGCTCTGTCCACTGGGGGGAAATGTCCTAAAGCTTTGTCCCCCCTTCCCACACCAAGTGGTTGAAGGGACGCGAGCTGTGACACGGCCGTGGCTTGAGAGGCTGAGGGTCCGCAACTCCCCCCGTGCCTCAGTTTCCCCAGGGAAGGGGTGGGGAAAACGGTGCTTTGGCAGAGTGTACGAAGGCAACAGCACCAGGCAGGCTGTGAAATCCCAGGAATTCCGCGGTGCCACGGAACAGGCTGAACCTTTGAGCCGCAGGATGAGCTCCGGAGAGCGATGCCCCTTCGCGGGAGTCACGCTACTCTCGGCCGATAAAGAGCAGGTAACGAGCGAACTCTCTCCATTAGGGATAAAATTGCAAGTGTATTGGGAGCTGCTGACGGGCGATAGCATCAGGGGCTGACAGGGATATCAGCGGCTCCCGCTGCCGCCGGCAAAGCTGCTCCCGCTGCGGAGCATCCCAGACCCAGGCGCAGGGACGGGGTAAGCACAGATCCCATCCCTCAGGATTTTTCCGGAGGTCTGGCCCCACTCTGTATTTTTCCCCATTTTCTGAGGGTCCCTTGTTTGCGCTGGACCATCCCCTGGATGAATTATGGGATCCGTCTGTAATCCAGGATGGGATGTCCACGGGGTTTTGCTGGGTGGATGGACCAGCATCTTGGCCCAGTTTATCTCAAATGTGATGCTTGATGCCGTGGTGGTTTGTGCTTCCAAAGCCTCCCTGGGATGGAGGGGTCCCTTCCCCATCTGCCTCCAAACTCACAGGGGATGAGGAGGAGGAGGATGGGATGGTGGCACCATGCTGGGCTTTGGAGTCACCCCAAGGCTTTAACAAGAGGCCTCTGGAAATGGATCCCTGGATCAATGCCTGACGCTAATTCTCTTTTTGGGGCCAAACTTCAGGATTTTATTGATATTTCTCAAGTGGAAGGCAGTGAGCCCCTCCCCTGATATTCCCAGGGGAGCTCCTGTATGGGAGGTTCCTGCTGGATCCCCCAAAACCACTCATCCACTTGCCCACACACACGGGCAGCCAGAAAAAAAAAAAAAAGAAAATGAAAAATAAACCATCCAAATCAGGGTATTTTTTCAAGGAATGCTGATTTCAAACCAGCTCTCTTTTCCTGGAGAAAATTTCGAAGCATCTCCCCAAAACCAAAACAGTCTTTTTCACCCCAAACTGGTGATTCCCAGTCATTCCTCTGCCTTCAACACCTCCAAGAAAAACACAGATTATTTATTTGCTCTGGTTTTTGACAATGTCATGAGGCAGTTGCCCTGCCAGTGGGTGCTGGGGGTGAGCTGAGTTCTTCAGCCCTGGGGGGCTCTCACAGCACCTGGAAAATTGAGGGGCTCAGACACCCCCCTCGGCCTCTTGCCCCGGAGCTTTTGGGGGTTTGTACTTTCCCTGGATGATGGATCCCTTCCAGTTGGCTGCTGGGTGCTGGTGGTGGGAGGGGGCAGCATCACCATCACCTGGCAGGGACTCCCCTGGGTGTCTCCTGTCCTGCAAGAACGGGAGAAAACAGGTAGGAAGGAAAAGGGGACTGATGTGGGAAACAAAGGCGCTGCCGGGGGAGGGCTTGGGCAGAGCTGTGACACCCCGCGGGTCCCCTTGCTCCCTCCTCTGCTCTTCCTTCTTGTTTTCTTTTTCCTTTTTTTTTTAATCTTTTCCCCTTTTCTTTTCTTACCTTTTCCTTTTTATTATTATTTTTCTCCTTTTTTCCCTTTCTGTTTTCCTTTAAGCTTTCTTTTTCTTTTTCCTTTTTCTTTCCCCTTTTCCTATATTTATATTTTCTCTTTCCCCCTCATATTTCTTTTATCTTTTTTCCCCATTTCTTCTTTTTTCTTATGTATTTTCTGTCCCTTTTTTATTTTTCTTTTTATTTGTTCTACTGCATCTTTTCCTCTTTCTTTTTTTCTTCCTTTCCCTTTTCTTCTTCATTTTCCTCTTCCTTTTCTTCATCATTTCCCTTTTCTTCTTCCTTTTCTTTCCTTTTTCTCTTCTTTTTTCTCATTTCTCTTGACTCTCATCTCTTTTCTTTTTTTTTTTTTAATTTTTTTCCCTTTTCTTCCCCCCCTCCTCTCTCTCATTTTTTCCTCCTCAACTCATTTTTTACACCCCCCCAACCCCTTTCCCACCCAGCAACGAAATCTGCCCTAGAGAACCATCCCTTTAACTCCCCCAAACCCTCTTCCCCCGGCTGCGCTGCCACATTTCACCCTCCCACATCCCCTGGGCACGGGCAGCTCCCGCCCAGGGAACACCCCGGGGAACAAGGCCGGGAATAACGCGGCTCCACCGGGATGAATCCCCCCTTCCCGCAGCCCTCCCTGCAAACCTGCCCGTGAGCTCCCGCCGGTCACGTCGCCATCAAAGTGATGTGCCAGCAATATCCAACACGCAGTTAAAGCCACTCGTGGGAGTTTCAATAAAATCGACCGCGCAGGATCAATGGGCTGCGCTGGCCCCATCCCCACTTTGGGAGGGGGGGAAATGGCAGGAAAAACACCCAGGGCTGCGGAATGGGGGCGGTGGGAGGGGGGAGCTGATTACAAATCTATCCCATACTTGCCGTGATTAATTGCTGCTTTACCAGAAGGAACAGCTCGGTGTGGGGGTCATTTTTAAAGGTAACGCTGAGGCGGGGGATCTTCTCTGCCGCCTTTGGAAGGGAGGAAGCTCCAGCCCTTTTTCCCCGTGGGTTTCACTCCCGGCAGGACGGGGCCGGGAGCAGGACCCGGGGCCGGCAGCGACAGCAGACCCTGCCCGAGTGGTCATTTGGTCTCTCCAGCAGCGATTTGGGATTGAGAAGGGCCCCCTCCCAGCAGCTCGGGGGACGCTGAACCCCATCCAGCCGGTGTCCCCGTCAAAGAGCTGGCTGAGCTCGGCCTGATGCTCAGTCACCCACTCAGGTTCACCTTTCCGCGTGTGTTCCTCACCCGAAAATCCCTCCCCTGGGCAACACCGGGCCGGCAGCGGGAGCCTCCAGCCCGGCTCCGCGTCCTCCCCGGCGCTCGGGGGTCTCGGTGCTGCCCTGCCCTCCCCGGAGGTGCCCGGCTCAAATTAAAACATCATCCATCCTTACAGTGGCAGCGCATAATCCCTGGCAGATCAGTGCAATTACTGCGGGAAACGCCTGGGGAGCTGAACTAATAACGCCGGAGCGGTGTATTAAGAGTCACTGGCTTAGCACCGGCCACGCCGTGCTGGCCCCACGCGTGGGGGGATGGAGGATCCCCCGGGGGACACGGGTGTCCCGGAGTGGCTGGGGGTGGGTGGTTGGGTGGCTGGGTGGGCGTGGAGGCTGTTTTTCCTGCCCCTCCCCCGTGTTTGTGGGGCGGTGATGGGGTTGTGATGGGGCGGCGAGGGGGAGGTCACTGGGCGGCGATGGGACAGTGGTGGGACACTACAGAGGGGGACAGTGGGGCAGCTGAGGGGGCGGTGATGGAGATGATGGAGCAGTGGCGGGGCTGTTGTGATGGGGCAGAGATTGGGCAGTGATGGGGCAGCGATGGAGCAGTGATGGGGCAGCCATAGGGCAACGATGGGGTTGTGATGGGGCAGTGGGGCATCCGTGGGACAGAGATGGAGCAGCCATGGGACAGTTTTGGGGCAGTGACGGAGCTGTGATGGGACGGCGTTGGAACAGTAATGGGGCAGCGATGGGGCGGACACGGGGCACTATTGGGGCAGCGATGGGGCAGACACTGGGCACTATTGGGGCAGCGATGGGGCGGACACTGGGCACTATTGGGGCAGCGATGGGGCAGACACTGGGCACTATTGGGGCAGCGATGGGGCGGACACTGGGCACTATTGGGGCAGCGATGGGGCAGACACTGGGCACTATTGGGGCAGCGATGGGGCGGACACTGGGCACTATTGGGGCAGCGATGGGGCAGACACTGGGCACTATTGGGGCAGCGATGGGGCGGACACTGGGCACTATTGGGGCAGCGATGGGGCAGACACTGGGCACTATTGGGGCAGCGATGGGGCGGACACTGGGCACTATTGGGGCAGCGATGGGGCAGACACTGGGCACTATTGGGGCAGCGATGGGGCGGACACTGGGCACTATTGGGGCAGCGANGGCCGGGCGGGACCAGCGCTCCGGAATGGGGGGAATGAGGAGGGGAATGGGGGGTGGGACCCCCTCAGGTGTCACCTTGGGCCAGGGACACACCTGAGGGCCAGGCCGGGGCCACCCCGGCCACGAGCAGCCCCCAGACCTTCGGAGCTGCAGAGCGGGGTCCTGTCACTGGCAGAGAATCCTGGAATGGTTTGGGNCAGAAAACCCCCACCAACTCTCACCCTCCAACACCCCCAAGTCGTTCTCCCCAGGGCTGCTCTCCATGCGTTCATCTCCCAGTCTGTGCTGGTGCCTGGGGGTTTGCCCAGATCCCTCCCCAGTGCAGGGAAGCCAAGCAGGGCATGTGCCCCATGGTGGGGCTGGCCCTGAGCTGGGAGGAAATAACTGGGATTGGGGGTCACACTTGGAGCTGGGCTGTGGCACTGCTGGTGGAGGGCTGGACACTGCCCTGAGGGCTCCGAGTCCTCCTGGAGTGGGGCCTCTCGGCTGGGAAGGGCTCCAGTCTGGACGCTGCCTCCTGCCATGCCTGCTGGAACTAAGCGTTAATCTGGGGCATCCAGTGTCCCTGTGAGGCCACCCCAGAGGCTCCTGGAGACACAAACCTCACACACCACAACCTGGATGGTCACAGACTGTCCTGGTTCTCAGTGCACCTCATGGGGAGAGAGCCAGCACTGGCTGAAGATTGAGGTGGCCGAACCCCAAGGGACCTTCCCATCTCCCACTTGATAAATCCACCCGATGCCAGATTTAATCAGGAAATGCAGAAAACTCTTGGTTGTTTCCCCCCCCCCCCCCCCCCCCCCCCTTT